>OY744483.1:93423590-93843590 GCA_963556165.1 Tipula helvola | reverse complement strand
TTGAAAACCAAGATTTTAAAAACCAAGATTTTGTAAGCCGAGATTTTAAAAAACCAAGATTTTTTTAAAACCAAGATTTTGACTAAACCAGGATTTTGTCTACCAAGATTTCGATACGCTCCCATTATGGGCACAGATATCATCAGACGTCCAGACAGACGGACGGACATTTGTTTGTTATTGTTTTCTAAGACTAAAGGACTTTCAAAACGTCAAGAAACAGTTTTTCACAGGATTTCAATATTCTGGTCTTTTTAGACTGAAGTAATTGCGCAATTTCTCAAAAGCTTTAAAGAACTCAGCGTAAATAACATGTCAAATACGTGACAATAGAAAGTCATTAAGGGCCCAATACACGAAAAATGCAAAAAATGCTTGAAGAAAGTGTACCTTTTCTAGAGAATTACTGATCGTATCAGCGTAAACCATATATTAAAATATTCTTTGAGGTTTTATTTAGTTAATCACGGTGGCTTTTCCGAATTTTCCGCTTAGTTTTCCTGCTATTTGATTTTAATTATGACCAGTTTTGGCCAAATTTGGCATCGAAAATGTACCTTTTCTCAAACACCAGCCGATGAAACTAAGATTTTTTTATATCAAAATGCGCAGGAGATAAAACTGAATTTATTCACGGTGGCTTTTTTCGAGTTTTTAATTATTAATCGAGAAAATTGCAAAAAATTAATAAAATCGTTTATTTTGATTATTAATGTCAATTGCGTCTAAGATAAAATTTTACCTCATCTCTTTTTGTTTAGTTCTGTAAACTGTTATTAGATGGCAGTTTATTTTGTATATGTAGTAAAAACGAAGTTTGCTAAACCATTTTTTCGCTTTGACTATATATTTTTAAATGGACTGCTAGTTGCTTACTTCATATGCGATCCAACATACAGTGGCGGTCAAGAGGCAAATCGTGGCGAATTCGCTAACTAAAAAGTTCGTTACCATTTAATTTATTAGGAATAATCGAAAAATCAACATTAAGATTAAATTTTATAAAAGAAAACATCATTAATATTTGAAATTATAAGCAGTTGCAAGCACTGAATATTAAAATAAACATTTATTTTTGTATTCACAGATGCAAAGAAACAGTCTTAAGCCGCGTCCACACGGGGTGTGAAATGTACACTTATGCGTGCGTATTCGCTTATTTAGCGAATGTAGGCGGTTATGCGGGATGTGTACATTTATCACATTTCAGTACACACGATTCGTTAAATGTTCATTGATCACATGTAGGCGAATGTTAATGAACATTTCTACTCTGGTATATATTTTTAGTACCTTGATCATACAATTTTTAATGAAAATATTCAATCACATTCGTCATGTGAAAACCATCCACACGACGTTTACATTCGCTAAATGCGCGCATAAGTGTACATTTCACACCCCGTGTGGACGCGGCTTTATCTGTCAATGGCAAACTGGTATCACAACCAACTACTACGACACACTTTCTCCCCATTTTCAGTAAAAATAAAAGAAACCGAGGAAAAATTTTGTGCAAAAATCACAATTAAAATATCTCAAATCAAATTAAATTGAATTTAAAACTATAAAACGGTGACAAAATAGAAAACACACGAAAAGGAGCCAAAAATTAAATAAAAATTTATTGATGTTGACAACTTTGACAAATTTTTAGTTTTCGTTTTTGCCGCAATTTACCTCTTGACCGCTAGTTGTATGTTGGCATCATCATTTATTTGAAAATTATATTGAACTGTCATTGTATTAGCGGTCCATTCTAATTCTATTGTCTAAGTTTTTTCGTCTATCCAATATAATTTTTGTTTTACTCTTCTTGCGCACTTCAATTCCATACTATTATTTTACTCTTCTAACTCACAGTTTTTATATTTATTAATTTTATTGTATTTACAACAACACAAATGTACATATATATTTTTTTTTTTTTGTTTTGAAACAAAAATAAATAAATCATTATTCATACATAGCTATCTACATTTTTCGTAAAACATTCGAGCCATACAAAAAAAATTAGATCGTTTATGAAAAAATTTTGGAAAGGAAAAATTATATGTATTGTGTTTCGATGTTTTATTGTGTTTTATAATTTTTGTGCAATTTGAGATCGTTCGATCAAGAGATCGGTTGACTGGACTTCGGTTGTTCTGCTATAGGGCATTGAAGGTGGAACTGATTTTCCATTTTAATTTTTTTAGTTTTAGTGGTCACGCGCTATGGATCTGGTTTCTGTTCTAAAACTGATATTTTTTCAGCTAACACTCTTTTAGAAGGGCCTTAAAAATACTAAATTAATCAATTAGGAGTTTTATCTAAGTAAATGGAATCACTCGATTTCATATATTTCTTAAATATATGTAGGTACCACCATTTGGAAGGGGCTTCAAACTTGCCAGTGAATATACCTTTGTGGATGTTTACGGCCTAGTTCGGCCAGCATGTTTGGTTGAATCAAAAAACTGTAATTGTTGTCGAGAAAATATATGACAGAAATGTCGAAAGGAAATTAAATTTGAAATTAAAATTTTCTTGGTAAAACCGGTCTAGTTATTATATTTTTCGACTTGCGAATTGCGATTTGCTAAATTCATTCTAGATTATTATAAGTAAAATTAGCAATGCAAATTTCTAATACCCTGAATTAAACTAAGTGAAATTATGTTATGTTCTGTATTTCATACATACATAATGTATTATATTGAAATATTTAACCTACTATACCGATCTCTAAGAATTATGTTGCAAACTGCTATACAAAATTTGGAGAAATAAGCCGCAATAAAAGCATAAAATTTCTGAAAAGTAAGGTTTCAAATATCTTATATACTTACTACTGTTATTTATTCTAAGTCAACAATATACGGGATGGAAAATGAAAAAAATGCGATAGAGCAATTTTCGAACGAAAATAATACAGAAGTATCGAAATGCGGTGTATTCATTTATCAAAAGTATCCATGTCTTGCCGCGACTCCTGATGGATTGATTGGGCATGATGTAATAATTGAAGTAAAATGTCCATTTAACGCTAAAATCCAGAAACGGATTTTAGCAACGTCTTTAACCCTCTCAAACGCCTTGTACAATATATTGTACATCAACTTTTATCGCTTCGACCAACCGTAATTTTTAATTTTTGTCTCATTTCTCTTGTGCGATCGTTCTCTTATGTATTTATGTTCACACTACAGTTTTATGAGCAATGCCATATCATAGCAGTGCATAATATTGTGCTACGTATTTTATTTTTGGAAGAAAGTCAATTTTAAATGGCGTTTGAAAGGGTTAATTAAATATTATGCATTCATACATTTAATTATTGTTATTATTAATTTTAAATTATTTGTTTAGTATATAGAATTTATATAAATTTTATTTCTGTGAGCATAAATGAATAACTGAATTTTTATTTGAACAAAAATAAAATGAGTATATCGTTGCTTTTAGAGCTGTGGGGAAATTTAACAAATTTGAATTTTGTACAAAATGGGATAAGAAATGGCCAGGTTCCTTCCTAATAGGCTATATTCCAGAACTTTATCTAAAAATCATTTTAGAATCCCATGTCCATCGAGCATGCTGAATTTCATCAAAATCGGATAAGAAATGGCCAAAGGAGTGAAACCGGCTTTATTCGACCCTTTCTTTATTCATCTGACATCGGGACTCAACGGATTTTTTCTTTTTCTACGTCAAAAATACGATTAAAAAATCCTTTTGAAATATTTATTTCCTTTATAAACCCTAATTCAACTGGAATATAAAATAAAAAACGAAATCTAAGGGCTAGAAAAAGGGCCTAATATTTAATTTAAATAATTTTTGAATCGCGGTGGTAAATCATTTACTAGTCATCAAATAAAAATAATATTCAAGATTTTTCATTTCCGTATAGTCAATTCCTTTTCTAATTTTCCAAAAACTTCACTAAATACAGTATTAGATGAATGGCTTCATGAATATAAAAATTATAGACATAACCAAAATAGCCCGTAAAAAAACTTAAAATTTATCAGACTTATTTGTATGTATTTATTATTTTTTATACATGCACATTGCACATGTTCGGTAAAATTTTTATTGTCATTGAATATTTCATTCATATTTTCTTCTCTTACATTAATGAAAGTCAAACGAAATAAGCAAATGTGAATTCGACAAAAACACGAAGCATTTACAACTTTGTTTGGGTTTTTTGTTATACATGCATATATACAGTATTCTAAAATAACTAGCCGTAAAAGAGAAAATCGTTTTGCATATTTTTCATAATTTAGTGTATATAACTCCATCTATCGTTAGTAAAAATATTTAATATATGTGTCTTAGGTAAAAATGCTATGACGTGTTTTCGTGTATTTGGCCCTTAAGTTGGTAATCGTTGATCTAGCTTTTAAACAGCCGTGTTGGGAGAGTTTAATTTCAACGAGTGATGCAAAACGTTAGAAATCATAGAAAGAATTGAAATTCCTCTATAGCATGTAATGTCGTTGCTTTTACCCGATGTACAAGAGGTCGATTGAAGTGATTACTTCCAAGCCTCGATAGACTCAAATTAAACAAATGAAGTAATGGTACAATCATCGCATTTACTCAAAATCCAGGGCCAGATCCAGTTTTAGTATTAAAATTATCTAATCCTCTTAGCACCTCACAGGCCGGAAACTGATAGATAATAGCCACCTGGGGATACATAGTTGAATCTCTAGGTTCTCTGTCATCTTGAAAGTACTTTGGAGAAAGCTAGCAAAGATGTCACACAGTTCCTATGAGGACCAGAAACTGAAGCATTGTTGAAATTTCTGTGGAACGATTAATACCAAAAAACCGCTTCGGATTGATACAATAGACAAAATCATTCAGGAACATAAACCCTTTACATAATTTATGGTTTTTGGATTTAGCATTTACGTCCGCAGAACACTTTTAGGCCTTGCCACGTTTTGGTTTATGATTCGCTAATTCTTTAAAAGGTAGTTGAATAGTTCAGCATAACAAGAATTAAAAAAACTGGAACAAATATTTCAAAGTCATTAAGGAGTATTGGCTTTCTTAAAATTAAAACAAAATGTTGTAACACAAGAAAAACAATCCGAAGATCCAAAAATGTCACCGTTCATTCGGTTCTAGGCCCCCCCCCTTTCCTCAAACAAAACATGATCATATTCATTTAACTCTGGCTTCAGATCTTTCTTAATAAAATCGATGAACCCTTTGTAGATAAAAGGTCGAAAGAATATAAACCAACCAATATAAGTTGCATGGAGGGAAATATTCTTCAGAATTAAGACTGGCATTTAACCAGGTTTCTTTTTAAATAATTATATCATAACTACGGGGTACATCCCGTCCTAGGACAGATACAATTTATATATAATGTTGATGTCAAGCGGCCACTGCCACCATCATCATTTGACCATTTGATATTTTTTTAACCGTTATTTTTTAGCCAAGTAGGAATAGCTCGAGACTAAAGGCTTTTAAGGATTATTGTACTTTAAATATACCTTAAACCAAAGAGTATGGGCTTTTAAGGACGATTTTACATGCGTTGGGGCATCAAAGAAAAAACCTTACAGACAGAACAAAAATTAAAAAATCGCGGTAATTATTTGAATTTAAACTAAATTATTTGCCATATTTTTTTATGTACAAATTAGCATCAGAATTACTCAAGTCAGATGGGCCGTTCCCTCGCTATAGTGCGGTCAATCCCTGTAAATCGCTATTTTGTAGATTCAATTAAAATTAAAATTAATGTGTAGGATAATTATTTTAATTTAAAAAAATTTACCACCACTGTTTCTTTACGTAAAAATTGACTTCAGAAGTGCTCGGATCGGATGAGCCATTCTCTCACTACAGTTGTTGAAGGATTTAAATCGCGCGAAATCATTCGATAATATTATGTGTGAGTGTGAGGCATAAAGCTCAAGGACCAGCCTAAGAAATCATACATTTAAATTAAAGGTAATGCTTACAGTTGATTAGTAATTGCCAACAGCCAAGGGAAAAATTTCTTGTCAATTTTCTGAACGGGCGGTGTAAGATGTTATCACGTCAAAAAAATATAAATTGAAAAACAAAACTAAAATGCCTTGGCCACAATCGAACACTGGACTTTAGCCGCTCTAGCCCAAAACATTTCTACTAAACCATATCAACCTAAGAAAATTTATTTTCTTATATTGTTTCGAACATAGCATGCTTTGTAGTTTATGACAGAAAAAAAAATGTTTACCGAAAAATTCTCATGGCTTACTACAACTCATATTATAAATGTAACATATGTATTGTAAATGTACACCCTCTACTGTATGTAAGGTAGGATCGCATAGACGGTATATCACTGTATATGATGGTGTCCGCCATGTTAATATAACATATAATAAAGACACAGTTCATCCTCAATCGTTGCTATTATTACATGGTGTCAGATGTGGTGGTAGAAGTCTATGTAAAAGTAAAATAATAAAAAGAATTTAAATAAAATAAATTTATTGCGAAAAAATAATAAATAGTAAAGTGGTGAACAGAAAAAAAAAATTATTATAAACAAAAGTAAGAAGTAAAAAGGAAAAACGGTATAAAATAATTCGGGTGTGGAAAAAACCACATGGGGAAAAAATAAAGTGAGGTTAAGTAATAACACAGCTGGATGTTACTACGGGTAAACCCACAATAATCAAATGCGTATAATCCCAAGATATTATACAATTTAACAATTTATTACCGTTTATTCGTCGCAAAATAAATAATTATTCAATATGGAAGGACTAAAACCACCGAAATGTTTAAACACGACGCATCCAGATATATCCACGGAATGGAAAAATTGGTTACGCCAATTTGAGTTTTATTCCATCGCAGCTGGGTTAAACAAAAAAGAGGAAAAAATTCAAATAGCAACACTGATGACATGCATAGGATCATCAGCGTACAAGGTTTACGAAACATTTAAGCTGAAAGATGACGACACGATGACGGTACAACAATTAAAAGAAGAATTTACTAATTACTTCACACCGAAAGTCAATGTAACTTACGAAAGGTATTTATTTAATAAGATAATTCAAAAACAAAATGAATCATTTGATGATTTTTTAACGAATTGTAAGTCACAAATAATCAAATGTGTTTTCGAGAATTTAGAAGACGAGTTACTCAAAGACAAAATCGTAATAGGAATTTTGTCTGATAAAATAAGAGAACGTTTATTGTCAGAAGAAAAGTTAACGCTTCAGAAAGCAATTAATTTATGTCATGCTAATGAAATAGCACATAAGCAAGCATCTTCTATGCATAATTCCGAAAATATAGAAATTAGTGACGTAAAAAAAGTCAAAGTAAAATAAATAATTATTCTAATAAGAAAATAGATAATAATAAGTTTGTTTGTGTACGATGCAATAACAGTCACGGTCCGAAAAATTGTCCCGCGTTTGGTAAGATTTGTTTGAAATATAGAAAAAAAGGGCATTTTGCAATAGTTTGCAAAAGCACAAGTAAAAAAATAAATAAAGTTAATGAAATAATGGAATCACTCCATATAAATGAATCAAACGATGACAGTTCGGACGAAATGGTTATCGGTACTGTTGATGCATCGAACACAAATTGTTGGTTTCAAAAAGTCAAGATCAACAATATTGAAATAGATTTTAAGCTAGATACAGGAGCAATGTGTAACGTATTAAATTTAAATTTAGTAAAAAAACTAAAAGGGCAAATATGTCATACTAACACTAAAAAGCTTGTTACTTACAGTGGTCATAAAATTGATGTATTAGGTCAAGTCTTATTTGATTGTATAGTAAAAAACAAAAGCTATAGATTAAATTTTAAAATAGTAAATGAAAACACTTGCCCTGTACTAGGTATGAATGCATGCGAAAAATTAAATTTAGTAACTAGAAATATAATCGGTACTTGTGAAATAGATGAGAATATCAGATATTCTCATCTATTTCACAAGTACCGATTATATTTCTAGTTACTAAATTTAATTTTTCGCATGCATTCATACCTAGTACAGGGCAAATAAATAGAATTAGTAAATAGATTCTATAAAGGGTTAGGTTGTATAAAAAACTTCGTGTATGATATTGATTTAAAACCAAACGCTGAGTTTGATATAGCACAGGCAAGAAGAATTCCACATGCAATACGGGCCGAAGTTAAATCCGAATTGGATACAATAATATGCAAAGAAGTTCCAGAACTACCTTTCCAGATTGTAGCAACAGATTTATTCAATTTCGCTTCAGAAACATACATAGCAATAGTTGACAGCTATTCCGGATTTATGGACATGGAAAAGCTAGAAGAATCAACATCACATTCGGTAATTAATTTTTTAAAAAAATGTTTCGCAATACATGGAACACCACAGGTAGTAGAAAGCGATAATGGACCACAATATACATCGAGAGAATTTAAATATTTTAGTAAAAAATGGAATTTCACACACAAGACGTCAAGTCCGCATTTCCCACGAGCAAATGGTTTAGCTGAGCGAACAGTTCAAACGTTAAAGAATATGTTGAGAAAATGCGAGAAAGACAATACAGACATTTATCAAGCGATACAAAATCTTAGAAATACTCCTCGTGATAGCAATTTGGAATCACCAAATCAAAGATTGATGAGTCGCATCACGCGAACACACATACCCATAAGTAACGAGTTGTTAAAGCCAAGAGTTATAACTGGAGTGACGGAAAATTTAAAAATTCTTCGTAATCAACAAAAAACTTATGCTGATAGAAGTACCAAAACACTAGCTGAACCCAAAATTAATGAAAAAATTCGATTACAAACTAAGAACAGGGAATGGATCCCTGGTAAAGTAATACGACGATTAGATGAACCAAGATCAGTCATAGTAAAAACCGAAGACAACAAATATTATCGTAGACATTTTCATCACATCCATCCAACAAAAGCCAACATCAATATACAACGCGAAAATGATCCAATCATAATAACAGATAGTCAAGATGAGAATCGACCAAATAAGGAATTCGACATCGAGAATAATGTTAACAACGATACTTCAAACCGTCTCGATCAAAAAAGCACGGTAACGAATCAATATCATACGCGATCAGGTAGACAGGTAAAACAGCCAATAAGACTAAATCTTTGAATGTAGATCATTAGGAAATAAAAAATAATTAATTAAATGAATTAATAAATGAATTATGTATAAATTTATAAAAAAAGGGGGATGTAACATATGTATTGTAAATGTACACCCTCTACTGTATGTAAGGTAGGATCGCATAGACGGTATATCACTGTATATGATGGTGTCCGCCATGTTAATATAACATATAATAAAGACACAGTTCATCCTCAATCGTTGCTATTATTACAATAAAAGTTTTTAAATAATTGCCGTCTTACTTTGGTAAAAGTTATTCCTATCCGGATAGGAATGAAATTTTGCCCAAAGTAAGAACAATTCTTCTTCAGAATAATTTTTCTTTTTACTTTCAACAGTTGGTACCAAGCTCTAAAATATAATTTATTATTTAGAATTTTAACAAATATAAAATAATGATATCAAATTATTGAATAAGGTATAATTATTCCAAATGATAATTAATAAAATTTAATATTCTGATTTATCGAACAATTGAAAATTGTTATTTACTACCAACTCATAAAACTAAATATATGTAATATATGTACTCTAGTAGTAAACACTACAACTACGAGAAGAAGAGAATTTTGCTATTCCTACTTCTCAGCGGAATGAATCTCTTCCATTCCGGAATGAAAATACACGGCATTGTTGTTGTAAAATTGCCAAAGTAAGACTACAAATTAGTTGTAGTGTTTAGGCCGTGAGTGAATATGTTAAAAATATTTGGTTAAAAATTTGGTGAAAATCAAATTATAGTGGTGAAATATTTTTTTCTACCAAATTTAATATTGCTGTAGTGTGAATTACTTAAAAATTAAAATTGTGACAACTGAACAACAACATGAAGCGCGTTTATAACAATCATTTTCCTAGATTGTTATCTATTTTATTACTTTATAAAAAGCGTAATTTATCAAATGAAGCTGTTTTAAGAAGAAACAGAAAGAAACACGCCGTGCTTATGTATCAACTGAACCAATATTAAAAAAACGAGGTTATGTTTTTTTAGCTCGCATGTCCAATTTTATATACGGTGCCTACCATGATGCATTTTTTATTTATTTTTTGTGGTGAGTAAATTTTTTAATTTTAACTTTTATGTCAAAATTTTAATTTTTAACTGGTTTTTAACTAATTCACTCACGGCCTATCATAAACGCGCACCACATATTTTCTTGTGTAATTACTTAATTAGTAATTACTGTAATAACTAAAAAGCGGAATGTTTAATTTAAAGTAAAATGTTTGGTCATTACCTACATGAATACTAAAAAAAAATAATAATAAAAAAAAAAAAAAAATTGGCTGAGAATAGAACCCTAGACCTCTTTGTCGGTCTAGTCCAGTGCGTTACCACTACGCCACAAACAATATAACAACTCTCATTTTATTTGCATTGTTAAATTGTTCTATTATTTCAAAGCGTTCTACAGTGTCCCTAGCTAAATATAGCCGCATTTCTTGACGCATATTGATCCGGATCAGATCCAAGTTTACATTGAAAACACCAACAACAATTTAAATTGTTGTTATTGTTTTCAATGTAAACTTTGATCTGATCCGGATCAATATGCGTCAAGAAATGCGGCTTAATCATTACATAATATAGTCATAGATGAATATGTAGGCGAGGGCGAGCCTGTGAGCGCAATGTGATAATAAATATGCAGCACAAGTATCCGATTGTTTGGATTTGTCTATGCTTGTACATATTTAGCATTGGATGCGGAATCTTCTGAGAGATTTTATTAGATAACAATGCGACTGATTTGAAGATAAAATAAAATGTCTGATAATATAATTTTCCATCACCTGAAAGGCTGTATAACGCCAAATATGGTTTACGTGCTGACAGACAACGTGACGGTGACGATCGTCATCACATCTCAGCTCATTCTAAAGTCTCTAAACATTAAAGCTATAAGTATATACATACTCTCGTCATTTTGGCATTTAACATACGTATACTTTTATGGTAATTAAAAGATACTAAGTATAAACCATAAATCTTTTCTCGGTGACTTCAGCAAAGTTGCGCGCACAAAAATCATTTCACAAATATAATTATCATACCTTTTCTATGATTATTTCAAGGACTAATCATGTCATCGTGCAAAATAATTACATGAAGCAATTACAGCAGCAAAAAATTACCAATAATAAATAATTTTTTTCTTTCCTTTTTTATAACATTCCAGTGTTACCAATATTGTATAACATAAGAAGACAAAATGATGCGAAATGTTTTAACATTTTATGCACTCATCTGTATAAATAAATCAATTCATGCTGGACCTATTGACCCGTTTAGCTGGGCTAGAGCTGATCGTATACCAATTGATGTTAATATACCATGGTTACCATGTAAGTAAATTTTGTATTGTAAATATTTATCTTTTGATTATTACCGCCTGCGGTGATGTTAATTTAATAAATCAACTGTTACATATAAACATTTAAAACAGTCTTGAACACACAATTTGACCGGCGCGGCGAGGTTAAATCGAATTAATTTATAGTGTAAATTATTCTTTTATTACTCGGATCCATTATTTCATCTAGGTGAAGGTAAAGTAAATGTATGCCTTTATAATTCAGGTATTCTCTCTAATCCATACAAATAAAAGAAGATTTTTTTGCAATTCTGAATTTTCAAATGCATGTCAAATTTGACCGTTACAAAACATATGCGTAGGACGGCGCTTTATTGATTCAATAGTATGTAGGTCAAGGTGTTGTCTCTTTTGAATTTCTTTTTGTTTTGTTTTGCAGTTTAATGGTTTTACGATTCTAGTGGTGCCCCCTTTCACTATACTGCTCGCTCTATCGGCAGTTATGTCATATACGTATTGTAATGTGCAAATATCAACAACAATAGACAGATTATTATCTAATATAATTTTTGTTATGATACATACTCCAACAAACATATTTGTATGTTGTAATTACATTTATTGTTTTGAATAAATTACGCGATTTTAACGATAATGCGTTTTTAAATGTAGACTGGGTATATCTCCAATTCAATAGACATTGGGCGTATCCAGCACACAGATATCTACTTTTGAGATAATCTCAAATGTAGAATAGTCTCAATTGTAGACTGCCAAATGTGCTGGACGTAAAATCTACATATTAGTTTTGGTTTGTGTCTTAGATTCAATTTTTCAATGTTGTAATGATCCATTATTATTTATTTTCTAATTTCAATTTAATTAAATTGATTCGAAAGATTTCAAATGTGCATAATGTGCCGTTGTCTTTCTAACATGTACTCGTATAACAAGATTTTGCATTAAAATGTCAAAAATAAAGCGAAGATACAAACCAAGAAATATCTACTCAAATGTAGATTAAATTTTTTTGCCTCACTAATTAGTGAGAATATCTACATTTTTCTAGTGAGATATTTTGCATCCAGCACGTAAGATGTGAGATATCTACTTTTTTTAGTGAGAAATCTATGTGCTGGATGCGCCCATTGTACATACTTTCAATTTGACTACCGTTAACATAGACGAGTAAATGATGACATTGCAAAAAATTGTGCGCCAATGATGCGGTAATTTTCTTGATGTGGTGAATGGTACATTTACGATTTTGAACTTAAAACGCAATAGGTTATTTCAATTGTAATTTTTTATTATATGTTATGCGAATAATAATTAAATGCTGTTTTCAAATGTTAATCGATACAAGAGTGCTTTTCCTTATTTTTCACATTCTTATATCACTTTCTTTGACCAGTTTAAATTGGTAATGTAATATCTTGCTAGGAATGCTGCCATGCCTTGTCATACCACTGTACATATTTTGTTCAATAGCTCTCGCAGTACTCTCATACAAAACTGTGGCTGAACTCTCGGTTCTCGGTACCTATTCCACAATTTTCTATTTCTAATTGTTTTGTAAATAACTTTATATTGTGCGAGTCATAAATATATGAACTTACGGCACGGAGAAAAAGTGAGCATTATCGTTTTACTTATATTTCTGAAACTCACAAACACACGTAACTTTAAGTTTAGTGGTTTTATTCTGTTTATATTTGAAAAGTGAGGTGAGGAGACGTTTATGGGAAAAGCTAGAAATTTAAAATTATAGAATAACCTATTCTGGAAGCACAAAAATACTGACTGTGAGATTACTCTTACAGTTCGCCGTAATTTTCCTTCACCGAGATCTGAGAACTCAGCCACAGTTTCTAATTAATCGGCGAAATCCGGTGATCTATTATGTGTACTAGAACTTTCTATCGTTAAGAATAATGACGAACTGCGCCAGAGCGATCTTACAAAATATAATGTGGTATGATAAAGCATGACATCATTTTATTTCTATACGTGATATTACGGTTTAAATTTGTTAACGAAATTTGGGACTTGGTATATTCTGACATATTAAAATACAAAGTAAACCGATAATGAGCACTTTTTACTTGTGGCCTGAGTTAACGAGGTGTTTATGCCTTTAAAAGTAACTAGACCTCCAATTGTTGTTTTTTTTTGTATGGGTTCCGCTTAGGAATTTCATCCATAGTATGGCTTTACGTGCAAATGTAACGACATACAGACAATGGGTAGCAAAGAAGCAGGAAAGGAAATGTAAGAAGGAATTAAACTGATTGGGAGTTTAGTCTTCTATTTTTGATACTAAGTTTGAATTTCTGTAAGTTATTAGCTACCGATAAAACAAATGAAGTTTCAAACAAATGATGCAGAAGTCCACATCATCGTCAGATGATGGAGGCTTATTTGCCTCAGCCGACGATTTGGCTCGCCTTCCGCGATTCTCCTTGGGGGACACAGATGCCTGCTTAGTTGCCCGCTTAGCTGCTTTTTCCTGCAAAGTAGCAATGCATTGAAGAGAAGTAAGCACGGCGCTTTGCATCGGTTTTCGACCACGATTCTGAGGTTTCTTTGAGGACCAAATTCTTCCAAAAGTGATTAGCAGCTCACTGAAAACGCTCTCGATGTCGAAGGCTCTGGTGTGGTGAGCACAACCTCTTCACGTCCAACATCTGGTCCAAGCACAACGATTCGACGCTGCTCACCTTCATCAAGATGCCTAGATCATATGGAGAGATTCTAGTAGCTCTGAAGCCGGATTTAATGACTTTGGGTGTCAAAGCGAGATCAAGAGTCTTACAGATCAAGCCAACGATGTGACGAATTTCTAACGCCTAGAACAACGAGGTAAAAATTCAAAAGGAAATTGTAATTCACGGTTTAGGCCATCGTGACGGTCATTCCTCGTTCAGCGCCTTCGAGTTTTCCAACATGTCGCATTCCTTTTAGAGCAATCACCTTGCTTATTTTCGTCGCGATCGTTGAAAAGCCGCATTCAGCCATGTTAGATATGTGTCGCTTCGAAGTGATGCTCATCGATAAACTGCCCCCAATTCCGAAGGAACATGTCGACATTTGTCTTACAAAAGGCTTTTACATGGTAGATAGAGATCTGTTCTAGTGTGCGCAACACGAGTTCGGAGTACCAGTGGCGGCCCGCCTTCTTATGTTGATCCTAAATTTCCGGGTATTCAAGCGCAAGTTTCTCGGAGCTCGTTGATGCTTAGGCCATAATAATGGTTCCCGCACTTCAAAATGTATTGGACAAAGTCCTTTTCCTGAGCCGGGGAGAAAACTTTTACAAAATAAAAAAGAAGATATTTAAAATTATGATACACTACCTGCGAAAGTGGTAAACAATAACCTTACCATGTTTGACGGCGTACGTTGGCTGCATACATGGATGAGGTCTAACAAAACACCATCTTCCACGGATAAAATGTTGTCAAACTTGGCACCCACTTTCTTCATGTAGCGTTGCAGACTGCTTCGAGGAATGTCATACGCCTTAGCATTTCCTTTTGTAGGCTTCTTGTCCATTAAACAACTCTTAATGGCTTGCAAAATCAATTTTCTGTGAATCGGACGATTTTTCCGGGGTTCACATGGGTAAAAATTCGTAAAAATGCATAAAAACACTAATAATAGTTGATTGTGCTACGAGCGAACTGCCATTTTGACGTCCGAGACCGATGTTTACAGTACGAGGCGTAGCGCACGAAATGTGCAGCCGAGTACTACATTAACCCTTCGAATCACACGCGAGAGACAGCAAGAAGAGAGTCGAAGAAAGACACTTACTCCTCGTACTAGCTTCTACTTGCCAAAACGCGCTTGTGCAGCCGACGAAAAATTTCGTCCTCTGTGGCTGCGCATGCGCATTCTTTCGACACTCGATTCCCCCGATAAAGGAGGACTTTGAACGGACCGAACAATGACGGAAAAGTATGAAAACCGTCCATCCTACATATAAAATGTGCAGATTTCCTTTACCTTCAGCTGTTTGAGATTATATAGTTTAAAATTACCCCTGAATCCTCTAGTCAAATCAAAAAGGTTTTAATTCTATAAAACTGCTCCGAAAAGAAAAATATTTTTAATTTTTTAGAAATTTTAGCGCTTTTGTTGCTTAATGTGCTTTACAAATACGCAACAATACACAGTATTACCAAGGAATAAGAGGGATGATAATGGATTGTGAGTCTAGTTTTCAAGAATTCTATTTTTAATATTGAGTTTGTACTTCTGTGAACAGGCACAATAAAAGCTCTCACATTCCGTCTGTGGGAAAGCTAATCAATTGTAGAGAAGAGGTTAGAATTCGAAATAATTCGGCATGCTAGGTTCTGAGCACAGTCAATTGCAGCCTGCTGGGTGAAAATATATGAATTATATTTCATTCCTGTCTGATATACATACATATATGATTCAAATACTTATTTGTAAAAGTTCCGAAGAACTAAACTAAAATTTAGATCGTTCTAAATAACCAAAAATCTTAGTCGTTTCTGTCGGTAAAAATATACGGCTGAAACTTTATCAACTCTCTTAGCAATCTATCCTGAGGAAATAGAAGTAGGCAAAATAAAAGACAAGGAGAGTGTGCTGTTATCAGGATAAAAATGAATTGGATTCAATCCAATTAATGAAAATAAAAAAAGTGTAGAGACAGGACGGATTCCTGAAGAACAACAATTATTAATGTATGAGAAACGAAAGTCGCGTTATCCATCACCACTTGGATTCAGCACCATAAAAAAAGTTCTCAATCTAAAAGAACAGCTTACTAGGAAGTCCAATTGTTCTCAACGTGTACAGTAAATTCTTATGGCTTGCTGCTGATGAGGTTAATTAAATCTTCGATTAATTGACCACGTTGATCCCTGTAGTGGAGGTTTAAACCGTTGGTTTTCTTACATAGGCATTTCCTCAAAAGGAAATTGATTATTGGTTAGCATTAGCACCACCATTAAATAAGAAATTATAGGCAGAGGTGGCTGGTTCATGAATGTAACGCTTTTATTACATGCCTAAAGAAATCCAGATATTTCAATAGAAAATAAACGCGTAAAGCAAAAATATTTTTTTTTTCAATTATTCATCTTCTTATCTCTTTCTTTACAATAAGATTCTTTCGGCTTTTTATAGACAAAATACACCAATACCCCGATTTGCGACGATTCAAGTTGCGACGTTTCGTAAATGCGACGGGTCATTTTTACTACCAAATTTCAGTTTGCGTCGCTTAAATTTTTTTTGTGTCGTTACATAAATGTTTTTTTTTTCTGGAAATGCATGAAGGTTATTCAGTTATATTGAACGTTTATCGGGGAATGTCACATTACTACATACATTTGATTATTTGAGTAGTTTATTTTGAAATTGGAATAAGCCACTTTTTCAAAAAATCAAGTTAATGATAACAAGAGATAAATGAGAGTATAATCTTTCTAACGGTAAATAATTTATTGTTAAAATAAAAAAAAAAAATGAATCCCTAACACTTGTGCAATAAATAGGAAATTACAAAATCCCGTATAATTTTGGATTTATTGTTTTTCTATTCTTTCATTATCTCGTTTTAACAAAATATGGAAACGAACGGCACATTTCATTGAGTTTTACTGCCCATGCAAGTGAATTGGCTGTGTATTCTAGTTTGTGTAGGAAATCTAAAAGGAATCTAAAAAATTAAATTAAATAAAAGACAATTAAAACATATAATTTATTTTAATAAATAGTAAAATAATCCACAATCAATATAAATATTTTTAATATGAATATGTAGTAATATTCGAATTGCGACGTTTCAGTTTGCGACGTTTCAATTTGCGACGCATTTTTATGGAACGTATTACCGTCGCAAAGTGAGGTATTGGTGTATATTAACAATAATGGCATTCACAACATTTTTCGACTTGTTAAGAAAAAAATTGAAGAGGCCAATCATTTATAATATATCAACCAAGTAGAAATATCAAAATCCCCCCGTACTTTAACCCAAGAGCCATACAAAATGTATCGACCCTGAAAAAAATAATAGAACCCTCCTTGAGTTCTCCATGTGGATTTGGCTTTGTACTGAAAAGTTTTGGTAGATATATTATAAATGGTTGGCTTCCTACTATTTTAATAAACAGACAAACTTCTCTTCCTATTATTTGTGTGGGTATAAAACACAAAAATGAGGGTTTATCTTGAGTTTTTGATTTAGTGAATATAATTCGCTAGGTCAGTACGTCCTTGCCTCATACTTAATGTATGAAGTGAGATTTGTATTTTATAGTTTGGTCGTAGCTACCTGAAGAGTATCTTTTAGGTCGCAGTGCGAGGTGGCTTAACGCCCACATGGCCCTACAATTAATAATAATTAATACCTGAAGAGTAGATCGAACTTTTTGTACGTGCGAACTTTTCAACACGACACCAAACTTCCACATAGAGAACTCAAGGAGGGTTCTCAATTTTACTTTGTATGACTGTCTTGGGGTAAAGTATGCGGGGATTTTATTGGCCTCTTCATTTTTTTCTGATTAACAAGTCGAAAAATGTTGTGAATTATTATATTTTTTCTATAAAAAGCCGAAAGGATCTTATTGATTTTAATACACCGACAAACTTCTCTTTCTTTACGTATCCCACAAAATTCTATCACATGACCACATCATAAAAAATTTCATCCATGTAACTCAACATCTTCCAAACTTATTATAGTATATAGCTCAATACTATGCAAATTGTTATGCCTACTGACTACTATATGCCTACTAATGGTTACCGAAACGCTGTTTTCGAAGTATATTTTACGTGACCCACCCGGCTCTTATGATATTTGCTCAAAAGTTACTTATAAGCAAATCATTTATACCATTTTTTGGATAATGTTTCCACACCACAAATCAAATACCAAACCATACATAGTCCTATGTCAGAAAATAAATAATCGCCCAATCTTTTGACGTACGTGAAATTTACGCGGCGTAACGATTGCAAACATCTAATTTGAGAAGACAAACCGGAAGTAAGTACATATAACTATGTAATTACATGCTTCAATACATTTATGTAATTTTTAATTATGAACTGGATTTATTACCAGCATATGAATAGCAACACCTCTCCAATGTATCAATAAAATCAACACAAGCCCTCTTTCTGTTAAAAAGGTTGTTGCTCAATATGATTGACAGTTTGATAAATAAAATAATATTCTTAATCTATGATATATAAGAGATTCACATAACTAATAGTTCAAGAGATGATTGCATTACGTTTTCAATCCGTATACAATCTACAACATCTTTCGCAATAGAGAAATTGCTGTCGATATTCATACATACACCATATGACGTTTGATTATTCATCTGTAGACGTTATAATTTCTTTATAACAAAATTAACTCGTACTCTATTTCTATTGATTCTTTCGATTAATTTCTTTTGCTTAAATAAAACGAATTTTTAGGTTAAGATTGTTGCATAAGTATACCAATATGGGTATTTCTTATAGAAATCGAATGTCTTGGTATTTACAATTTCATCATACATCTTTCTAATTTTCACCAACAGCACATAATTTCAAAAGAAAACCTTATTGTTTTATTGATGTGAGATAAGTGAATTATTGAACGTCTCCAATTTTTTTTTGCTTACAGAATGTTACCCGTTTATTGTTGAGGAAATGAATTTTATACTTATAGCCGTTTACTATATATTTAAATAATTTGTTGATTTGCTTTTCTATTGTAACGGTAGAGCAGTTTAGTTCCGCATTTTCAATACATACTTACGTATTATGTTATTATGTACAAACATAATCTACTAGCAAAAACTATAACAGTTGAATTGTATGTACTAAAAAGTAATTAGCCTGTTATATCTGACACTACAAACTTGTGCTGGCTGTGATAAATAAACCTGGCTTAATCTGATATCTAACGTGGCAATCTAGATGTTTGTACTCTTTGTTAACGACATCTAAATAAACTTTGCATAATATTTCATATAATATTGAATAGCAGACGAGATTTTTTCTAGTAAAGTAAACATGCGGAAGCCTACCTTCGTAAATAGAAATTATGTAAATAATAATAGCTTAGAGATTGTAAAGGATTCCAATTCCATTGTAATTGGGCGGCGTTTTTTTGGACGACGATCTTTTTATTGCAGACTTGCAGTACTTAAGTTTATCTTCCTAATTAGCTTGCTGTCGCATAGCGGTTATAGTTTACTTGGTATCTAAATGTAGAAACGGAAATAATGATCAGGACATTTCTCATTCACCCGAGAACCAGAATTCGGGCATAGTTAGGGAAATCACAACCGGTTAAGGTTAAGCGAGATATCTGGGTGTTGTTTTGGACAGCAGACTTAGTTGGAAGTCTAATATTTTAGAAAGGCTAAAGAAAGCTACTATAGTCATATACTCCTGTAAAAATGCTATTGGTAAATGATGGGATCTTGAACTATGGTATACTGGCTCTATACCTCAGTGATAAGGCCCATACTTTTATATGGGATTGTTGTTTGGTGGCCAGCTTTAAAAAGTATGATTAACCAAAAGTTGCTGATGAAAATTCAGAGAACTTCCACCTTGTGTATTAGTGGTGCACTTAGGAGTACACCACTTAGGCATTGGAGGTTCTTTTCTCATCTCATACCTCTAGATATTCTGGGCACTCAAATGGCAGCGAACACAGCCATAATACTTAAATCCTTTCCTCCAGACAGGACTGGCTGAATGAAAAGATGTTGAATCCTGAAGTTTTAAACTTCTTCACGGATGGTTTCAAAATAGATGGTAGGGTTGGTTGTGGTGTTTTCTGTGAGAAACTAAATGTGAATGAAATGGAAAATCAGTTCAACATCCACTTATCGTGGGTCCCAGAACACTTCAGTGTTGCGGAGAATGAAAAGGCAGATGAACTCCCTCGGCAGGGTACAAATTGCCTCACTTTACCAAGTAAAGTAAATGTTGAAATTCCACTCGCTACATGCAAACTCTTGCTTCAATAAGAAACTAGGAGAGCAGCGAACTATAGATGGTCTAATAGTACCTCGTAAAGTTGTAAGCTCTGCATGGTTTAGTGAGTAGATCCGAGAAAAATTGTATCTGGCATGACTACGGACCATTTTTGTATCTATGCGCCGATCCCAGACAGCCACTCTAACCTAACCTAACCTAAGGTTAACCAATTAATCTAAACTTTTCGGTTAATCGATCCGATAATAACCGATCTTTACCGAAAATAAAATTTATATTGAATTATTTATTAAATTTTGTGAACAAAATAATTTCGCAAAAGAATTACAATCAACAAGCAAATTGCCAGTACGAGTTTCGAGAATTCAATTTACAAAACCACAATTATAAGAAAACGGAATTATGTAGGTATGTACGCGTTACGAGAGCTCAAAATGTCTCACATAATCGCGTTTTGTCGCGTTTTGAAAATTCTCGAAACTTGTTTAACCCTTAAAACGTATCGTATATCGATTCGACTCATTTTAAAATCACAAATGTAACATTTACAGAAAACATGTGTGCAAAAATATTTCAAATCTACTTTAAAATGCAATACTTACTTGTTATTACAAAGTTTATAATGAAATAAAACTACTTGAACATTTTAATTTTGGTTTTTATTTATCACTAGTACCCGATATTTTCCGGGTAAATATTGGGCTAGATACTCCATACTCAGATAAGCAGTCATTTTTTGCGAATTTGTTAGAAATGTTATACACGATAATTAAGCATCCCAATTTGTTGCTGAATATCATAAAATGGTATACACGATATTTTTTCTCGGTTAGAAGGCAAGCAAATCGTAGAAATTTTGCGAGCGTTTGTGGAAATATTTATTGATCATATTACGCAAATATATTTACGATTCGCAAATCCGCCATATTAACCGATTTGCGAATTACCAGAGTATCGAGTATCTAGCCCATTACTTCATATTTGAGGAATCACAGTTTTGGACGAAGAAATTTTGTAAATTTCCTGTAATTTCCCAGTAAATTCAAGACACGGTTGAATAGTCTCCAAAATGCTTGATTATCTAAACACACTTTGTGAATAGATTTTAATACATATAATTTTTATTATATTATAATTCGCTTCCGAAACTTAGACAAATAAAGCTAAGTTTGATTTGAGAAAAGCAACGCGATCCTAAGTGCAAACCAGCCACCATTATGGTTTGTCCATGTGATTTGCTTACTGTCATCACATACTACACTGTCATATAATCCACTCTCCTGTAGCTGCCCCGGTCATAATAGTAGCTCTTACGATATTCCTGCAAATTGAGTGATAAGTAATCTTGTACCATTAATCACCCTTGGCGCATCGATATTACGCATCAACAAAACTGGCACACCCATTTTTAAATAAATTATGTATAAGGGAACGCTAGATATTCCCATTGAATTGAGAAACTCAACTGGATATCATTACCGTATCCACGGAAGCGCATTTCGTGCCTTCTTCTGGTATAACATTAAAACATTTTTTTGTTTATTTCAGTAACCATTTCATTTTTAGGTGCCAATATTACTCTTCCACATAACCAATTCGCAGAGTACCTACATGTTTCCTTCAAAATTTTCAAAAACTTTTGCAATGGGCTATCCCCGCCCCCTGAATAACCAACATTGCAAAAGTCGTTCGTCAAATTGATTTTACCATCAGCGTCTCTGAGTATTCACGCGATTCCCTGTTGGTGGTTGAGTGAAGTTTCAGTACACTGTACCTGAGAGGAGATGCCTTCGTCCAAGCATTCATTTCGTCCTTGCTCGAAGTGGTGCTTTCATTCCGTATTCGCTTAATTTTTTGGTTGGCGATAGAAATAATTTTGTTTTCAATCATAATCAAAGCCTCATTATAAATTTCGTCATTGAACTTCCGGATGTAACCCTTGAAGACAACACTTTACATGCCTCTCTTAAGGTTACCCGTTCCTGCCCATTCACCGTTTTGAGGTCGCAAAAACTTGTCGACCGACACACTTGGTTACGCAGCTTATTTGCACGGTCTACACACGTCCAAGTGCGTCTACTGCTTTGACGTTTTGTGACTTTTCGACCGGTCATCCCTGCACACGTCGTTTCCACTCTTTTCTTGTCACATTCCATGTGTGGTAACATAGAACTTCAGAATATAAAAGTGTCCTTGCAACGTCCTTGTTTTGGCAGAGCTGAAAAATTCTGTGAAAGTTGTTCTGTTAGGCTTCGTCATTCTTTTATTAATGTTTTGCTTTCCAAAATAGATGCGTTTTGATATAGATGCTTTTCCTGTAATGGCAATTGCAGAATCCTCCAAGCTACTTCATTACTACTGACATAACGCCCTTCTCTAAATGACTGCACTTCATCTCGAGGGTCGATGTGTAAATTTTCTTGTTGCACTGTAAATATTGTCTGGCCTATTTATATACTTGCAAATATGTTGTCGCCTATACTTAAATATACGGTTCAACATTTCTACGTGCATCGAAAATGTTTGCCAATGTTGGCACTATACCCAACTGTTATCTACGGTCTTGCTGTTCACCTCTTACGTTTATTGTAGTTGTTCGCCCACTGTCCTCTGGTGCTCTGCTTCGATTCTGATAATAGCCCTTGTCGTTGTGTTGTGTTTCGTTAAGCATTACCATTACTCGTGAAAACTATTTTGTGCGCTTTCTTTCCTTCATATATGGCGATGATGTATTTTAAGGACTTCAGGGGCCGTAGATCATCGCAACAATAGTGTCGAACACGGAACACCTCTTTATCGATACAAACATCCAAAATCTCAACTCTTAAAACATCGTCGACCTGCGTCACAGGAAGCCTGAATCACCAAACATTTTACCTTTCTTGATTATAACTACCAATTTTTGAACTTTAATTTTGAAAAGGTGAGCAATATAATCGTGCATGTCAGTCGCTCTTTGCCCGGGCAACAATTCAGTGTTGATCCTTTCCAACGGCGATTGCACGTAAACGTTACAAACAGATCAGGACGGCCATAATTCCATACGTAAGTAAAATGGTAATACAAATTATAATCCAACATATAGCCCTTTGCTATAAAGGAGCTTCTCTCACTTGATTATCTAAATATAAACAGTTAATGTATCCCACCAAATACCAAAACCCGACAAAACAAAATTTCGCAAAAATATCAACACGAGGTAATGCAAATGTAATGAATTCAGACTTCAAGTCCTAGACTTGAATTGTTACAATTATGTCGAGAAATAATTAAAAAAAACACAAAAACTGAAATATAATTATCTGTCATTAATTAAGTATATAATAAGAAAAATTCAAGAAAATAAATGAATCGTGAATAAACAAATAAAATTCAAAATGAACAGAATGAGATTAGGAAGGAACCCACCCACCACAACGAAAGCTGAGGTTTAAATTCCGCTTTGTTTGTTTTTATTTTCTGTTTGTTTGTTGATTAAGTTGATCACTGCTTATTTTAATAGGATATAAGGATAAGAGGATAGGGGTTAAGGAAATTTGAAAACTCTTCGACATTTAAGGATTAATTTCTAGAACCATCAAGTCCGATAATCTGAAGACAAAGAATTTTCAAAATAAATTTCATGTATACATATATTCTGTCTATTTACGGTAGTCTGATATAGTCAAGTGTCTACACTTATTACTTTTGTGGAAAATGCCATACTATAAAACACCGCAAAAAAAAATGTTATTTTATTATTACATTATATGTAGTTACTTCTAGAATGGTGAAACAATAATTGGGTCAACGTTAAAACGGAAATAATATGTTCACGAATCTATTAATTGACTTGAAATAATGTAAAAAAATAAAAAAAATAAAAAAAAAATGAAACAGTAAACTACTTCAACAAGGTTACTTGGACAGTAGGATGTTTCTTCAAAAAAAAATATTATTATTATTTAAGAACATGCTAAGCACGCTTGGGCGCCACTGTAACAGTTTCAATGAAACAAAACGCTCGCTTTTTGCCTTGATATAAACATCAACTACGAATTGATGAAGACGCGGCATATTATGGCTAGCAAACGGTATGAGTAGACGGCATTGTATAGCATAGTCATTAGAGCGGATTAAATTGTATGGAGAAAAAATGTTTAGTCTGGAGACTCCTCTTTTCTGAAAATTCATTGTATTTGAAGTAAAAATGTCCACTACACCAGTGCTTC
The DNA here is from genome assembly GCA_963556165.1 of Tipula helvola. Lineage (NCBI taxonomy): Eukaryota > Metazoa > Arthropoda > Insecta > Diptera > Tipulidae > Tipula > Tipula helvola. The sequence continues at coordinate 93,818,898 of OY744483.1, read as the reverse complement.
TCAAACTGTGGGCCGCGGCCCCCTAGGGGGCCATGGAGCTGTTGGCAGGGAGCCTTGAAACCTCCTATCAATATCTATTATCAATACCGCTACGTGTTTCTGTGCTGCTAATGGTTTTTGTAAGATATGTGATGTGTATATGAATTCCACAATCATGAGGATTTTGGTCGGCAAGTTCTTATTCTACAATGAACATGAACAGGAATTTCAGATCGCAAACCTTTATCTGCGCTAGTTCTTTTTTTTTTTTTTTGGAAGAACCCGTCGTAAATATAACTTCAAATTTTTGGTATAAAACTGCTAGACAAGTCAAAGCTTTCAAATTGATTCATTACATTGAAAATTGTTAGTTAAAAAAATCTAAAAAAACTTTTGATAACTCAGAATTTTGTACAGGAAAATTCATTTTTTTAATGTTCCAAGTACTTCCAGAATTTTCATAGTTCGATAATTCAGATTACAATTAATACAAATTTTGTTTTAAACACCTAAGTAAAAATAATTTGACACAAAAACTAAAAGCGAACCAAATTCAGGTCTGGTTGCGGTCAAATTAGAGAAACGTGCAAAAATTGAATTTTGACCAATTTAGAATAGTCGTAAAGCTCAAAAATGTTTAGCTTTAACTTTAGTTTAGTCATTTCGGATCTGTTCTGCTCCACTCATATGTCCAGCTAACATATTTAGTTTAAGAGTTTTTACAGCTACATCTAATTTTTAATAGTTCCTTACGTAGAGTCCTCTCATGCTTTTTAAAACCAAGCATAACAATTTTCTGGAATTCTAAATTTTTTTCGTATAAGCGTTTTTTACCTGTAAATCGGATGGAACTGAAAGAATATTTTGGGTTGGTGGAACATTTTTTTAAATTGGCGAGACACGGATAGGAGACGTTTGAGATCCTTGAACAAGAATGCCCAAAATGCTTAGCTGTAAATTCATTATTATGGAATAACATTTTTGGGAGCCCTGGATTTTATTTTTTCGATTTCGGGGGCCGCAGTATGAAATAGTTTGAGAAGCACTGCACTACACCATACGCCCACGATGAATTTCTAGCCTGCATAATTTCATTTGAAGATTTTTTTTTATACAGAGTGAGTTTTTTAAAAAAATGCCAGGCTTTTATCTCGAGAACGGTGAAGGATAGGATAAAATTACTTTTAATGAAATTTGTTAAGGGTCGAGCTCGAGGAGACATCAGATGATGCCCTTTAATTCGACCTTGACTATGACCTTCAAGGTCATTTGATGGTCAAATTGATTGTTTTAAATGAAAAGCCCTATTTTTGGACCTGTGATTCGGAAAGGGCGCACAATTTTACGTTCAGATAGGAAGTTTATTCTCTTCTTTGTAATGACTTTCAGATGTTAGTACAAGGTCAAACTATTAAATAATAAGAAATAATCAGCAAATAATGAATTTTAATGGGGAATGACTTAATTTAAATTTGTTGGGACCATGTCCAAAGGTACCAAGTTAGTATTGTGTTAGTACATACATTTTTAAATTCTTTTAAAACACTTGTTAAATATTTCGCAAAATTACGCAATACAATTTTTATTTTGCGAAATATTTAACAAGTGTTACGGCAGAAAGTGTAAAAAGTATATTGTGTTAGTATATTCCCCATTAACATTCATTATTTGCAGATCATTTCAAATTATTTAGTAATTTGTCGTTGAACTAACACCTGAAAGTCATTCGCGGGAAGAGCCTAAAATGCCTATCTGAACGTAAAATTTTGCGTTTTTTGGGATTTAGGGATTTATATTGAAAAAGTTCAATTTGACTTTCAAATAACCTTGAAGGTCGTATTCAAGGTTGAATTGAAGGTTGCCATCCGATGTCCCTTTCGACCCTTAACAAATTTCATTATAAGTAATTTTCTCCTATCTAGTGGCCTACCTACGCTTAGCATTTTTTAAAAAACTCACTCTATATAAAGCAAAATCTTCAAATCAAATTATGCAGGCTCGAAATTCATCGTAGCCATATCGTGTTGTGGAGTTTTTAGCTTAAAACTAAATGAATTTTCAGAAAAATGGAGTCTCCAGACTACTTAAAAATTTAATCCGCCCTAATAGTCATACCATCATACCATCATTAACGCTTTAGCTACTAAACTTTTATAACGAATCTAGTCCTTGTTTCATTTATATTTCAAATCCAATTTACGCTCGCTATCGCAACATTTCACTTCATGGTGGATTCAGCGAGGAAAATTTGCTAGCTAGTGATCAAGAATTGTTGAAATTTCGTCATCTTTTTTACCCCCCTCCAATATATTTTTTTTACATTTTTAAAAGAGTAACCATAAGAAAAAGTAAAAAAAAAATTGAAGGGGGTAGAAAAGATGACGAAATTTCAACAATTCGTGATCACGAGCTAGCAAATTTTTCTCGCTGAATCCACCATCAAAAACAAAATAACGAAATTGAAAATTTGTCTTTGATTTGCTGCATGTAGAATGCTTTGAAAACAACATTTTTTAATACTGCCCAACCCTTGTCAATGTTACTCTCGGCCATAAAACATATTTAATTGTGAAAGCTTCATCAAAATCGGTTCAGCCCAAACACACTTTCACAAATATTATATTTGTAGGATAGGATTAGTATAGGATTTCCAAGCAAAAATCCTTATGTATCCATTAGATATATTAACACGGTTTATGTTACAAAAAAATGAAACAAGTTTTAAGGGTTAATACTTATGTATATAATCCACCACCAGTCGTCCCAATTTTCGGATTTAGTTGGTTTACATTTTTTTCAATAAACTTAACTTATATACATTGAAGATGTCGAAACAGGAATTATTCGAGATGTGGCTAACTTACAGGTACATCGATATTTTCGATGTTTGATTTGACTTTTCGAGATTTTTAAGCTTATTCGAAATTTCTTTGGAGTGTTATGTACATACATGTCACGAGTGTATGTCTAGTATGTACTTAGGTATAGATATTAAGCGAAATTTTATATATATATTTTCGATAATGGTCGAATTTAGTTTGGATTGAATTAGCAGTAGCATTTGGTTAGATTCTTGAAATTAAACATTTTCGGATTTTTGAATTAACCTACCGATTCCCCCTTTCGATTATTCCTATTCGACGTCCTCTAGTTGCTTGCTTATAGCATTTATTACAGATTGTTGCATTGTTACTGATTTTTTTGATTTTGCAAGATTATTCTAGAAATCTAATTTTATTCGAGATTTTCGGAATATTCGAAATTTCTTGAGAATATCGAGATTATTCGAGTTTTGAAAGAAAGCTTTTTAACTTTAAGTATTCGACGTTTGTATGGCACGGAGTATAATGTATTAGATATTATTTAAGATTTTATATTTTTTTCGATTATTCGAGTTTAGTTTAGAGTTGAATTCAGTGGTGTATTCTGTTTTATGATCTTACTTATGTAGATGAGATTCTAAATTCAGATTTTTGGCACTATGGGGCGTATAAGTTCAAAATTATAAGCATGATTCAATATTTTTCAATATTTTGCCTGCTTGATATTTTACAAGGTTCTTAGTGGTTTCATGTATTCATGCTATATTGTTATCGGTTTGTCATAACTTATGTTTGTTCCTCCGAAATTTTTGTTTCTTTTCCCGAAAACTTTTGTGTTGTAACTTGTAACTCCAAATTATAAAAAGCTACTTCAATTTTCTTTAGTTTCCATTATTTTACAATAATTTTCCTTTTACTACCGGACTCGGGTCCCTTTGCTATTTCTATTTTCCCGTTGAGAGTAGTTCGACTTTTTGCATGATATCTATCGGTATTGGCTCATGTACTATTATTGCAGGTAGTTCCGCTTCTTGAGCACAAAATACTGGAATTTGTGGAGCCAGTATCAGGAATATATTCTGATCCACAGTCTCCAAAAACTTCAAAATAAAAAAGTTCCTAAATAAGTTCCCCCTAACTGAATGAGCTCATAGAGGAATAAAAATATTTACCTGGGAGTTCTTCTAACTCCACTTTTTCATCTTTTGTTTCATCTAAAACTTCTTATAGTTCAACTTCTTGATTGGTATCTCTAAATAATTCCCGAGTCTTAGTTACTGATGTTGCAGGTAGTTCGGCTTTAAAGAGCAGTTCAGCTTTTCTTTTTATTAAGCCGCACAGTAAGAAACGAGGCAAAAATACTCGTATCTACGGAAACAGTATGATTCATTCAGAAGTTCTAACCTAACCTTATGGAAAAGATGGTTGTGGAGAAATGTTTATGCCAAAAATTCTTATGCTATTTCCCAATTTTATTCAGACTTTATATTTTCTCAATCTAAGAGAACAGATTTTTTACAACAGCATTAAATGAACGAATTGTTTACTAACAGGTATAAATCATGTTCTTAAGATTCCAAGGCTGTTCCAAACTCCAGGTAGTTGAAATGCAACCTCGATCAATTGACTTTTTGTGAGCTGGGCGAATTATAGCAAGGTGGTACCGCTGGTTTAAATTTTTTTAGTCAGCACTCCTAAACGCATTGGAATAGTCGTAGCCATCGTAGTAACTTCCAACTAAAATTAGTTATCGGGTTATAATATTTTTTGTATAATCCGCGATGAAGTCAGGTCAACCTTAAAGCATCAATTGTTATGAAATATGGCTGTTGATTAGTAACTTTCTTTAAAACCATTTGATTTGGATACGGCAATAAAACGTTTTCGACTATTGGAGTTATTTTCATCCTAAATACAAAGAAGTTTCTGCCACAAATTACGACGTCATTATTTTTGCTTTTGACGGCCGTTACAAAAATGACACAAGCGAAAACGAAAATGAAAATTTCACCGCTGAATTTCACTTTGCGGTACGCAGTTTAGCTACATAGCGAAATGGTGGTTTTGGTATTAGAATACAGTTTTGGTATTAAATGTCAAGGTAAATTTTGACGATCCATAATTTGAATTTCTTGGTTTTCAATCGCCTATTGACCTTTTTCCTCAAACGTCAAATGATGTGAATTGGCAGCCGAAGGCGTAGGGCAATCGCCATGTTTATATCATGTTTTCTGTGCTTTGGATAGATTTAATATTAGAAAAGTTTTTATATTGATTTGAGGTTTTTTCCATAAACGATAATTTTTATTTATTTCACCTACAGCGATAATTCTTAGTTTATTGCCCTACGGCTTCGATAAAATTAGTGTCAACATTTTTGGAGGAAAATTTTTGTTTTTAAATTCCAAATTGAAGTTATCTAATATGTATAAAATTCTACGAGAATCGACAGGCAAATTTTTCACGTCCGATTTATCTTGTATTTTTTGGAGACCAGTGAAAATTTCATTGCACTTCAGCAGCGTACCGGCCTTCTTGCAGAAAGTGTAACATTACAAAATTTGTATGTTGCTCGTCGTGCTCCAGATTTCATGCTCGTTTGTACTGTTACTGACATTTTCGTTCCACATTCTTGAGATATAAATCTATGGCAGTGGATTATAATCTCGAACACCAATGGAACATGACTGATTTGGAATAATTCATTCGGTTGACTTTTCATGGTTTCGTTTAAAATATGTATGCCAAATATTTGTTTTATAACAATACCGTAATATTACTTTATGTGGGCTTATAGCTTTAGCCAAGTCATTTGAAATTTTTATCAGCCGGTGTTAAATTTCGGGCTTTGCGCAAATATTTATCGATAGAATTAAATAATAATAATTAAATATGAAGAGCCATTCACCTCGTGTCGTGTCTCTTTTCACAAAATAAAATGTTATTTCAACATTAAAATAATCATAAAAATATTTTTTAAAAAATTACCACAAATACAATTTATTTTTCCTTATTTCAGTTGAGAACGAGACACGTTGTTACGGAGAACTTGGATGCCTGAATATAACCCGAGAATGGTATCATCTAATTCATCGGCCGTTTAATGTATTCCCTTTACCACGTGGTGTGATAAATACCCGTTTCCTATTGTACACAGAAAACAATCCGACCGAAGGCCAGCTACTTGTGGCGGAGGACAAAGAAGGCATTTCCGAAAGTAATTTTAATTCAGAATGGAAAACCAAATTCATTATTCACGGATTCATAGATACACCGCTCTCAAATTGGGTAACAGAAATGCGTGATGAATTAATCGCCCGTAAAGGATTAAATTTAATTTTAGTGGATTGGGCCGGTGGTTCGTTACCACTTTATACGCAAGCAACTGCTAATACTCGACTTGTTGGACTAGAAATTGCTTACCTTATAAAACGATTACAAGAAGATCATGGATTACACCCTGAAGATGTACATCTCATTGGACATTCCCTCGGGGCACATACAGCTGGATATGCAGGTGAACGAGTGCCAGGTATTGGCAGAATTACTGGACTTGATCCAGCCGAACCGTATTTCCAAGGAATGGGACCTTCAGTGCGCTTAGATCCTGGTGATGCTCAATTTGTCGACGTTATACATACGGACGGCCGTAGTTTCTTTCTGCTTGAAATACCTGGATATGGCATGTCACAGTCATGTGGTCACATCGACTTTTATCCAAATAATGGTAAAGAACAGCCTGGATGCGCACTTTCGCAAGAAGGTGGTACATTAATACCACTCACGCTAATCAAAGATGGAATTGAAGAAGCATCCAGAGTACTTTTAGCGTGTAACCACGTACGGGCAATTAAACTATTTATTGATAGTATAAATGGAAAATGTCCATATGTGGCACATCGATGTCCCTCCTATCAACATTTCCTTGCTGGTCGATGTTTTAAATGTAATCCGGAGAATTGTGCTGTTATGGGATATCACGCTACAATGCCATTATTAACTTCGAGTAATTCATCGGAAAATGAAATTTCAGATAATTTCTTACCACAATCACCTTTACCTGGAAAATATTTTCTTGTCACTGGAAAAGAGTTACCGTATTGCCGTAAGTAAACTATTTTGTCACTTAGGTAATCGTAATGTAATAAATAAGCGTTTATTTACAATTCATTTTTAGAACGTCACTACCGATTTACAATCGAAATGGCAAAACCACGTGTTGCTGAACAATGGGTACAGGGCTATCTTTCTGCTGCACTATATTCAGACCGCGGAGCCATGCGAAATATAGACCTAACTCCTCGAGGCACTGTACGATTAGAGCATGGGTCAACATATCAAGTAGTTGTTACGAATCCGTTTGACTTGGGTGACAAAGTACGCAAAGTTGAACTAAATTGGTCACATGACATGAATGTTTTGGAACCAAGAACGCTTTGCATTTTATGGTGCAACGATCATTTGTATGTTAGATCGGTGTCCGTCGAACTAATGCAAATGCCTACAAGAGAGTAAGTATTGAAAGAATTTGGATGACAATGGTGTTATTTAAACTGTTGAAAGAATCATGACTAAAGAATTTTATTTAGTATGTACTGTACGTACTTTTTACCTAGTTTATCGAAGTAGTACCTAGCTATATAGTTTTTTTACAGATTTAACGGAAACTTTACGGAATGACATCAAAGCTATATTATAATTGAGATAAATATTTTAATACGTAATTTACATTCCACAGGAAACGAGATTCGGACACCTCGAATAAGCTGTGTGCACCGAAAAAAGAATTTGCTGATATTGCCAATCGCGGGTCATCTGTATTCTACGATTGTAGAAGATAGCCGCCGTATTTTAATAAATGTAAATGTCTATACTTCTAGAAGCATATATTATTTGTAAATAAAAATAATTGACCAGCGAGACAACTAGATGTATATAGAAATTAGTACCGAGCCCAGATTTATAAGAGAAAAATTAATTTTCCTAACTATATTTAGCATTTATTAGATTTGTTCTCGTTAAGATTATTTTGTTATTTTTAAATATAAATAGAAGCGAGAAATGAACAACGTACATTTTGTGATAATTTAATTAAATAAATTAAAATAATTTTTATAAAATTTTTTAATGAGACTTTTTTTATTTTAATAATTACTCCTAATTTTAATTACATAATTATATATTACATACTATGTATTTTTACTAGAAAACTTATTTTATATTTTTTGATAAATAAAGTAAAAGTGTTGAATTCAAAAATGAAATTATTTGGTACATCGAGGGATACAAAAAGTGAGAAAGGCTTAATTCGTGTATAAAGATATTTTTTAGTAGGTACCTAAATAGGAAGTTGAGATTTTATTAATTTACGTACACCCTGTCTTGTAAATACTTTTGGTGGTTCTTTATGGATTATGCAACCGGCGTTCGGCGTGTGACGAATTGTCGCGACCGCTAGGAGGTCCTTTGAATGTTCGCTACTTCCAAATGATGGTTCACAAGAATAGTAACAACACGTGTAACATTAACTAACGTATAACATTTTGGTGTACGGTCGATAACTAAAAACGGTCCTGTATATGGTGGTTGCAGTGATCTACGTACTGCGTCAGTCCGTAAAAAAACGCGCGAGCAAGTATGCAAATCTTTGCTAATAAAAAGTTTGTCCGTTGCATGACGCGAAGCCGGTACAGGTTTAATTTCTTCAAAGTGTCGTTTGATATCCGTTATAAAGTCTGACTATAAAACTTGATCGTTCTGTGTATCCAAAAAGGCTCCTGGAACTCACAATCGAGGTGAATAATCGAAAAGCCTTCTCAACGCTCAATTTATATATACTAAGTGGAGTTTTGGTGTGTCGAGAGACTTTAGCCGTTTGGCAAGCTACACAGTTTTGCGCCATCTTCTGGACGTCTTTGTTAATAGATGGCCAGATGACGTTCTGCGTCAAAAGTTTAATGGACGCTTTGACGCCAGGATGAGACAGATTATGAAACGCCTCGAAAACTTACTTTCGAAATTTTAGCGGAATGAATGGCCTAGGTGTAGTAGTTGTAATATCGCAATGAATTAAGGTTTTTGAATTGAAAACAACCGGAAATTTCTCGAATTTGAGAACAGTATTACTCCTTAAGATTTCTTGAAGTTCTTCGTCGTTGATCGCATAATCAATAATTCTGGGAATAGTAATTTGATTAATACGTGAGAGGGTATCTGCTACGACATTATTGATGCCGGAGATATGCTGGATATCGGTTGTGAATTGACCAATGAAATCTAAGTGTCTAAACTGACGAGAAGATGCTTTTCCCGAATTCTTATTAAAAGCGTAGATCAGTGGTTTATGATCGGAGTAGGTACAACGTGAAGGTGCGACCTTCGAGGAGGTGGCGAAAGTGTTTGAGCCCCGATTAAGCCGCGAGGAGTTCACGATCATAAGCACTGCATCTTTTATGCGTATCATTGAGACGTACTGAAAAGAACCCGAGTGGTTGCCAAGCCTCTGAAATGAACTGCTGAACCACTACTCCGATCGCCGTGTTGGAAGCGGCAACTATGATGGCCAGATGTGCTGATGATGATGGATGAATCAGTAAGGTAGCGTCCGTAAGTTTATTTTTACAGTTATCGAACGCTTCAATAGTTGCTGTCGACCACTGTTGTGGAACGCGAATGTTCTTAGTATAACCTTTTAGATAGTCGTTCAGTAGGAATGATACGACGATAAAAGTTAACCATCCCTAAAAAGCGTTTGAGCTGTTTTATATAGTCAGTGGTCGTTTGAAATTTTTGATGACTTGAAGCCGTTCATGCGATGGTAAGATACCTTGTCCAGTTACCATGTGGCCTGAAAAGAGAATTTCGTTTTTTGCGGAGTTGTACTCGTCTGCGATTACTACGAGACCGTGTTCTTCTAATTTCAAAAAGGTAATTGTGATGTGTCTCAGATGTTCCTCGTAATTTTTTGAGGCAATGAGCACGTCGTTAAATATACAAAACAGAAGTCAAGTCCCCGTAGGACTGAGTGCATAAGGCGTTGGAAACGACTGTGCTGCATTGCGAAGGCCGAAAGTCATTCTACAAAATTCAAAGAGTTCAAAAGGTGTCGAAATTGCTGTTTTTGGAATGTCCGTCGGTTCGATGGGAATTTGGTGGTAAGCCTGGACAAGATCTATCGTTGAGAATATAGAGCAGCCCTCGAATTGTGGTGTAAAATCCTGGAGATGTGAAATTGACTACTGGTCCGGAACCGAGATCCGATTAAGAGCTCGGAAATCTCCACACGGTTTCCCCTCTCCATTCTTTTTTAACACTAAGTGTAATGGACTGGACCAAGGACTGCTGCTAGGTCTGAAAATCCTGAGTTTCATCATGTTTCCGAATTCTGTCTTCGCGATGATGAATTTTTCCAGTGCCAGTCGTCGGGGTTTGCATCGGTGATCCGTTCGTTTCTTGTTTGTGCGTAACGTTATGCTTTGTAGCGTTGAGGCTTATGTCGCCGTAAATACCTGCCGGAAATTTTGAAACAACGTTGAAGACTCCTGGTTCCGTCACTGACCTGTTCATCCTAGATACCGTGGAACCCGAGTTGGAGGTAAGCGCACCGTGGAAATACAAAGAGATTATAACGGGTCTATAAGCCTTTGTCTTTGTATGTCCACGAACAACCCGGTGTTCTTTAGAAAATCTGCGCCGATGATAGGCATTGACACGTCAGCAACGATAAACTCTCAGGAGAATTCTCGGCGCAGTTCGATTGGTTCCGAAACGTTTACTGTAGAGATGGACCAACCCTTGGGTTCCGAACAAAACGAGCTGGCAAGACTGAGACTGCATGTATCTATTAAAAAATGCGTCTGGAGGAAAATTTCAAAAATTAAAAAGCGCCTGGATTTAGATACGTCATTGCACTCCGCCAGTTGCTAATGACTTATTGGTTTTTTGCAACACTATTATCGGAAGGGTTAGCTCTAGAGAAAAATTGGCAGCTGGTTTTGCATTTGTTTGCCTTGGTTGATGATAATAACATGTGTATTCATTTGAAGGGGACGGATCACCCGAATTTTGATAGTATATGATCTTCGAAAGTTTGTTGAATTTTGTCTTGAATTATAATTCCGACTGGAATTTGACTTTGAGCGGGATCGAGAATGATGTTGAAGGATTTTCGATATTTCGGTTAATTAGAGTCTTGCTCTTGCGGAATTCCGAAAATTGTTGGTTGATCGAAAGATGGGAATTTTGACTTGATACAGACGTAGACGCCTCATGGACATTAATCTGTACCTGCGTCATCGTCTCGTGCACGTTGTCAGCCCGTTATCAGTAAAGGTCAAGTTAGTACCATTTAAAATGAGAGGGTCGATCGAAGGAATTTGTATTTCCTAAAGAAGAGGACCACCTCAGTTTTATGTGGATTAAGTGGATTATTTATTTAGTTTACAACTGTAGTTAGAAAGAATGCCAAGCGCGCTTTCCATGAGCTTTCTTAGGGTACAGGTATATATTTACCATAAACAACGACTCCGAAAATAATTTATTATAATTCTGCGACCTCTACTGAACTATCGATGGGCGAACCATTTCAATTTCTGGTACCAGCCGCTCGAAAACTTTAACGGAAAAGTTCCACACCCAATGCCCTTCTAAAATGAAGCATTGCAGCTGTGGCAGATACAAAATAGCTTCTATAGCAAGAAGTGGAGTTGAGGACATCCCTCCATTAATAGCCCTATAAGCAATATTCTGTAAACCATTAAGTTTAACAATGGAAGATTTTAGATTTACCACCGGCCACCACATTATAGAAGCATATTATAGCATTTGTAGAACCGGTAATTTATACATGAAACAGAACATCTTGGGAGATACATCAAGTATTCACGAATGCTCTTCTACATTGCCAAAAAAAATTCAGTTGCTTTCGAAGTTGGCAATCCAGATGATTCTTCCGTGTAAGTTTACTATACAAGTTAACACTTAAATGTTTAACTAAGTCTGATCTGAAAATGTGTTCCAAAAAGAGAGGGTACATCGTCGATATGTTTATGTAGTAAAGACAACTTTTCGATGACATGTAAATCCTTGTCAAAATAACTCTCCTCAACAATAAGTTAAGCATGTCGCATTAATTCAGATAACAAATTGAAGTGTTTACCAGCAATTGTAATAAAAGATCATCGGCATAACTTTGTGCGACGAAACCAGATTGACAAGGAGCTCATCAATAATCAGAAGCCATAGCAGAGGCGTGGATACACCTCCCTGAGGACATCCTTCGGCAATTCTGGCGGAAACTGGAAAGTTGTGCAAATCAGTCTTAACAGCACGAGATTTAAGCATAAATCTGATCAATTTGATAATGGTACGGCGAATACATTACAAATTGATCAGATTTTACGAAAGCATCTGCATTCGTCTAACCTGACTCATTACACACCTGAAGATCCGGGAGGAGGATGAGGCGGAGATGGGGAGGCTGAATTGTTTAAAAAATGCGGCAGCATCCGCAAAACTAGTACTGAATTCCTAAGAACTTGTACAAACATTAGAAATAAAAAAAATTAATTTTTTGCGCATTCTTTTTTTTTTGCTAGAAAATGTATTTAATTTATTTAACAAGAACCGGTAAACAAAAAATATTAAATAAATTTTCTGCAAAAAAAAACAAAATGCTTAGTAATTTTTTTTTATTTGCAATGTTGGTAAAAAAGTGGGAGATGTTCATAAACAGCCTCGGATTTCACTTTGGTGATTTCACCTTGGTGCAAAAATAAACTACCGTTTTTCTCATACCTAATTAGTGCCCGCTTCAAAATTTACCTTTTATCCAAATCAGAAAAATTGCCAGCATGCAATGGAGAATAATAATAAATGCAATGTTACGAAAATAAAATTAATACATGTATTTAATATTTTTAAAATGTATAAATAAAAATATCAGAATTAGGTAATAAACTAATAACTTATCAAGGAAATTCACATAAAACCAAAAATCAGTCATAAATAAATGCGGCCGCTAATTAAGTAGAATTGAAATCGTTCAATGCCGTTTTGATTCGGGATGGAGTGTGCAATTTGGATAATCGAGATGGTGTTGCAATTTTAGAATTTCCTTTGTGAATCGGTGTTGCAGTCGATGTTGATAAACGTTTCGATGCAATTGGGGTTCTGTTGTTAGTCACCGGGTTGTGATGTGGTGAAGTACTGCTGGTGACGGTAATTTTCGGTGGTACGAGTGTGTTTCTAGATGATTCCAGCGCTTTAAGTGGGCCAGCTGTTTGAAGAGTTTGGGGTTTGCTCCGCAATCGCATTCGAGGAGTAGATGCCTTGATTACTTCTTTAGACAATTTGCTGGGTGTAACATATAGAGAACGTCGCACCACATTAATTGATGGTGAACGATTCTCTTTTTTACTACCGCTTAACGGTTGGTGTGATATTGAGGCGCGAACTTTCGCTTTAGGCGTTGTTCCGGCTGACCGGTGGCTAAGACTTTCACGGACCGATACGTTTAATGAGGTTCGGCTTGGTTTCTTTAGTGAAGACGGTAATTGTGTAATCTTTACAGTTTCTGAAGCCTTGTTGACTAATTCGAATGTCTCCTGGCGTATCATTCTGGGCGATTTAATTTCATCCTCTACCGGAAAGTCTTTCCCATCAAGCAAATCGATTAAAGTTTTTACTGAATTTATAATTTTATCACGATTTTTTTTTACATCGAACCTGTTCAAGAATTCCTCTATTGACGTTTCAAGATTCTTAATAAATAGCTGTTTCTCTTCATTTTCATTTGATTTTTTTATATTTGCCAAAATGGTATTCATTTCCAATTTTGTATGATGCTCACCGCTAGTTCCAGGTTCATTTAGTGTATTCGATCCCAGCTGATTCAACGACCCATTCTCGTTCTTAGTTTCCTTTAAAAATGGAATCGTTAAGGTTTCAATGTCGAATACATCATCTTGCTCCAAATCGTAATCGACCCATTTTGGGATGGTAGAATTTAAATCATCGCACGATGTGTTGGCTTGCGTGAAACTGGGACACGAAATTTTCTGTGCCTTCTTTGTAACACTGATTAGGGTATCTTTATCGAGTGTGGTTTTATGAAGCTTTTGAAGTAACTGTTTACCTTGCGCCATTTTTAGTATGCACGAATCCGAACTCATGCGATCACGTTTTAAAGAAATAGGTGATGGACTTGACTTCAGCTTAAAGAGAGTTACCATCGTTTTATTACTACTTCGATTAACACTTGAATTTAATGATTTATTACTTAAATTTAGATTATTATTCGACTCACAGCTAACATTCATATTAATTAATAAATTATTATTTATACTACGATCCAATTGAGTGATTTTTTTAAATTCTTTATCGAATGGATCCTCCGCTGAGTTGTGATTTGCGATCCAAACACATTCGTCAAATGGATTATTAATTTCTGTATCACTATTATTTGCTGGCGACTCACTTGGCTCCTCGAATAATAATAAATTTACGTCCATTTCGATTTATTCTTAAGTTTTGTATACCGTAATTTTATAAAAGAAATTACTGTTAAATAATTGTTGGCCAATTTAAAAGGTAAACGAGTTTTGAGATTCAATTTTTTGACAGATTGATTTGAAAAATAAGTGTAGAATGGTTGATCACTTCACGTAAATAGGGGAAGGGAACCGATTATCAAAGTACATGCAAATAAATTATAATACCCTATAAAGGACATTAAAGGCTGGTGCACATATAGAACGAGTAACGAGGAACGAGTTTTGATTTTTCGTCAAATAATGAAAGAAAATGTACAAAAAAAATGCAAACAGTTTGTTTAAACTAATAAGTATTTATAAATCTTATATTTATTAAAAATAAAATGTATGATTATAATAATTATAACACAAAATTTCAATTTATCGTCGTAAATTAAAAATTATCAACGATAGCTGTCATTCAAAATAAGTTCTACTCGTGTTCCACACATTTTTCTCTAGTACGAAAATTACATTTCGTCGTATTTTTTTGCGAGTGACATTATAACATAACCTTAAAATAGACAAATGTTTTATCAGTGCGTGTTGCGGAATAAATAAAGCAAAATAAAGTGTAATAAATTTATATATATTAAAAAATAAATATATTTTCAAAATATGGATCAAAGATTCGATTTTGAAGAGATGCTGATCCTAGAAGTCGAATCACACGAGTGTTTATACAATAAAAAAAATCCCGAATACAAAAATCGCCTTATCAAAAATCAAATATGGGATAGAATCTCAGAAATTTTGAATACTCCAGGTGAATAAATATTTATATTTTGTAGTAATATATTTGTGATATATGTATGTATAAATTAAAACTTTTCATCCAATGTTTTTATAGTTGATGATTGCAAAGCGAAGTGGAAGAATTTACAAGATACGTTTTTCCAAATATTACGTACGGAGAAAAATACACCTAGTGGCAGTAGGACTGTAAAAAAAACGAAGTGGCACTTTTATGAAAGTTTGTATTTTCTAGTCCCATTTTTTGATACACCCAGGTGAGATTGAATGCCACTTATGTTTATTAATATTTTACTACAAAAGAACGACCAATTTTACAGAACTTTGTCGAACATCACGAAAGATACTCCACCGGAAAACAGTACTGAAAATGAGTTAACGCAATCAGAGGACACTCGGAAAGAACCGAAATCAAAAAATGTACCTTTGGAAGAAACAATAATTTCATTATTGGAGAAAGATGTGGTCAAGGAAAATCCGCGACTCTCGGAGGGTGAAATGTTTCTCCAAAGCCTTGTGAAACGATTTGAAAATTTAAGCCAAGAAAAGCGCTCATATTTACAAATTAAAATAATGGAGTTATTCCATCATGTCGAATTTACCATGGATAGCATTATTGAATATTGTATCAATTAATTTATGGTACAATGCAAAAAACATTTAGGTACCTTTTTATATTATAACAACCTGAAATTTTCATGTGATAATTTTTATACACGTTTTGTTTTTTATTCAATTAGTTTATTTTTATTAAATTTTATTGTTGAATTTCTTTGTTTAATTTAGTTGTTAAAATAAATGAATTAGTAAAAAAAAAGTTGTTTAAAAATTAATTTGGGTTGATATGTTTATGCTGCCAAGGAACATCCCCTTCAGCTATAAACCAATTAGCAAACGATTCTCGTATATCGAATGCTCTCAAATTGGATATGTCATGAGCATCAGCATTTTGTGAATTGGGGATGTCATCAACAGGTGCAGACTGATTTGATTTAGCAATTCTCAGAAAATTGTGTAAAACACAGCAACATGTCACTATAAGTTTAGTTAGCTTTTCATTACATTGTATTCGTTTTAGTAAAATACGCCATGTTTGTGCACATATGCCGAAAGTGTTCTCCACGATCCGCCTGGCTCGGCTCAGCCTGTAAAATAGACTATCAATTATCAAAAATATTTGCTTGATACAACGGTGGATATTTTTCCAGTTCTTTTATTATTTTATGGAATAATCCCATAGTTGGACGGTTTTTTAAATAGGGGTGGATCCAATACCTTCGACGTTTTTTATTTTTGTTTTTAAGTAGTACGTAAGTTACCAAAAACAGTTTGGTTTTTAAATTTATTCCCATTTTAAACAAATAAATTATAATACTCTATAAAGGACATTAACGGTCAAAAAACGGCGATAGATAGATTAAATCTTAAGATGGCACTAGTAGTTTTTTTTAAATTTTTTTTTTGTTGTATCGAAACAAAAATATAAACAAAAGCAAAAAACACGAATAAAACTTACAACTAGACATGAATTATAAAAAAAATTAATTTTATTTTTGATTTATTAACCAAAAATTAAAAATTGTTAAAGCTGACATCTTTAGAAGTTATCCCGTACTATGTTTTCCCATATTAAATAATACTGCATTATCGGTAAATTTGCCAATATCATTGACCGCAAGTTTACTATGGAAAAGTGTCATGATGTCCTTTATAGAGTATTATAATTTATTTGATTTTAAATTATGTAACACACACAAAACTGAAAGCTTAGCTCATTATACCGCTAGTGACATTTAACATAACCTGAAATCGCTCGTCATATGTGAACAAAAATTGAACTCGCGCGAGTGGAACTTACTCGTTCCTCGCTACTCGTTCTATATGTGCACCAACCTTAACGGTCAAAAAACGGCGATAGATAGATTAAATCTTAAGATGGCACTAGTAGTTTTTTTTAATTTTTTTTTTGTTGTATCGAAACAAAAATATAAAAAAAAGCAAAAAACACGAATAAAACTTACAACTAGACATGAATTATAAAAAAAATTAATTTTATTTTTGATTTATTAACCAAAAATTAAAAATTGTTAAAGCTGACATCTTTAGAAGTTATCCCGTACTATGTTTTCCCGTATTAAATAATACTGCATTATCGGTAAATCTGCCAATATCATTGACCGCAAGTTTACTATGGAAAAGTGTCATGATGTCCTTTATAGGGTATTATAATTTATTTGAGTATGTACATGTCGAGCAAATTTTTATTTCGAGTGTCTGCTGTATGGTGCGTCATTGTCTTGGGATAAAACAGCAAATTCTAACATTTCCATAGAAATTCATAAGCATTAAGCAACACTAATGCAAATAAATTGTTGTTTATGAATGATATTTCTTCTCGCTTTTATAAAGCATTAATAATATAACTGCATTTTAACTTCAATTGGAAAATATTTTTGTATTTTATTGAAAATAAATTTAGAGTTGTATTTCTAAATAAAATATGTCAAGATTACTGTTGTTTTATAAAGATAGATTATTGGTTTTTATGAAGAGACGTGTGTATCTGCATTTTTACAAATTAATTATATGTATGTATTTATTAAAATTGTTTACTAAATCCCAGACATACTACCTATTGGCGAACTCTCTTACTAATTGAAAAGTCCTTCGCTTTTACACGGGCCCTAACCAATACCGAACAGAATTTCAAAATCCGAAAAATGGTCATATATGAAATGTGCAAATATCTACTACCAATTTACCGAAGTTGATTTCAACATCGACGGATACAGTCGATGTCCTGGGAGGTTGCTGGATGCTATATTCCGGTGTTGTTATACAAAGTCCTGTCCAAATGCTTCTCCTTCCAAGTGTTTAATCTGAAATATAATATTCATATTAAATTTATGGTGGATTCAGCGAGAAAAATTTGCTAGCTCGTGATCACGAATTATTGAAATTTCGTCATCTTTTTTACCCCCTCCGATTTTTTGTTTACTTTTTCTTATGGTTGCTGTTTTAAAAAAGTAAACAAAAAATTGGAGGGGGTAAAAAAGTTGACGAAATTTCAATAATTCGTGATCACGAGCTAGCAAATTTTTCTCGCTGAATCCACCATTAGTTTTTGTTCCTAGACTTGTCCAGTTCTTATTTTGATATAAATCTAATAAAAATAATAATTATTAAATAAAATGTTAATTTATTAGGGTTTTACAAATGTTACTTTATACAAAACTCGCACTGTCTAATGAATTACTCATTTTATAAGTTCACAAAACTAATTTAAATTGGATATAAAATGTTCCGCATGTCAGAAAAAAATATTTGTTTCGACATTTAATCCATATTCACATTACTAGCGCCACCATTTTAGTTGCATAAATTAATAAAGCGTATTAAATCGGAAATGTCACGTCTTCATCTGTTATGCCACTGACAGACTAGGGATTAGCTAAGCGCGATTAGTGAAACGAGATTAGCTAATCCACCACAAATCCATATGAGTTGACACACTAGGGATTAGTTTCTTGCAGAGAAATAAAATATTAATATGGTGATTCGCTGAAATATAGCTGGTAAATCAGCTGGACTCATTTTTTAATTCAATATTTCTAAGATTTATACATTAAAACACACTAGATTTTATATTTCCTCAAAATTTATTCAGCACAAATTTTTTAAGATGTCATTGATTTTATAACTTCTATCTTAAATTCACGCCATTTGCATTTTCAGCAATGTTTAAATAATTATTTCACATTGTAGTGCCACTTGTACCATCACTAAACCCAATACAACGAGATAAGCTCGAAAATTTTCAAGGATTAGTGCACTAATCTCGATTAGTGACTAATCCTCAAATAAAACGAGATTAGCTAATCTTCAACTTGACACACTACAGCTAATCTCGAAAAAATCACTAATCGCGCTTAGCTAATCCCTAGTCTGTCAAGGGTATTAAGGCTGAAACACACCAAGAGCAGTGCGACATATCCCAAACAATCCACACTATCGGCTGCTTGTATCCATTTACACCGAGCAGCGCAGCAGATTTTTTTTTTATACTTCTATCAAAATTGTTTTTTGTAAGCACGTTTATTTTTCAAAATATTTTGTTACACAACAAATAGGTACACATAAAAATAACAGAAATGAAACAACACGTAATATTTATTGAGATTATGTTTAGCAGCAACGAGCAGTTTTTTTTGCTGCTGGGTGTGGAACCTGTTGACGCGACAGCAGAACCAACTTCATTTAATACATTTTTTTTAATTGGAAATTTTCTATTAAAAATTTAAAATATTTGAATGTTTTCTTTAAAAATGCTTATATTTATGCCCAAACTACGATTTGAATTTGTTAAATAGGTAAATTAGCTAATATTTAAATCTGCTGCTCGCTGCCGCTGTTCGGTGTGTTTCATGTTGACTTAACTGCAAAAATTGTGTTTTGAGAAAATCGATGTTAAAGTTCGGTAACTTGTTTTGGTTATAAAACACCAATAACAAGTATTTTTTTATTATTAGTGGGAGTTGTTATATTATCAAATGTACTAGATATAATTAGACTACGATACAAAAAAATTAAATAAATATGAATTTATATAACAAAAAAGGAAAATTAGAGCTTTGTCTAAAACGACTATAGTAAACAGTCGACGCATACTAATTAAAAATGACTGAAACTCTGTTAAGTCACTTATACTACACAATGAAATAACAATTATTTGCCGTATAAGATGCATTTTCACCTTATCTAACGTTTAAGGTGTTTATGTTTAGTTTCCTTTCGAAATAAATTTCAAGTAAACTGTAGATAAGACTTTTTTGTAGTAGATAAGTTATTTTTGCTTCAAGCGATCGATAGATAAATTCAATTGAGTCAATTTGATGAAAGAAGAAAGAATAACAAGTTTGCCTTAAATGTAATTTCAACTAACACAAGCAATTGTGATTTAACTAACATATTTGAAATAAAAATGTCTTAAATGCAAAGTAGATGAGGCGTTTATGTTTCAAGTGGGGTAGTTAAGTCATTTTTGCTTAAACTATACTTCATTTTTCTATTAGAGCGAATTATATTTTGCTTAATTAAAAGTTTCTGGATTTTTTTTTAATTATTTTTATTAATTATATTGATAAAGGTTTTAAACAGCTATTAATTGGCATCAATAACTGAATTTGGCAAAAAATGTAGTTAGGTCACTTATGTTTATCACGGCTATCGCCATATATTATAGAGTATATATATACGCCATAACCTACTTTTACTATGGAAAAATTTGGACTAATTTTTGTGACCTTCATTTGAAAATACGGGAGGTTTTATAGTGGTTTGAAACATGACAGTGTACAAAATGGCGAAGCTACATAGTTAATTGTTGTGTGGCTAACTTCATCATGTCAAAAAATACGGGTGGAAAAAAAAATCGTTTAGTCCACGTAATGGCGTATATACTCTATTGACGATTGGAGCATCACGGATTCCACCCAGTGGAATATTTTTAAACTGAGCTACCTGATAATTTGACGTTCGAAATTGTTGTAAATAATTCCATTTTTGATCTGTAAAGACAATTTTTACTTGCCAGATTGCTAATAATTGTAAATAATTCCAATTTTGGACTATAAAAACAATTTTTAATTACCGCAATGCTAAATTTTCTTTCGTCGCATTTGTGACAAATGTCATTTTATCAGGTGCATCATTTTAACTATTGTCCTCGAGAGGCGCTTTCTTTACTTTTACAATCGTCAATAATATATGCTATCGCTAAGTACGAAAACTAAACCTTAGAATGATTTAAATAAAATAAACCCAAACAAAATTTGGGATTGTTTAATTCATCTCAGGGATTATTTAGGGCCATCAACGAAAAAACGAAATAGAGTACAATTTTATTCTTCAAACAAGAGACATAAACTCTATCGAATTTGATTCGAAAGTGATGTTACAACATCCCACCTCTTTTATGAAAATCGTGTAATATGTAGAAATATGGAATGTAACAGAAAAACAAAAATGTTTAATAATCAATAATGGTACTATTCCACTAGAAAAATTCCTAAAATTTTACTCACAGTAAAAAAAAGAGGAAAAGAGCAAAAAGTCCGAAACTCTATGTAATAGACAAAGACCACGTTTTTTTGTTTATTTTTTTTATAGCAAAATTTTAAGGAGAAATATTGACAGCACACAAAAACATAACCCATAAATATTTAAAAAAAATTAATATTAATATTAATTCGGTTAGTTTTACAGCACAAAATTATCTAAAAATTAAATATCATTAATACTCATATCAGAATTATAGTTTTTAGTATATTTTTCGTGAAAATTAAAAAAATCTCTACCAAAAAAACGCCATGTGTTTTTTATTTTTGTTGTTTTATAGCAAACATTTTAAGGGGAAATTTGACATTAAATAACTTCATAACCTATAATTGCTAGAAAATTTTCGTATTTGGTAATTTAGTATTTATTCGATTTTTTTTTCGTCTCAAAATTATCTAATAAATTAAACATTATTAATACTCATATCAGAATTTGATTTTTTCGAACAATTTCCGTCACAGAATAAAAAATTAAAAAAATCTTTACCATAAAATCGTCATCCTATTAAAATTATTAGTGTGTGCGAGAATTATTTTTCATCATATACAAATTTTATGTACGTGTTCTAGTGACACTCCTATAAAAAGTTCTCGATTTGATACTTTTTATAGGAGTGTACACTACTACAGACACAAATATTTTTGTACTCAGAAGGTTTTTTGTTTCATTCCCCCATCTACCAAATATATATTTTTTTCTTTCTTTAATTTTACTGGCAGTACATTTTTTCTAGTGGAATACCGCCTTAATTCGCGATAATTCAGTTTGTGTCTGTCTACTGTATAACACTGCTAAAATGTTATTTTCGGGTTGGAAAGGGATAAGTTGCTTGATATGGTAATCCGTCTCCATTTTGTTTATTGGGCATTTTTTTTTTTTGTGTTTTCATAAAAAATCGCTTCATCATCTGTCATATACAGAAAAGAAGTAGAGTTGTTTGTGAATAATTAATTACATTTAAAGCCGATTTTCTAATTAATTTAACATGGATGTAGCTAAATATGGATCGCTTTGGCAATATGGACCAGTTCCAGGTGAATTTTATAATTTTCCGTCGGCTCGAGTTGGCGGCAGCGAGTTGGATGTTCTCACGAAATATCAACATGATTCGCAAAGAAATAGGTTAGGATACATTTTTTTTTGATGATTCTCTAAATTTTATTAATTTTCATAAATTTTTTAGTGGTCCAATAACTACTGGAACATCCGTTATTGGTATGGCTTACAATGGTGGTGTTATAATTTCCGCGGATAATTTGGTCTCCTATGGGAGTTTAGCTCGTTACCGTAATTGTGACAGAGTCGTCAAAATCAACGATAAAATTATTCTTGGATGTGGTGGGGACTACGCTGATTTCCAATTTATTCGCGCTGAAATTGAACAGAAAACCATTAAAGATTTAGAACTTAAGGATAATAATGATTTAAAACCCCGGTCGTTATTCAATTGGATGACTAAGTTTTTGTATGAAAGACGCTGTGAAATGAAACCACTTTATGTGGATTTACTTATCGGCGGTATCGATGATGTAAATAAGCCAGAAGAGAAACCATTTCTGGGACATGTTTCAATCCGTGGTAAAGCTTATAAGGATGATGTGATTGCAACTGGATTTGGGTCCCATTTAGCATTGCCGATAATGCGTGATTTCTTAAAGCAGAAACATGACATCAGTAATATCGACAAAAAAGAGGCCCAAGCTATTATTAAAAAATGTATGGAAGTTTTATATTACCGTGATTGTCGTGCGTATTCACGATATTCTGAGGGGACAGTTGATCGACCAGGTAAAGACCAACCTAAAATCATTAATTTGGACCTGAAATCTAAAATTATTGAAGAGAACTGGGGTGTGGCCAAACTAATCAAAGGATACAATTAAACAATAAATTTTTTTTTTGTAAAGTTTTATTTTTATCATAAATAAAAATGAATTAATAATTAATATTTCTTTTTAATCTAACGAAGAAAGTTCACAGAAAACTTTTTACTTACAGGTATGAATTTCCAACTTATAACGAACAAAATTGTTTGCTGTTTGTTGAAAATTCATACAAACATGTAAGTAAAAAGATTTTTTCATTGTGAATACTCGTATTGGAGTATTTATCTTAAGGATTATGAACACAATATCTGAAAAATGTACCTATTTATCGTATATGTACAATAAAGTGAGTTCCAAGCATTACTTCGTTTTTAATACTTATTTCAACACTTCTCTTTTAACCTCTTTGGTTTATTTAATTACGCCAGTTGCTTCTCTGAATTTTTATATTTTGGTAACGGTTTGGTCATGATATGTCTGCAATCATTTCATCAATAGGACAATGAATACATCCAATGATGCCTTTGTCGATATTGTCCTTCACTGAACACGCCTTTGTGTCAATATGTTTGGAACCGTCAGTGAATTTTCCTTCTTTGGCAAACTTTAGACAACTTTGGTTATCCTCTTGCACAATGGTGGGACCGTTCATCTCAAAATCACTAAGTACCTAGTTAGTCGCCTCAACTATTTCGTCTCCTTAACTGCGTCACATAAAGCAATGAACTCAGACTCCACGGAAGATAAAGTCGCTACATCCTGCTTTTTTGCTTCTCCAACTGGTTGTTGCACCATATGGTTTAAATACAAAACCACCGTTTGATTTCGCGTTATTCTGCACTTCGCAAAATTAGCATCGGAAAACCCGATCAGTTCACTTTCATTATAGTTGAGGAACAAATTTACCTAATTTTAAAATTCCTTGTCTCACTCCAATCTTCTTAAGTGTGCTTGGAAGACTTTTGTGATCATAATACAGCCACGCTTGCGGTAATATCAGGCTTGGTATTTTGTTGATATGTACCTACAAAAGACTTTCAATCAGTTTACGATAGTTGTTGTTTTGTCGAAATAATTCAGATTCGCCACCTTTTCATATTTTCATTCGAATTAACATTCAAGTCGGTTTTACAACGCGTAAAATATTCATAAAAAACCAGAAAATTAAAACGAAATAATGAAAAAGAATCGTCCAGGTATACGATTCTGTACATAATTCACAGTAACAACTTTTTAAGCCCAAAATATGTGTGGCATTCCGGCATCAATCATCATGCATCGTGCCATTTCTACCAACCTCCGATTCTTACATGTGTATTGGACCGTTCGCTGCTGTTGAATTCCATCACTTTTCAAATACAACTCAAACTGATTGTTTTCGAATTTGCCACCTCTGTCTGATCTTAAACATTCGGCTTCTTATTAAACACTGTTTTCTCCATTTCAACATATTCCTTAAATTTTTCAAACACCTCTGGTTTATTTTCTAACATATCGGGAGAAATTATCGATTAATGTTAAAATATATGTTTTACCGGAAGCTGATCCTGTTCTCATTGGTCCACATACCTACATCTGAATGAACTAACTCAAGCATATTTTGTGCGCGTTGTGCATTTTTGGAAATTTAAGACGTGTCATACATTGTAGGCAAACTCTACACTTTTGCCAACATTACGACAGCTTTCATCAGTACATTGTGTTGTTTCCACGCCCTTTACGTGCCCAACATTAACGTTTTGACAACCATCATGTCACGATGCCCCAAAATTCTATGCCATTTATATGTATACAACCAGTATGACAAGATTCAATACTATTTTCGTTTTTCTTCTCTATAATCAGAGCCTTGTTTGGTTCCTTTAAACGTACAAATTTCCCTGCTCTTCGATAATTGCTGCATGCCGTCCATTTAGGCTGATTTCACATCGTTTGGCTTTCGAAAATTTCACGTCGGAAAATTTTTCAAAGAACTTGCGTACGGATACCAAATTTGTATTAATAGAGGGAGCCTTTAGCACTTCATTTAGTACAATGGAAATTTGTTCATGACTTTAATTCGAATAGAGCCTTTTCCTCTAACTTCAACAGCTTCATCATTTGCTACGAAAATTTTATCGCGATGGTTTGTATCGAGCATTGTAAATAATGTCTTACTTGTTGTATTGTGAGACGTGGCACCAGAATCAATGATCCATCCAACTACACTTCCATTTGCAATAAATACAAATTTTTCACCGGATAGTTTATCTTGATCCCGTTCGGTCGCCAAATTAATTTTCTCTCCTTCAGCATGTTTGAAAATTCGAACGCCTAATTGGGCCTTACAATTCCTTGCAAAGTGCCCTTTACTATTAGTATTACACCGATAGCAATTTTTCAAATTTCTTGATTTCGGTTTAGGTTCTTCTGTATCACAGAAGTCTTTTCGACGTTTATATTCGTTAATAAGTTTTGATTGAACCAATGCCGTAGTTAAATCTGTTTCTTTACACGATTCAACAGCCGCCCCGGTGGCACAGTTGTTAGCATGCTTGCTTTAAGCTCCGGAGGTCCCGGGTTCGATTCCCGGCGGGTGATGAAAAAATCACGGCTGGTTTAATGTAAGGATCAATGAACTAATCACTCATTATCTGTTGTAAAAAAAATGATTACGAAACTTCAAAAATGAAGCGGCCAAATCCCTTCATGGGATGTAGCGCCAGCGAAAAAAAAAAAAAAAAAAAAAAAAAGAAATGCCGTATTGTCCTGCCTTAGCATACCGTCAAAATTGATTTCAATATATCAGCTTTTAATGGATGGCTCAAAGTATACTGTATGCCCTTCGGGGATTACCCACTGAGAGAGCGCATCAATACATTCTCCCGCCTTATATTGATCGTTGTAATTTATTAAAACTACAGCGTTTGGATCACCGACGAGACGTTGCATCTGCTATATTCGTTCACGATGTTCTGACTTCCCGAATAGATTGTGACGAATTACTTGCTCGTTTCAATATCTACGCTCCCATGCGCTGTTTGTGCGGTCGCCCTTTGCTACATATTGATCCTGTCTCCACGAATTTTGCACTTTCGGAACCAGTCTTGAGAATGTCGCGGCTTTTTAATTCAGTTTACGATGTTTTCGACTTTAATATGACAAGAAGTTCGTTTAAAAATGAATTGTTTAAATGTCTCTCCAGTAATTGTTAAATTTTGTTTTTTGTATGTTTACTTACCGATTGAATAAATATTTACTGTAGGTAATAATTTAAATAAATAAATAAATAAAAATATAAGGTGCTAATAGAAGGCAAAATTTCGGATGCGTTCGAATAAAAATGGCGATACCTATTCCAATTTTTATGGCGCTTTATTTTTATTCCTTAAAACATTCAATTTTAAAAATTAAAATCTACGTTCGAAAAGTTCACCACCACGTGTTCGTCAAAATTTACATCGAATTGTTATCTCAAATATATCGTCGTTATAGAAGAAAAAGTAATCATCTACATATTTATGATTTCGAGTTATAAGGGTTTTAGATTAACTTTTCTATTAAAAATCCAATTTTTTTAAATTAAATAGTTTGATTACTGTATCGTTTATAATATAAAGGATACAGTAATCAAACTATTTAATTTAAAAAAATTGGATTTTTATTAGAAAAGTTAATCTAAAACCCTTATAACTCGAAATTATAAATATGTAGATGATTACTTTTTCTTCTATAACGACGATATGTAATTAAATAAGTAGCTTGATTTACTTTTGGCTTTACTCGTATTTTTCGATAAAGTTGGCAAATTGGCAAAATATTACAAAGAGTTCAAGCTCATTTTAGGCTACTTAGGTGCTACCGTTTTCTATTTAGCAGTAAACAATTAAAAATCTGTCACAATCGAGTGTTTCTGAACGGTTTGTTGGATTGCCGGCGAAAGGTAATTAATGGCGATGCGAACAACACCAATGTAAAATTGACCGCATTTTTGAGAAAATTAAGGCAAAACACGTTTAGTTCTTTATCGAACACATCTGTTCACAATCTGAAAGCTATTCGAAAAAACGTTATTAACGAAAATGAAAGCAGTATTAGAAAAACGACACATTTTCAAGACCTTTAATTTGGATTCCGAAACCAACATAGTACCACAGAGCAAGTGCAAAGAATTGTAAATGCAATCAAATGCACCTTCGAGGAAAAGAGATATTGTTTTGTGGTCTTCTGAGATATCGCAGGAGCCTTTGATAAAGTTTGGCCCGATGAACTATGATATAATATGATATAGATCTACAGGCCAACCATAATGGTGGTGATCCTAGGTATGTATAGCACATTCCTGGAGTATGCCTAGCCCACTATCAAGAAAAGATACCTGGGAGCACCATATTCCAGAATTATGCGGGCCCATGCCCTGCCTGCATCCTCAACACAAAAAGTTTGCAAGGATTTGGGATGTTAGTCACAGATATAACTAGGGCAGTAATCACAGCAAAGTTATTTTCGAACTACATAGTGAATTTATTAAAAAGAAAAATTGTTAAATTAAATCATTCTCTCACTATAGATTTGGATTTTGTTAATTGTTAGTATATGTTAGTAGTGAATAGGTATAGGTGTTGCTATAGGTTTCATCAATATGTGTACTCAATACTTAATATCCAGGGGTCTTCTCTTCTCGTGCTGTATATAAAGATGTGTCCCTATCTCCTAGTATCACCAATTCTCGCGGTGGGTGTATTTGTCCGTTAAGACTCGACAGCATAATCGTTTGCACATATTGATGACCTAATGGTTGTTTAACTCAGTTAAGTAAGAGTTCACAGTAGAGTCATATATAGTTATCATTATCATTCATTCAGTCTATCTAGGATTTATTTATCATTAAGTTTATCTGTTATTACTTTTGAAAAAAATAACATTCAAACGACATGCAACCTATCTCTATATAGACCGTTCACTTCGAAAAGTGGTGCAAGTCAACCATCCAAAAAAGAAAAATCTTTGACAATGATATCAATAGAGATATACCGGCAAACAACTTATCTAATTTTAATTTATGCAATAACAAAAAAATTCAAAGTCCCATATATCTAATTTATTGATTCTCAATTCTCAATTCCTTCATTTTCTTGTTTTATCAAGTTATGAACCTACACCTCCAAAAACAAACCGTCCATTTTATTCAGCAAAAATTTTATTCAGAAAAGAAATTACCAGATAAATATCCGGTCTTTTTTTCAATGTTCCATTCTACTGGAGAGATTTTATAAATATAAATATTCATAAAAAACCAAAACGAGTTGAACTCAACTTATGAATAACTGAAAAAACCAAAGAAAAAAATATATAGATCGTTTCGCTTTGGCAACCAAAACAGCAACTTGTACAAAACAAATGCCAATTCTGTTCAAAAATAAAACCGAGAACAATTATTCGTCAAAAGTTAATCAAAACTTCAAAAAATCTCCAAAAATTTCCAAAAATGTCTACACCAACAAAGCTTGGTTGAAACTGTAACATATGTATTGTAAATGTACACCCTCTACTGTATGTAAGGTAGGATCGCATAGACGGTATACCACTGTTACTGGCTTTACACCGTAGATAGTATAATAGCAAAATAGTATAATACTATTTTGCTATCCGGTGTAAAACCGATGTTTTGATAGTATAATAGCAAAAATAAAATATAATATTTAGATTTGATAGCTATCAAATTTTAATACCTATTATATTTTATTTTACTTTATTGTAGAAGGAAAATTTTGACAGTGGATTATAGATAAATTAGTCTAGAAATGTTTTTGTGTATTTTGAAATTATTCTTTTTCATTATTTTGTTATAATTTCCTGTTTTTCATGAATATTTTATGCGGTGTAAAACCGACTACGGTAGATAGTAAAATAGTATTATACTATTTTGCTATTATAATATCTACGGTGTAAAGCCAGTATGTATATGATGGTGTCCGCCATATTAATATAATAAAGACACAGTTCATCCTCAATCGTTGCTATTATTACATGGTGTCAGATGTGGTGGTAGAAGTCTATGTAAAAGTAAAAATAATAAAAATAATTTAAATAAAATAAATTTATTGCGAAAAAAAAAATAAATAGTAAAGTGGTGAAAACAGAAAAAAAAATATAAACAAAAGTAAGAAGTAAAAAGGAAAAACGGTATAAAATAATTCGGGTGTGGAAAAAACCACATGGGAAAAAAAATAAAGTGAGGTTAAGTAATAACACAGCTAGATGTTACTACGGGGAAACCCACAATAATCAAATGCGTATAATCCCAAGATATTATACAATTTAACAATTTATTACCATTTATTCGTCGCAAAATAAATAATTATTCAATATGGAAGGACTAAAACCACCGAAATGTTTAAACACGACGCATCCAGATATATCCACGGAATGGAAAAATTGGTTACGCCAATTTGAGTTTTATTCCATCGCAGCTGGGTTAAACAAAAAAGAGGAAAAAATTCAAATAGCAACACTGATGACATGCATAGGATCATCAGCGTACAAGGTTTACGAAACATTTAAGCTGAAAGATGACGACACGATGACGGTACAACAATTAAAAGAAGAATTTACTAATTACTTCACACCGAAAGTCAATGTAACTTACGAAAGGTATTTATTTAATAAGATAATTCAAAAACAAAATGAATCATTTGATGATTTTTTATCGAATTGTAAGTCACAAATAATCAAATGTGTTTTCGAGAATTTAGAAGACGAGTTACTCAAAGACAAAATCGTAATAGGAATTTTGTCTGGTAAAATAAGAGAACGTTTATTGTCAGAAGAAAAGTTAACGCTTCAGAAAGCAATTAATTTATGTCATGCTAATGAAATAGCACATAAGCAAGCATCTTCTATGCATAATTCCGAAAATATAGAAATTAGTGACGTAAAAAAAAGTCAAAGTAAAATAAATAATTATTCTAATAAGAAAATAGATAATAATAAGTTTGTTTGTGTACGATGCAATAACAGTCACGGTCCGAAAAATTGTCCCGCGTTTGGTAAGATTTGTTTGAAATGTAGAAAAAAAGGGCATTTTGCAATAGTTTGCAAAAGCACAAGTAAAAAAATAAATAAAGTTAATGAAATAATGGAATTACTCCATATAAATGAATCAAACGATGACAGTTCGGACGAAATGGTTATCGGTACTGTTGATGCATCGAACACAAATTGTTGGTTTCAAAAAGTCAAGATCAACAATATTGAAATAGATTTTAAGCTAGATACAGGAGCAATGTGTAACGTATTAAATTTAAATTTAGTAAAAAAACTAAAAGGGCAAATATGTCATACTAACACTAAAAAGCTTGTTACTTACAGTGGTCATAAAATTGATGTATTAGGTCAAGTCTTATTTGATTGTATAGTAAAAAACAAAAGCTATAGATTAAATTTTAAAATAGTAAATGAAAACACTTGCCCTGTACTAGGTATGAATGCATGCGAAAAATTAAATTTAGTAACTAGAAATATAATCGGTACTTGTGAAATAGATGAGAATATCAGATATTCTCATCTATTTCACAAGTACCGATTATATTTCTAGTTACTAAATTTAATTTTTCGCATGCATTCATACCTAGTACAGGGCAAATAAATAGAATTAGTAAATAGATTCTATAAAGGGTTAGGTTGTATAAAAAACTTCGTGTATGATATTGATTTAAAACCAAACGCTGAGTTTGATATAGCACAGGCAAGAAGAATTCCACATGCAATACGGGCCGAAGTTAAATCCGAATTGGATACAATAATATGCAAAGAAGTTCCAGAACTACCTTTCCAGATTGTAGCAACAGATTTATTCAATTTCGCTTCAGAAACATACATAGCAATAGTTGACAGCTATTCCGGATTTATGGACATGGAAAAGCTAGAAGAATCAACATCACATTCGGTAATTAATTTTTTAAAAAAATGTTTCGCAATACATGGAACACCACAGGTAGTAGAAAGCGATAATGGACCACAATATACATCGAGAGAATTTAAATATTTTAGTAAAAAATGGAATTTCACACACAAGACGTCAAGTCCGCATTTCCCACGAGCAAATGGTTTAGCTGAGCGAACAGTTCAAACGTTAAAGAATATGTTGAGAAAATGCGAGAAAGACAATACAGACATTTATCAAGCGATACAAAATCTTAGAAATACTCCTCGTGATAGCAATTTGGAATCACCAAATCAAAGATTGATGAGTCGCATCACGCGAACACACATACCCATAAGTAACGAGTTGTTAAAGCCAAGAGTTATAACTGGAGTGACGGAAAATTTAAAAATTCTTCGTAATCAACAAAAAACTTATGCTGATAGAAGTACCAAAATACTAGCTGAACCCAAAATTAATGAAAAAATTCGATTACAAACTAAGAACAGGGAATGGATCCCTGGTAAAGTAATACGACGATTAGATGAACCAAGATCAGTCATAGTAAAAACCGAAGACAACAAATATTATCTTAGAAATTTTCATCACATCCATCCAACAAAAGCCAACATCAATATACAACGCGAAAATGATCCAATCATAATAACAGATAGTCAAGATGAGAATCGACCAAATAAGGAATTCAACATCGAGAATAATGTTAACAACGATACTTCAAACCGTCTCGATCAAAAAAGCACGGTAACGAATCAATATCATACGCGATCAGGTAGACAGGTAAAACAGCCAATAAGACTAAATCTTTGAATGTAGATCATTAGAAAATAAAAAATAATTAATTAAATGAATTAATAAATGAATTATGTATAAATTTATAAAAAAGGGGGATGTAACATATGTATTGTAAATGTACACCCTCTACTGTATGTAAGGTAGGATCGCATAGACGGTATACCACTGTATATGATGGTGCCCGCCATATTAATATAACATATAATAAAGACACAGTTCATCCTCAATCGTTGCTATTATTACAGAAACCACTCCAAACAGAACGGAAAAATTACACGGCACTATTTTTACCAGGTTGTTACGGACCACCCTAGTGACTATACGTATTTTCATGACCGGATAGTTTCGACGGATTCAGGGAAGGTTCTTGTCACTAGGTTTATGAGGTACAACAAACCATACGTATATACTCTGAAAATTAATCACTCAGTTCACATGGACCTCCTTCTGATCATCATCACATCACCAAAAAAAACAACTTAATTCATTTTAACCAAAAAAAACATTATAATTTCAAATATCATTTTATATATAATTTTTGACACTTGAGAAACTTAACAAAAAAAATAAATAAATGTCAACCATGGCCTTCAGACCAGGTTATGATTTTTTTTCCTTATTTAGGAAATATACGTATAATATAAAAAAAATTATTTAAATTATTTAAGGAGGAAAATAAACCCCTTAGAACTGTTGAAATAATAAAAATAAAAAAAAAAATATGTTCAAAAACTCACCCGACAATTAATCCTAAGAGTACTCTAAAGATGTTTGTCCGCGTGGCTGTAAATTAAAATATTTCCCAACACTTCCAATATCGTTCAATTTTCCTTCTTAAATAAAATTACGTCCTTTACTTCTTAGGACTTTCTTATTTTAGACTTTATGATTTTTTTTTTTTTTCAAGTAACTCCAAAAGATTCTTAAAAACTAATAAACCCACACAAATAAATAATTGGGTATATGACACAAAAGCTCAATTTATATGTATATGTGCTCAATATTATTTCACGATCAACACCATCAACATTTTTGCTTATTTTTTCTTTTAAAAAAAATTTTTTTTTATGCTCTCTATGACGTAAAGAAGAAACACTTTCTCGACCAACTAACTGTTACACCAACAAAAAAAAAACTCCTGGAATCACTAGGTAGATATCCGTTAAGTATGTACGAATCGTGTGAAGATGTCTTCCGTCGTTTTGTTTTTTTTTTTTTTTCCCCCAGCCCTTACGCACCAACTATAGGTTATTTAATTTAACTATCTGACAAGACAGAAACTATTCCAGGGCTTTAAAAAAAACATAATTATTAATCCCAGTACAAAGTTATACAATTTTTTTGTTGTTAAAGGCTGGAAGACACGATTGTTCACCAAGTTGGAATAACAGCTACAGACCAGGCGACGTGGTTTTCTTTCCAAAAAAAATCCTATCCCTTGATTTGGTAAATTTCTATTTTTTTTAAAGGATAGCGTATTTCTAATAAAAATAAAATTTAAAAAAAAACTATCAATATCAACGTATTGTTATGAAGAACACATTTGAATAGCCAACACTATCACTCACAGAATCGAACAAAAAAACTTACCACGTTTAATTTTTCTCGAGTAGTTAATTAAAAAAAAAGTTTTTAGTCGCTTAATCCACAAACTATAATATGGCTATATCCCTCTCCGGGTATCCTACACGCTGTACTGGATATATGAACGTTCCAGCAAGAAAAATCACAATTGACTAAATTTCGTATACCTAATTGTTATCAACAAAATTTGGTTCCCCACCTACATACCAATACAGAAATAAATACATGATCTGGACCAATAGAATTTCAATGGAGTATCGTACCATCAAGGCAATATAGTACCACCTCACCATTCTTTTAATTGTAAACCGTACTTTTTCGTTATATAATTAGTCATAGTAGTACATAACAATTCACAACAACAATAAAAAAAAATTAATTTTTAGGGTCATTGACCGATTGTAGGAAACAAAACGTATACAAAATTTCGCCGTTTCTCATTAATAAAATGATTACGCTGCTCATTAATGATGTCATTTATACAGACGTAACAACACAGATTTTAATGACCGTTCACAAGAAGTCATTAAGAGCTGAAAGAACGAATGTATTTATCTAAATCGGACCACTTTGAATTCGTTGACACTCTTAAATGTTCAAAAAAAAACTGTTACTGATATACTCTTTACAACCGAACATCTTTAGCGTGGAAAATCCCCATAATTTTGTCATTGTTATCCTTGATTTCATAGTTAACATTGCCAATTTTTCGAACTATACTACCGGCTACAAATACTGACGCAAATTTGGCACAAAACTTTTTGGATGCATCACTTTGAGGATGCGTGCGAACAAACACCTTCTGTCCCACTTTATATTCGATAGGTCGTGTTCTCAAATTATACCGTTTGGCACTTTTACTGTAAGCTTTTTCAATTTCAGACTTAATTTGGTTATGTACTAAAGCTAATCGTTCAGGTAGAGGTAACATAATTGCTCCCTCGGAAATATCTCCAATCTTCTTTAATAGTTTGTAATCGTCCGCATGATTGATTTTATGGTACCCAAATAGTAAGAAATGCGGAGAATTCTTAACGGTCTCATGTATACCATTACGAAGAGCCGAAGCTATTTCAGGTAAATGTTTATCCCATTTCGTATGATTGTTTCCTTTGATGTAAGCTCTTATTGCTGCTAAAACCGACCTGTTTACCCTCTCAGATGCGTTAGATTGCGGTGAGTATATAGCTGTTTTAGAGTCCATTATTCCGAATTGTTTTAGTAGCTCTTGGTATTCATGGCTTTTAAATTGAGATCCATTGTCAGTATGGATTGTTTCGGGCACCCCGTAAACGCAAAACACCGCTTCTCGAAGAAAA
This sequence comes from Tipula helvola, assembly GCA_963556165.1. Classification (NCBI taxonomy): domain Eukaryota; kingdom Metazoa; phylum Arthropoda; class Insecta; order Diptera; family Tipulidae; genus Tipula; species Tipula helvola. Next base: position 93,784,251 of record OY744483.1, on the reverse strand, counting down.
TTTGTTATTTCAGTCGATGTGCCTTTACTCAATGTTTTTAACAAAATAAATTTCGTAAGATGGTCCAATACGATTAATATAGTGGTTTTTCCTTGGGAAGAACGAGGATACGGCCCTAATAAATCCACATATAAGCGTTGCCAAGGTCTTTCTACCTTGAACATATTACCCATTGGCGGTCTCCAGATCCGATTTGAAGCTTTTGTCTCTTTGCAGACCTGACAATTGGATATAAATTCTTGCACCTGCCGTACCATGCCGGGCCAGAAATATAAACGTCGTATGCGTTCTAAGGTTTTCTTTATCCCTCCATGCGCCGCTAGTGGTTCATTGTGGTACTTTTCTATAATCTCAGTTCTCAGACTGGTTGGAATCCATAATTTCCAAACAGACAGGTCAGATAATTCGTCACTAGTCTTTGGCTCTAATCGTATAAAAATATGTTTGTCGTTCACTCGAAAGGCAGGATATTTATTTGGTTCCTTCTGGATGTTGGTTCGTAATCCTTTGTACTCTTCTCCTTTAAAATGTTCTGACTCTAAATTCATTTCACCATTCAGTTTTTCTAAACTACATGTATACTCTTCTACCGTGTCACAATAAATCCTCGAAAGAGCATCTGGCACCACATTGAATTTTCCTTTTTGGTGTTCGATACTAAATCTAAAACCCTGGAGTTTCAGGCTCCACCTTGCCAATCGCCCACTCAACTCTCTTTGACTCATTAGCCATTTAAGGCTGGCGTGATCAGTTATCAAAGTAAAATCGTGCCCTTCCACATAAGGTCGGAACTTCTTAATAGCCAAGATTGCCGCTAAACACTCCAATTCAGTAACTGAGTAATTTTTCTGAGTTTTGTTGAGTTTTTGAGACATGAAGGAAATCGGGCGTTCATTTTCCTCGTCATCGAGTTGGAAAAGAACGGCACCGACCCCTTCAGTACTGGCATCACATCTAATAAAAAATGGTATCTTATAATTAGCATTTATCAAGACTGGGGCGGAAGTTAGTGCCGTTTTAAGCAATTCAAATGCTTCTTGTGCCTCCACCGTCCATTTAAATTGACCTTTTTTTAAACAGTTTGTTATCGGAGCTGTAATGCTTGAATAATTGTTGATAAATCTCCGGTACCATCCAGCCATTCCGAGAAATCGTCTAGTTTGACGTACGTTGTTTGGTGCTGGCAGATTCAGAATAGCCTCGATTTTCTCCGGATTGGTTCTCAAACCGTTTTCTCCAACCAAGTAACCCAAGTACTTGATCTCCCTCATCACGAAGTGGCTTTTTTCAATATTTATCGTTAGTCCAGCTGTCCTTAGTAAGTCGGCGACCAACTCTAACAAGACAAAGTGCTCCTTCAATGTGCCGGTGACGATCAACAAGTCATCAAGATAAACGAATATCTTATCTTGAAGCTCGTGTGGTATGACTTTATGCATCAACCGACACATTGATTGGGCCGCGTTACACAACCCAAACGGCATCACTTTGAAATGATAGAGTGGCCGCCCCGGTACCGTAAATGCAGTTTTGTCGCGTGAAGTCTCGGCCAACGGAATTTGCCAGTAAGCGTCTTTCAAGTCTAGTCCTGTTATGTACTTTGTGTCTGCCAATCTTCCAAGAAGTCCGTCTATTATGGGAAGTGGGTATGCGTCCTTTTCGGTTATCATGTTAACTTTACGTGCGTCCAAACAAAGTCGTGTCTTTCCATTAGATTTTTGTACAAGGGTTACCGGCGAGCTCCAAGCACTTTTACTGACTTCAATCACGCCCAAACTAAGCATCCGATCGATTTCTTTATATAATTCTACCTGTTTAGCTGGCGAAATTGGGTAATACCTTTGTTTTATGGGCTTACATCCATTCAGAATTTCGATTTCGTGTTCGTGCATATGAGTTTTTCCAAGCCCGTCTTTAGTGAAAGATGGGAATGAATCGATAATCATCTCTAATTTTTCCTTTTCATTCGTACTTAGTTGATGAGCATTTTTCGCTGGTGGACTGTTTATTTCACTGATCATTAATTTGGAAATTATGTTAAACTTTTCCCAGAAATCGATTCCCAAGTAAAGTTCATTTTTTAAGGTGGGTACTACACAAAATTTAATAACCTCGGTTTTTTTATTAAAGGTAACTGGCAAAAATACATAGCCTTCGATTTTATTTTGTGTCCCATCTGCTGTTTGAATATGAGCATTCAATTTATTATATTGAACACCAGCTTCTGATAAAAATTCTACCGCTCCCTTTCCCAACACACTAACCGTGGCACCACTGTCTAAGAGGCCCTGCATAGTTTTAGATGCTATTGTGACTTCAGCATATGGACGAGAATCATTTTGAAAAAGACTGGTATTTATGGACGATATACACAATTTAATAAAGGAACGCTTTTGTTTAAAATATTTAATACTTCGATTTATTTTATTATACTTATGACAAAAAGATTTGTTTGGACATGTTGAAATACTTTTATTATTTAATCTTGTTTCGAGGACTGATGAGTGGTTGATTTGGCTGGGTTTATTCGGGAATCTAACTTCGGATCTGAGCGTGGTATCCTCGAATCTATCACACTCCCCCGCATGTTTTTTTCAGCTTTAAGCAAACAATTTTGACAGGAGGGTTTCCTAACATTGGCCGCTCCACATCCAAAACAAAATATTTCTAGGAAAGCCTGTGTACAATCTTGGTATGCGTGTCCAATATTTTTACAATTCCAGCAAATCAAAAGATTATTTCCATCTGTTTCTTTCTTAATATTCCTGTGTAACGCTGCTACAAAATCCTCATTTCTGTTTCCCCCTATATCATTTTTCAGGCCATCTTTGTGAAATTCATTGTTATTTGTTTTCGGGTGAATACTTAGATCTCTCATTTCCGTTCCCAACTCGTTCACCGCCCTGCGTCGCATGGAGTTATCGATAAATCTTCTTGGATCGTATCCGGTCTGTTCCCACATGTTTTCATACCGTTGACACAAGATACGCAATTCCTCGACAGTACTTACCGAGCTCTGGTAAGGTAACGTCACATTCTTTAATGCTGCATTCATGTTTTTGCACAGTCGATGGATTAGTTCTTTTTCGGTAAATCTAATCTGCAATCGAGAGTTTAATTTTTGAACCCCCAGTACAAAATCGGAAAACGACTCTTTGTGGTGTTGAAGCTTATGTAAAATTTGCTCCCGCGTTTCTTCCTCAATGTCATAAGGACTAAAAAATGACAACATTGACTGCTTCATATCTGCCCACAAGGCATCTGGATGGTCAATTTTATACACCCAATACCAGTCCTCTGCTCGTTTTGATAAAAATAGATGAAGTATTCTAGTGAGGTGTTGTTCTGGGAAACCGTCATCCCTGGCCATTTGTTGCAGACGAGTGACAAAATCATGAACATTGGTAGCATGCGTACCATCAAAGAACAGATTCCATTTTTGTTTAAGCTTATATGAATTATCAAAATTGAACTGCTTTGACGGATAACTGGGCTTTGACCTCGATGCCATAACTTGGTCTACCTGATTAGGCCTTTGAGTGAAACTGCTTTCATTGCCCAACGAAAAATTGGGTTCGAACTGTCCAAACGATATATCCTGCATGACATTTGTATTTTCTCCCAATCCTCCTTTTCGCCCGTCGACCCTAGCGAAGAACTCTTTCACGGAGTCCCTTAATTCCTTGCTCTCGTTAATTAGCGTCTGTGATTGCGCCCTCAGGGTGGCGTCTGGGGTGAGTAAACGGGGTTGGTTAAAATTGGCAAGCTCTTCCCTTAGTTGAATATTAGCTTGCACATTTGTTGGCGCAGGTCTTTTAGGACTTGGACTTGAAAAGGTTACTTGCGGTATTCCATTAGTGATTTTTACCGATTCTGGTGTTTCAGCTCCCTCATTATATAATTTGACAAACCAATTATATATTCGTCTCATGTTACTTGCCGTGTTAATAAGACCACCTGTTTCACCGTAGGTATTTACCATCCTGTCGACCCGACCTTTATAGTGAGTAGCTTTTGCAAGTGCCGTTACAACGAATTCATAAGCTGGGTTTGATCCCTTTTCCTGACCTATTTGCGCCAGCTCCTTGTATCTTTCCTCTAATAAACGAATCTCATCCTCTGGATCTGATTTAATATGTGAATGGATAGGTTTCAAGGACTTTTCTGAATTTTCCGCAAAGAGTGCTGCTAAGAGAATTGATCTTGCATCTTTTGTTTTAGTGTTTAAACCTCTTACTTGGAATTCCACTTCTTGTTCGTCAGCCGACAAATTACTCAAATACACTTGTGGCTCCATGTTCACTATTTATTTCAGTTTGTTCACTTTTAATTCTTTGATAAACCTGTACACTCTTCAAATAATTGGAACTGGCGAGTTCAGACGATATTCCAATGAAAATTCTAATGGAGCGAGCAAACCACAAAAAAGAAAAACAAAAAAAATCTAATGAAAAAAATCTGGGTATAAATATAAACTAAAAATAAGATCTATAAAAAAAAATGAAAATGAACAATATATCTTTATGTAAAGAGATTTCTGACTAACCTATCAAGTAATAAAGAATTCAACCTAAAATATAGAAATGAACTTATAAAAAAAACACTAATCATAAAATAATAAAAATAAGTATTGTCTCCGATTACCTAAATTACACTAAATATAACAAAGGCAAAGAAAAAAAATTTAAAGTAAAACCAAAAATATAAGCAAATTGTGTAAATGAAATATAGACGAATATACAGTCTACCACCGTATACTGTATATTCCGATATGAGTATGTTCAAGACAAAAAAAAAAAAAAATAAAGTTGGTGATGATTTTCGGGATGATCATAGGTAAGGGCCATGTGAATGTAAAAATAAATATACTATGAAACTGAAAAGGAATGGTATTTTACGAAAACCGGCTATGAGACGCTCCAGCAGATGACAATGAGATAAAATCACAGAATCACTATGCAGTCAACCATGTCAATACTGCTAGAACTTCAATCAAGGCTAACTTGCGACAAATACTTTAAACAAAAAAAAAAAATGCAATTATGAAGGAGTTGAAACTTTAAACATTCCTGTGCAGAATCCATCCATTGAATAGAATTGGAAGAACTCACGACTTCCTCGTGTATCTATTCCAATTCATCCAACCATGTATCAATACACAAGTTTAAAACAATCAAAAAAAAAAATTTAACCAAATATCACTATAGTAGAAATAATTATTGAAACTAAAAAAAAATGGGCAACTAGCCGCTAGCATAAATTTAAAACAAAAATTATTTTAAACAATTTGAAAGAGATGCAAAAAAAACTGAAAAAAAAAAAAATTAAGCGGTTATTAAGAAGCCTTGTTAAGCAGAGAAGCTGCTTGGATGACTTATTAGGTATACCAAACACAACATTTTTAATCAAAAATGGATGTTACATATTAAACAAAAACCAAAACCACGCGATTTTCCCCAACGGGAGTTTTCACGATGGTCCCTGTTTCGGCGCCATTTTGTTACGGACCACCCTAGTGACTATACGTATTTTCATGACCGGATAGTTTCGACGGATTCAGGGAAGGTTCTTGTCACTAGGTTTATGAGGTACAACAAACCATACGTATATACTCTGAAAATTAATCACTCAGTTCACATGGACCTCCTTCTGATCATCATCACATCACCAAAAAAAACAACTTAATTCATTTTAACCAAAAAAAACATTATAATTTCAAATATCATTTTATATATAATTTTTGACACTTGAGAAACTTAACAAAAAAAATAAATAAATGTCAACCATGGCCTTCAGACCAGGTTATGATTTTTTTTCCTTATTTAGGAAATATACGTATAATATAAAAAAAATTATTTAAATTATTTAAGGAGGAAAATAAACCCCTTAGAACTGTTGAAATAATAAAAATAAAAAAAAAAATATGTTCAAAAACTCACCCGACAATTAATCCTAAGAGTACTCTAAAGATGTTTGTCCGCGTGGCTGTAAATTAAAATATTTCCCAACACTTCCAATATCGTTCAATTTTCCTTCTTAAATAAAATTACGTCCTTTACTTCTTAGGACTTTCTTATTTTAGACTTTATGATTTTTTTTTTTTTTCAAGTAACTCCAAAAGATTCTTAAAAACTAATAAACCCACACAAATAAATAATTGGGTATATGACACAAAAGCTCAATTTATATGTATATGTGCTCAATATTATTTCACGATCAACACCATCAACATTTTTGCTTATTTTTTCTTTTAAAAAAAATTTTTTTTTATGCTCTCTATGACGTAAAGAAGAAACACTTTCTCGACCAACTAACTGTTACACCAACAAAAAAAAAACTCCTGGAATCACTAGGTAGATATCCGTTAAGTATGTACGAATCGTGTGAAGATGTCTTCCGTCGTTTTGTTTTTTTTTTTTTTTCCCCCAGCCCTTACGCACCAACTATAGGTTATTTAATTTAACTATCTGACAAGACAGAAACTATTCCAGGGCTTTAAAAAAAACATAATTATTAATCCCAGTACAAAGTTATACAATTTTTTTGTTGTTAAAGGCTGGAAGACACGATTGTTCACCAAGTTGGAATAACAGCTACAGACCAGGCGACGTGGTTTTCTTTCCAAAAAAAATCCTATCCCTTGATTTGGTAAATTTCTATTTTTTTTAAAGGATAGCGTATTTCTAATAAAAATAAAATTTAAAAAAAAACTATCAATATCAACGTATTGTTATGAAGAACACATTTGAATAGCCAACACTATCACTCACAGAATCGAACAAAAAAACTTACCACGTTTAATTTTTCTCGAGTAGTTAATTAAAAAAAAAGTTTTTAGTCGCTTAATCCACAAACTATAATATGGCTATATCCCTCTCCGGGTATCCTACACGCTGTACTGGATATATGAACGTTCCAGCAAGAAAAATCACAATTGACTAAATTTCGTATACCTAATTGTTATCAACAAAATTTGGTTCCCCACCTACATACCAATACAGAAATAAATACATGATCTGGACCAATAGAATTTCAATGGAGTATCGTACCATCAAGGCAATATAGTACCACCTCACCATTCTTTTAATTGTAAACCGTACTTTTTCGTTATATAATTAGTCATAGTAGTACATAACAATTCACAACAACAATAAAAAAAAATTAATTTTTAGGGTCATTGACCGATTGTAGGAAACAAAACGTATACAAAATTTCGCCGTTTCTCATTAATAAAATGATTACGCTGCTCATTAATGATGTCATTTATACAGACGTAACAAGGTCTACACCAAAAGTGCATAACAATGCAATGACGCGTCCTTAGAAAAGTTATCCTTAATAACAAAATCAACTTTACCAAAATATTGAACCAAATAATAAGCATCCGTGCCTTTGTAACCAAAACAAAAACATTTCCAAACCCCAATTGTTTTATTTTAAGAAACACACTCCATTCCAATGCACTGAACAAAATTCAAAATACGGCACCATACTATTTTATTGTCTCCCTCCCTCGCACCGAACCTCTTACACTTGACGTCCGTTCACTTCTCCTCTATAGCTCCTAGCTCTATAATACATACATATACCTATATTAAAATCACACACCAAACTACATAAAGACACTTGTGTCGATTATACTAAAAATCATTGCCTGTATATGTGTAAACGGCCGTTTTACATTTTTGGTTTTACACAAAAACATAGCGTGATTTCCATGAGAAAATCTTACTGACCAGTAAAAATAAAGCGAGATAAAAATATAGTTTTACTTGAGTGTGAGAGGGAATTTTTTTTTTCAGTACTCGAAAAAAATTGTTTTTACTGTACTATTTAACCATAATTTACTGGTGTATAACCATAATTTACTGAAGAAAAATATGAAGCGAAGTATATTTTTTCAGTACTTTACAATACATCTACATACAGATTGTGTAAGGATTGCAAATTTTTCTCGCACACCGAAGCACTAACTATAAAAAAAAAAAAACTTCACCCCATCCGACATTTTTATAGTATATAGTAAATATAAAGTGACGTTTGGTGTTAAATTCGAGTTTTAAACAACAAATAAATTTAATATTCTGTTTTAATATATATCTACATAAAATAAATATATAAAAATATATACTTATTGTTATAACATTACATTGTTTATTGAAAAATTATGAAATTTATTGGTTATGTTAACAAAAATCTGTCAAAATACAACCATTTAGTTTTGCTATAAAAAAAATTACTGTCCTTGTCACTCTAATGGAATTTTTGGTTGTCTTTACTCCTCTGTGTTTTTCAGTACTGAATACTGGTCAGTAAGATTTTCTCATGGAAATCACGCTTAATTCTCTTTAGAAAGCCCAATGTATTGTATACTATTGTTGTAAAAATACCTCAACATGGGATTGTATTAGCGAAACGTCACCGTGTATATATACGGTTGTGAATACAGTGTAGAATAAACATAAACAATCGCATACTACGAAACTGAAAGAGAGTAAAATGTTTCATAAAAAAAACAATAAAAACGAATCTGACAAATTAGTAAATCATAAAGAAGATTTAAATTACATATTTTATATTTTTATTTAAAATTTGAATTTTTATTTATTTTGTATGATGTTACATAATTTACATGAATTGTTCGGAAATAATTTATTCGGTAATATTCCCTTTAAGGCTGGTATTCACGTACAATTAAATTGCGCAATATAATTGTGTGACGTCATAACATTGCACAATAGGTATACATACTTAAATTTTATTCAAAATTTTGGAATTTATTGTGCAATATTGACAGCACACATTTATATTGCCGGGTTTGTTTTTGACCGATTTTTTGACATTTCTCTACAAAAAAATAACACGAATCATGCGGCAAGGCAATGTCATTACGAAAACCAAAAAAACATGTTTGAAATTTTGTTTGTACATCAAAGCAAAGATAATATTATAATAGAGATAGTTCAATCAGTGCAAAATATAAAAATAAATCTAGGGTACCTCCATCATACCGAAGGGAGCCTCCAGTTTAAATAAAATTTATAAAAACATTTTTTTGCTTACTGTATACACGTTTACAACAAAATAATTTCGTTTTTGCTGTTTCCTTTTCTACATTTCTATACTCACACACAATCAATGTGCAACATAAATAATAAAATAGCATATTGTTTGAATGGTGTTGTATTTTTCTTGGCTTGCTTTAACTATAAAATACTTTGACTATATATTTTTAAATGGACTGCTAGTTGCTTACTTCATATGCGATCCAACATACAGTGGCGGTCAAGAGGCAAATCGTGGCGAATTCGCTAACTAAAAAGTTCGTTACCATTTAATTTATTAGGAATAATCGAAAAATCAACATTAAGATTAAATTTTATAAAAGAAAACATCATTAATATTTGAAATTATAAGCAGTTGCAAGCACTGAATATTAAAATAAACATTTATTTTTGTATTCACAGATGCAAAGAAACAGTCTTAAGCCGCGTCCACACGGGGTGTGAAATGTACACTTATGCGTGCGTATTCGCTTATTTAGCGAATGTAGGCGGTTACGCGGGATGTGTACATTTATCACATTTCGGTATACACGATTCGTTAAATGTTCATTGATCACATGTAGGCGAATGTTAATGAACATTTCTACTCTGGTATATATTTTTAGTACCTTGATCATACAATTTTTAATGAAAATATCACATTCCTCATGTGAAAACCATCCACACGACGTTTACATTCGCTAAATGCGCGCATAAGTGTACATTTCACACCCCGTGTGGACGCGGCTTTATCTGTCAATGGCAAACTGATATCACAACCAACCACGACGCACTTTCTCCCCATTTTCAGTAAAAATAAAAGAAACCGAGGAAAAATTTTGTGCAAAAATCACAATTAAAATATCTCAAATCAAATTAAATTGAATTAAAAACTATAAAACGGTGACAAAATAGAAAACACACGAAAAGGAGCCAAAAATTAAATAAAAATTTATTGATGTTGACAACTTTGACAAATCTTTAGTTTTCGTTTTTGCCGCAATTTGCCTCTTGACCGCTAGTTGTATGTTGGCATCATCATTTATTTGAAAATTATATTGAACTGTCATTGTATTAGCGGTCAATTCTAATTCTATTGTCTAAGATAAAATATAAAAGGCTAGTAGTCTAACAAGCAAATTATTTTGTGGGTATATTTTAAGAATATTGCTCATGCAATAAAACTTTATTGGATAACAAAATCGCATCCGTGCAAATACTTAAGAAACGTTTACAGTGAGTTGATTTTGTTGCGGTTGGAGTATTTTATTGCGCTTGCACAAGGTGTTGATCATTTGTGAAAAAGCTGGGATGAAGTTTATGGTTCTAAAGTGCTAAACACGGTTAAGGTAGCATTAATATTAAAATAAATCTGGCCCTAATGGTGTTCCACAATTTATTTTGAGTGTTCCGTGTTGTGAAGCAATGGCTTGTAAAACAGTTCATTTTTATTATTAAAGCTGGTTTTGGGCTTTTCCAATCCTTATAAATAAAATAAAAACACAAATTTATAATATTCCTAAATGATTTTATTCTCTTTTGAATGATATAACAACAAATGCTGATCCGTTTTGATAGAAAACACAAACAACAATGATATTTTCTATTGTTGTAGAATTGTTAACCGTGAATTACGAGAGAACTTTGTTTGTTGTTTAAGACTGTTTAGCATCCATTGGCAATGCTTTTTTAAAAGAACTTTAATCATAAAATTCAAAATTTTTAAACGATGTTCTAAGCAGCTATTATTTGAAGAATAATATTAAGCGTATTGTGGAGCGTTATTGGCTAATTCGATACAACTATCCAATATTGTTTGTTTAATATGCCTCTCGTGGTATCGTTTTTGAAATATGCGGCGAAAATTCTCAATTTGCATTTTACATAGCAGAAAGAAGTCTTCTTTTGGGCAATTTAGTGATCCAAAACTATTATCATTATAATAATTTTTGTTGAATAAAAAATATTCATTGTCCAGCTGGATGTTATTTTTAGACGACATATTTTCCAAACATATTAAGCAATCGATTTTACCAATTACTACAAAAATAACATAACCAACAAAATATTTCATGGAATTTTCTCCAATTGCTGTAGTTACATAAAACGATTCCCCAAATTCGCATAATTCTTCGCTTTGTTCTTCTGATATTTCTGGTAAAATAGTGTCTTTCCGCTGATCCTCTTCTTGAAACTCGGTACTTAAAAAATCATCTCCGTCTGCTTCACAGTTAGAAAAAATTGGATTTAAATTGTAATTTGGACGATATTATTTGTGACAGAATATTATTAAATTGAAAAACGGATGGGTTTTTTATGTTACCGCCTTTATATCGAACCTGAGCAAACAAATTTTCGATTGGGTCTTGATTTAATCGATTCATTAAAATGTAGTTAACGTTTAGATTTGGATTTCTAAAAAATTCAGTTCCCAATAGTATGGCCGCATTAATGGTTTGCACTGTACCATCAATGCAATAGATAGATTTAGCTCCTTTAAATGTTGTATTTTTAAAATAAATTAAATAGCTGTTTAATGTTTGAAAAATTTTGTTATTTTCAGCCAAAGCACATCGATAAGGGTTGGAATTAAAGAGTGTTTTGCTATTTAAACAATCGAATAAATTATTAGAATTTTAACAATTAATATATAAATAAATACACAATTTATTTGGAATAAATTTAATTTTAAAAGGTTCAAATGAAAAATTAATTTATTTTCTAAAAATTTGAAATTAATATTAAGCACAATAATTTATTATCTTTATCACCATTTTGGGTCGCGGAAAATATATTTGGGCGGCCAACACGACGAGCGATGTGTTGTCGCAGTAGAGATCGAGAGCAGACTGATAAATAAAAAATTTATTTTGTTTTATGTTCGTTGTGTTGTGGACAAGCCGGTCGGTGATTGGTTGTTTATATGTCATGTGACATAATGCCCAATGAGTTGGACAGGTGGCACCCAATGTGCGGCGGGCTTGTGTTTGCACCGGAAGAATTGTAGTGGTACATTGGGTGAACCGCTACAGAATCTTCAGTAAATTTTGCTGTTGATATAGCTAATTCAGGATCGGGATATATTTTTAAATCCACTGCGGTTTTAATTCCAGCCACAACACTCTTACTAAAAATTTGGGTGGCGTATCGAACACGCATTTTTTCAAATGTATTTGGATATACATATGTGCTTTGATGTTAGTTTAGGACAAAGTTTTGTGGTCGCATTTTTTTCCCAATTATACAATTTTTGAATCACACTCCAACAAACTAAACCATCCGGACTATCATATTTTGTACCTTTTAATAAATTATTTCGTAAACTTTTTATTAAATGACATAATATCATATAGGCAATAAATTTTTCTATCATTATATACAAAATAAGGGTGCTCCGAGGTAACGTTCAAGTTTTTAAAACATTTTCTATTGTTGCTACCCTGATCGCAATATATTGCAGCAACATTTAAGCCCACAGTTTCACAAATTCTTAAATTTTCATATACAATTTTTTGAAGGTTTGAACCAGAAATATTGGTTTTTGTGGAATAATAATTTAAGATAAATTTCCATTGTGAGCATATGCTTCTGACCATAAAAACACAAACGGATTGCGCAATTGAACGCGTTCTAAAAGCACCAAAATCTTGAACACCTTGAATTTCATCATAAACTTCGTTGTATGTTAAATTTTGCCTAATTTTAATTTCATCAAAAATTAATGTCACCTGTTTTCCTCTATCATCAAGAGATCCAACTGCTGATATGAGTCCTTTTAACAGTATTTCATTTGATCCAGCCCTCAAATTTTTTATTGGTCTCCATCTATTTATCGATGATTTAGACGGTTAATTAAATTTTAAACAATTTCTCATAAAAAAATAAGTTGCTGGAGATTTAAAATAAAGGGTCTGTGCTAGTTGCTTTTGTAAATCGGTAAATACATTTTTCCTGTTAGTTGATGCAACCATCATTTCCACAAATGATTTAGCCGTAGGTTCCAGGTCAGTTCTCTCTAGGAGTATATCATTCCATTTGTTGTTGTTTTTCACTAATAAAATTTGAATTTTTCGTTTTAGAGTGAACACTTTGGAAGTAAGATACTTAATTTTAATTGATTTTTTAGTTAATCTTGATTTAAGATTTTCTATTTCTTGTAATAATTCGCGATTTTGTTTTTTATATTGATCAACGGTTTTCATTGTTCGCTTAATTTCAGATGTCGACGCTTTATTAAGAACCATTGACTCTAAATTGACAATCTCTGATTGCGGATTATCCAAAGGTAGATGAAGAGATGGAATAGCTGTGTTTATTAGTCTCTTTTTTCCGATAAACTTGGGATCAAAATGGGCACTACATATTCGTTTTTTATGTAAATTATCAAGTACAAATGGATTAGGTATTATGCGACATGCAATTAACCATTCCTTTGCTTGAACGACATTTTTAGGGAAACGAAATAATTTAAATTTAGAATTTCGTCTCGAGTTATGGCAATTACTCACTATACAATTCAAGCACGATACTGATTGATTCATTTTTGTTTAAATATTTGCAGAGACTAAGCGTACTTCACAACACAAGAAAGATTTAAAACTAAAATGGAAATGCAAATACACAAAATAAAAGTAAATTAGTTTGTATAGGTTTCAAAAGCAAACATGAAAAAATAGAAAAAGTTTCGAATTGAAAATCCACAAGCAGAATTAAAGTAGGTGTGTATATGTATTATATTGTACAGTAAACTAGAAAAATGCGTTTCTTCTTTTTAGTTTTACATTTTCTATAAAAATATCTACATACAGTAAAATTCTGCTTTGAAGGAGTCATCTCATTATAATATCATCTTTGATCAAAGCAAAGAATAGAGAGTAAAAATGCTCAAATATCATCGGCGTTAGCAGTATGTGTGATAAATACATGGTGTGGTGTTAGTAGGTTTGCAAACAATAGAGAGCAAAAAATGCTCAAATTATCGACGTTAGTAGTGTGTGTGACCTATACGTGGTGTGGTGTTAGTGATAAATAGGGCTGTGAATTTTAGGTGCTAAAAAATGCATTTTAGGTACCTAAAATATGCTCTATAAAATTAAAAAAAGGTGGCAAAAAGGTTCCAAAAATTAAAATTATTTGAATAACAAAAGCTGCTTTTAATTAATTTATTAACTTAAATTTGTTGCTTATTTCATCACAGTAAAATTCATAAATAAAAAGTTTTGACTATTGCTTTGGTGGAAGCTCTAAACCCGGTTCAAATTCTCTAAAAATTTGAACTCTCGAGGCGCTTTTAAAAATAAATTTTTGGCGTAAGCAATCATCTCTCCACATCGGGATGTATTGATCTTATAATTTCGGCCTCTCGATGAAATCCCGTGTGCCAAACAGGTAACGTGTAAAATTTTCGGGTAGACAATTTTAATTGCAGCAGCCGCCTACACCATAAAGGCACAGCATCTGATAAAAACATTAAAATTTTGTCTAGGTAAAAATCTTCGAATACAATTTTAACGGAATCGTCGAAAAGTCTAGCTACTGTGAAACTATTGGGTTTGTCTAATATAGCAGTATTCAATAAAATCTTTTTGTGGCTTTCATCTTCATCCCTATTTAAAACACCTTCTACAACATTAGCCACATATCTTCCGGTTGTGTCGGTTGTTTCGTCTATAGTCACCGGTATATATTCGTATTTTATCGCACTTTTTACTTGTGAAATAGTTTCATCGTTTATAGGCTTTTTGTTTAACCAAAGAGGCCGGGTGCGTAACGTTTCCATTCCTCACCTCAGATATAAACGTCTGATTTGTAGTTCTATGGTTTTTTGTGGCATTTTTTTGTGTTTTTGGGATCTTATATGTTGATCGTTTTGTGATTTTTTGACTGCAACGATTGTCACATTACAAATTTGACAAAATAACACTTGTCCATCGATGAAACCGACTGAAAAACCTATTTATGCCAAATTTTTCATGGATGCCAACAAAAGAAAAAAAAAATACATTTAAAGTAGTTTTGGAGCTAATGTAAAAACTTCACTTTTTAGAAATAAAAATACTGAACAAATGTGTTTTCGTATTCATATTTTTTAACTGAGGATATTTTTTATGTCGCGTTCACATTTGTCCCTTGTCTTAAAATTTACTTCCGTAGACCAGAAATATACGATACCAATTTGATGTAAAATCCGGACATTTCATGATTATTTTTTTTTTTTTTTATAAATTTTTTAATTGGGTGCAGAGCGGACTTATTAACGGCCCTAGCTCTTTGTAACTGTCAGAGCTTCTGCACCCAATGCGCGATCCTGCAAGTTAAGATTAATAGCTACCTTAAATTTATTCATTTTATATTCCTTCGGAAATTTGAAATGTAATAGCGAATTCCACTTTTTTGATGTTCGGTATATAAATTCGCGCTTGATTTCTTCAGTTCGAGGTTTCGGGAGCTTCACCGTAAACCTATGTGCATTGGTTGTTTCTCTTGTTACTCTTATTGTTGTAACGAATGGTGGTTTGGAAATGATTTTGAATACTATACAATTTAGGCGACAAAAAGGTTCAAAAATGTTAATTTAGGTCAAAAAGGTTCCAAACCACGGAAAAGGTGAGAAAAGGTGCTAACAAACCGATGCCATATGAAAGGAAATTTTATGAATCAAGTTTCTATGTAACCAAAACACGTAAACCTGGCTCTAGCACGAAAAGGTTTTTACCTAAAAATCACAGCCCTAGTGATAAACAAATAAATTTAAATTTTTTTTCTATGGTTTTTCGAAGTCACTACTACGCCTTAACGTTGAGGTTTATAAGTATGTGTCTGCGTATCAGCAAAATGAGCAGGCTTTCTTAGGCCGCCCCTAGACATAACGTTTAACTGCGCAAATTTAACTGCACAAATTAATCGATGCAATATATTTGAGCATGTAGATGATAAAACTGTGCAGTTTTTAAATATTGTGCAAGTGACTTGTGCAAGACAAAACGTTTTGATTTTTTGCTTTCACTTGTGCAAGTCTATCAACACAGCGTTGTGTGTAGGGGAACTTTGTGCAGTTTTTTTTAATTTTTGTTATGCTTTTACATATCTTGAACTGTCAACTATGTAGATATAATTAAATTATGGCGAAACAGAAATGCAAATATTCTTTTGATAGCATCTTGTAAATAGTCTTTTAAGTTTAGGGTATATTCACCTTCAAATTACAAAATTTGTATCTTCAGATGTCATGTTTCAACAATGAAATATTGATAAAACTGAGCTAAAATGTTAACAATAGTTTGTATTGTCTAGGCATTGCCTTGCACAAGTATAGACTTGAGCGATAATCTGCACAATTTTTTTGCGCAATTAAACGTTATGTCTAGGGCCGGCCTAAAGAGAATTTTAGCAGGTTTTGGTTTTACATCAAAAAAAAAAAAACACTCTATGTATGAGTAATCGACTTTCAAAAAAAAATTTCCCATACAAAAAGTAAAAATTTATATGAAAATATCTCGTTTTTTTCGTTTTTCTCGTCTCGCATTTAATAACTTTTTAAAGGTTGGTGCACATATAGAACGAGTAGCGAGGAACGAGTAAGTTCCACTCGCGCGAGTTCAATTTTTGTTCACATATGACGAGCGATTTCAGGTTATGTTAAATGTCACTAGCGGTATAATGAGCTAAGCTTTCAGTTTTGTGTGTGTTACATAATTTAAAATGGGAATAAATTTAAAAACCAAACTGTTTTTGGTAACTTACGTACTACTTAAAAACAAAAATAAAAAACGTCGAAGGTATTGGATCCACCCCTATTTAAAAAACCGTCCAACTATGGGATTATTCCATAAAATAATAAAAGAACTGGAAAAATATCCACCGTTGTATCAAGCAAATATTTTTGATAATTGATAGTCTATTTTACAGGCTGAGCCGAGCCAGGCGGATCGTGGAGAACACTTTCGGCATATGTGCACAAACATGGCGTATTTTACTAAAACGAATACAATGTAATGAAAAGCTAACTAAACTTATAGTGACATGTTGCTGTGTTTTACACAATTTTCTGAGAATTGCTAAATCAAATCAGTCTGCACCTGTTGATGACATCCCCAATTCACAAAATGCTGATGCTCATGACATATCCAATTTGAGAGCATTCGATATACGAGAATCGTTTGCTAATTGGTTTATAGCTGAAGGGGATGTTCCTTGGCAGCATAAACATATCAACCCAAATTAATTTTTAAACAATTTTTTTTTTACTAATTCATTTATTTTAACAACAAAATTAAACAAAGAAATTCAACAATAAAATTTAATAAAAATAAACTAATTGAATAAAAAACAAAACTTGTATAAAAATTATCACATGAAAATTTCAGGTTGTTATAATATAAAAATGTACCTAAATGTTTTTTGCATTGTACCATAAATTAATTGATACAATATTCAATAATGCTATCCATGGTAAATTCGACATGATGGAATAACTCCATTATTTTAATTTGTAAATATGAGCGCTTTTCTTGGCTTAAATTTTCAAATCGTTTCACAAGGCTTTGGAGAAACATTTCACCCTCCGAGAGTCGCGGATTTTCCTTGGCCACATCTTTCTCCAATAATGAAATTATTGTTTCTTCCAAAGGTACATTTTTTGATTTCGGTTCTTTCCGAGTGTCCTCTGATTGCTCTGAAACTCATTTTCAGTACTGTTTTCCGGTGGAGTATCTTTCGTGATGTTCGACAAAGTTCTGTAAAATTGGTCGTTCTTTTGTAGTAAAATATTAATAAACATAAGTGGCATTCAATCTCACCTGGGTGTATCAAAAAATGGGACTAGAAAATACAAACTTTCATAAAAGTGCTACTTCGTTTTTTTTACAGTCCTACTGCCACTAGGTGTATTTTTCTCCGTACGTAATATTTGGAAAAACGTATCTCGTAAATTCTTCCACTTCGCTTTGCAATCATCAACTATAAAAACATTGGATGAAAAGTTTTAATTTATACATACATATATCACAAATATATTACTACAAAATATAAATATATATTCACCTGGAGTATTCAAAATTTCTGAGATTCTATCCCATATTTGATTTTTGATAAGGCGATTTTTGTATTCGGGATTTTTTTATTGTATAAACACTCGTGTGATTCGACTTCTAGGATCAGCATCTCTTCAAAATCGAATCTTTGATTCATATTATGAAAATATATTTATTTTTTAATATTACACATTTATTACACTTTAATTTGCTTTATTTATTCCGCAACACGCACTGATAAAACATTTGTCTATTTGAAGGTTATGTTATAATGTCACTCGCAAAAAAATACGACGAAATGTAATTTTCGTACTAGAGAAAATTGTGTGGAACACGAGTAGAACTTATTTTAAATGACAACTATCGTTGATAATTTTTAATTGACGACGATAAATTTAAATTTTTGTGTTATAATTATTATAATCATACATTTTATTTTCAATAAATATAAGATTTATAAATATTTATTAGTTTAAACAAAGTGTTTGCATGTTTTTGTAAATTTTCTTTCATTATTTGGCGAAAAATCAAAACTCGCTTCTCGTTACTCGTTCTATATGTGCACCAGCCTTAAATAAGGGATCAAATGATTTTCCGAGGATGCCACACTAAACTATGATATTTAATTATTATATTGGACAAAAAAAATTTAATTTTTATCAAGATTTGGACTATTTACAATCAATTTTGTTTACCTAGTTTTTTAAATTTGGAATCGTAAAACAACGAGACAGCTACAAAAAAAAAATAAAATAAAACAAAACAAATAACTATGAAACAATTTTTTTTCTTTATTTTCATCAGTCTGCTACGACAAACGATAGTGATAGGACGGAGTTATATATATTTACATTCGAGGAGGGTAGTATTTTAAATAAAAAATTACATAATGATTTTAGTACTTTGCTCCGATGCGATATCATTTTTTTTACAGCTTGTACATAAAAAACACATCAAAACCCAAGTATTTTTATATCCGACAATTTTTGGATTTTTCTGACACTTTGCTGATTTCATCACAGACTTTTTTCCGAAATAATGTCCGACTTATTCTAAGATTTACTATGAAAGTTGGCCACAAAAATCGGAAAATGATGACAAAAAAGTGAGGTTATGTTGCACAAAAAAATGGGCGGGGCTTATAATATAAATTTTGGCGGGGAAATTTCACTTTTATATACACACTTACAAACATGGCTACTTAAATAAAAAAAAAATTTTTTTTTATTTTAAAATTTTATTTAACATAATAATTTTTTTTTTTTTTATTTACAATTTTTTAAATTAATTAATACATATTAAAAAAAACGAAACGAAACGAAGAAAATAATCCAAGTCGTGCTTATCTATAAATAAAAATTGATTTTATTATTATTAATAATTCGTACACACAAAAATAAAAATTCTACAAACCCAAAAATAATCGCACAACACAACACAAAAAATAAAATTTAAGTTATTGTAAAAACAAAACACAACCATTCATAATGGCGTCTCACACAAAACTAAAGTTGTAATTTGTAAACACAAAATAAAAAAGTACACACCAACGCCAACATCTTTGCTGTGTTAAAAGTTAGAATTTGGAAACCCAACCCAATTTCATCATTTTCCGATTTTTTGTACCAATATGCTGAAAAAAAATTCATTTTTTATACTTGGGAAATGATGTCGCATCGGAGCAAAGTACTAAAATCATTAAGTAATTTTTTATTTAAAATACTTCCCCTCCTCGAATGTAAATATATATAACTCCGTCCTATCACTATCGTTTGCCGTAGCAAGCAGACTGATGAAAATAAAGAAAAAAAATTGTTTCATAGTTTTTTGTTTTGTTTTATTTTTATTTTTTTTTGTAGCTGTCTCGTTGTTTTACGATTCCAAATTTAAAAAACTAGGTAAACAAAATTGATTGTAAATAGTCCAAATCTTGATAAAAATTAAATTTTTTTTGGTCAATATAATAATTAAATATCATAGTTTAGTGTGGCATCCTCGGAAAATCATTTGATCCCTTATTTAAAAAGTTATTAAATGCGAGACGAGAAAAACGAAAAAAAACGAGATATTTTCATATAAATTTTTACTTTTTGTATGGGAACATTTTTTTTGAAAGTCGATTACTCATACTTTAACAACATTTCTCTAATTCGGCCTGTAAAATGTAGTGGTATTGATAAAACTAAAATACAAAACATTCGAGTATGGGTAAAAAATAAAAATTAAAACCATGCATGAACAGAAAAAAACTGCGTATGTCAAAATGACGAAATTTAATATCAATTTAAATTAAATATGGGATTTTTTGTATTTTAAAATCTTATGCACAACCACATAAACCTAAAATCATGCATTATTTGTGAGAAATCAAGAAATTTGACTTCCCTCACTACAAATTTAAGATATTCAAGAAAGATATTGCCTGATAAATGCATCCCGGTGGATTACATTTTTCCATATTTAATCATTTAATTTTCTTTAATTTTAATTTAAAACACTTCACACACTGAAATTTTTTAAATTCGGCCTTAACACTTTAGACCACTACATTTTCGACCAGTCAACTCAAAAATAAAAACACAAAAATCTATCATTTTTTCCTTTACTTTCAATTCTCTCGTGTAATTTTTTAGGTTAGAAAACAATCAAAAAATTAAAATTGCAAAAAAATTCGGAACAATTAACCTCACGTTGAAATTTTTATTGCAACGGGTACAAAACCCAACAATACAACAAACTATCAACTTTTTAAAATTAAATTAAAGCAAAAACAGGAGAAAATTGATAAAAATTAAGGAGCGAATGAAAAACACGACTTCACACACTGACTATTCAGTTCTAGTACTTTTTTTCATTAAGTTTGACACGATGAAATAATATAAAAAAAGATGATCCACAAGGCAAGGTTATAGGACCAATATTATTCGTGTTGTACCCAGCCAATTTACCTGTAACCAACATAGTAATAATATCAACATTTGCCGATAATACAGACGTCCCACACAGTATTCCCGTAACTGCGTCAAAGGAATTACAGAATCATTTGTATAAAATCGAGGACTGGCCGAAGACATACGTAATTGCCCACCAGTGGTATTAAACGAAATAAATATTCCTCAACAAACCAAGGTCAAAGCATGCACTAAATGGAAGGCTGACGTGGAAAAGAGTGGTCATTAGACAATAAAGTTTTACTATACAAAGCGATAGTCAGGCTCAAATGTATTGTAATTAATTAAATTCTGAACACTAATAATACGCAATAACATTGGTAAAGGAGTTAAATTATTAGCTTACGATTTGAATACTTCTTTTTAGTTTCTTTTGTAGAGATTCAAAGCTGACACGAAAAATACATTTAAAAAAAAATGAACAGATATGCGAATTTTGGAATATGTAGGAATTTTTCCCTTTTCGTATGTCTATTTTTGCTGGGCTAAAATGGGATTTTATTTTATGCATATCAGCTAAACTTGTTGGTTTGACGATAATAATTAGTTTTTGAGCGTATGCTGGAAACACATGAGCAGAATTTCTGCTACCAGCACTGCCGGCAGAAATTTGAGTGAATTATATGAGCGTCTTTCTTGGCAAGCAGAATTAATTTGTGGTATTTATTTAATACATATTTAATTTTAATGTATAATTTTTTTAAATGAATGATTACTTATTTTATCACAAATTATTTAATTTTTATCCTCCAATTTGGCACTTGCCACACAAAACATATTTTCTGGCAACAAATTAAAAAAATTGATTGGAAAACATAAAAAAGTATACAAATTGTACTAGATTTGTTGTCTTTTACGTAATGTAGCCTACTGATTCGCAGCAAAATTAAAAATAGAGACAACTTGCAGAATTCTGCGAGGCAAACAGAATGCATGTATTATTCCATATAAACTAGTGTTTTCTAATTTCGATGCTTGTAGAATTCTGCACATCTGTTTCCACCAATGAAGCAGAATTCATGTATTTCATGCCGTTTATTTTTTTGAGTGTAACGTGAAGAGTCACCTAAATGTTCTTTAAAATTAACTATTTATCATCATTTAGGCGACATATTTTAATGGAGTTATAAAATATTTTGGGTTCAAATTTCCAAATCGATTTAGTTTAACAAGACACACACTACTCAATACATCGTGCACCCAGCGCAACATCTTTATAATTTATATAGTTAAATATTATTTATTTATCTGTCCATCACTCATTGACTCATACAATCTCTTCGTTTATATTAATTGAATCGAATATTACATTCAATTTGTTGATTGAAATGCTTGATCTCTTTGCGTTAGCAGACATTTGTTTGAAATTTTACTATCTGTGTGATTTCATCAAATTACTTAAATTAAACCAAACATTAATTAAAACAATATTGTATTTATTATTAAAATTTTTACATTTAAAAGATTCTTCTCAAAAATAGGTTTGTTGCAGGAAATTAAATCGAAGAAATGATTACGATTTAATCATCATTTACATATTATGTTCAATTGATTGATTAGTCGAGACGTAAGTAAATTTCAAAAATATATTTTGAAATCATTTGAGAACACAATATTTTCATATTATACATTTAATATTTATAGGAGATATAATTTACAGTTATTTGCTAATTAAATAGAGTAGGTACTAGAGATTTTCATAATTTGGACTAAATTTAAGTACCTAAATGTTAAAGCGTCTATCAAATTTCAATCAATTGATCTTTGAATATCGTTAAAACTAAATTATTATTATTTTTTTTTTAAATTGGGACACTAATTAAGTAACAATTAATAAAATGTATCAAATATTTATATAACAATTATTTTAAAATAATTTATAGTTTAAAATTATAATTTTTATATCAAATTTCCATAGTGTCTAGAGTAGGTGGTGCTGATAGAGGTCGATTCTCATCCGAAACTGCTCGGTTTGATTCATTTTGTTGGAATCTTTCGTAGATTTTTGCAACAATTGATGATGGTGAGATATGTGGATTTCCTATAAAAGAAAACAGAAAAAATGAAAATAATTAATATTTCGTATTAAGAATTAGATAAAGATAAATTTCCGCAAAACTTCTGCATTAAATATTGCTCAATGCTAAAGAAACTTTACAAACATGCAAGAAAAGAAGAAATCATAAGTTCAGAAAAGAAAATGTTTAGTGCACACTTTTTACTTACGCTCTTTGAATGTGCTACCTAGTGCTATCTATCTATGTATGTAGATTCAAGCTTATGATAATAATTTAAATAGCAAGGAGAGATTTCCAACATGAATTATTAAAAACATTTAGCTTTTAAAATCGAAAGAAGAATTTAAATTCAAGCACTAAGTCAATAAATAAAAGTTAAGTTAGTACTAATTTTTTTTAAAGTGTTTAAAGCATTCCCCCGGCTTAGATTTTTATTATTACCGCCTAACTAAACTGTGAACAAAATATGAGAGTTTCAGGACCGACAAAAAATTATTATGAAAATCGCTAACTACAACATTTTTAAATTTAGTGTAAAAGCATTGCCAGATGCAAGTTATGTCGACCGGCATTCTAAAGCGTCAAACCTAATTTTTGAACCAATTAGTAAAAAGTAGTTCGACTCGACAAAAACTTTCATATTCTTCGAAAATTTTGTTAAAGTTGATATAATTTCATTCATGAAAGTTCAATTTTGTATTTTGCCGTCCGTCAACACAAAAGTCCATTAATTTGTTGAGTCTAACTATATTTTACTTTGGTACTCTTTGTTTTGATACTGTAGATGAAACAATTGGTTTAACAATTGGGTCTTGCATGTGAGATTGCTCTTACACTAAATGCTCGCTGGCACAACAATTACAGGTCCCAAAATCTATATTTAGAGGTATCAAAAACCGTAATCGGAGCACAACTGCAGATTTTGTATTTTTTTGGCTCAGAATTTAATGATCCAAAATAAGGTGATTTTCAAAACAATCGAATTTTCTATGAAATGTATGAAAATAATCAGGCAATCCAAACGCGTGTTGGGACAACAATTACAGGTCCGAAAATCTATCTTTAGATGTATGAAAAGATTGGAGCATCACGGATTCCACCCAGTGGAAATTTTTTAAACTGAGCTACCTGATAATTTGTCGTTTAAAATTATTGTAAACAATTCCAATTTTGAACTTTAAACACAATTTTTACTTACCGGATTGCTAATAGTTATAAATAATTCCAATTTTGGACTATAAAAAAAATTTTTAATTACCGCATTGCTAAATTTTCTTACGTCGCATTTGTGACAAATGCCATTTTATCAGGTGCATCATTTTAACTTTTTTCCTCGAGAGGCGCTTTCTCTACTTTTACAATCGTCAATAGAAAGAATACAATAGATCATGTTTTCCGAAAGAGACAGCAAGCACGATCAAAGTAAAAGTACGAAGCATTTTCCGAAAGAAGCAGCATGATCAAAGAAAAGTACAGAGCGTTTGCCACTAGATGTCCCTACACACTCAAAAAAATATTCTGACGTTTTTCAAAAGGGGACAGGCAAAATCAATTTAATTATCACGTATATTAATAATAATCACTTTTATAACACGAAAATATTTTTGGTTATGTTTCCAAAATGCACACATAAAAATGTCATACAGTTTTTGACAGCAAATATTTAGTGACACCTAGTAGCATTATGTGAAAATTGCTTCAGTTTTCTGAATGATTGTGGTTTAAGAAAATTTGACATTTAAACATGATCTCTACTTCCTATGTCATACAATAAATTTCTGCAGC
This sequence comes from Tipula helvola, assembly GCA_963556165.1. NCBI lineage: Eukaryota > Metazoa > Arthropoda > Insecta > Diptera > Tipulidae > Tipula > Tipula helvola. Next base: position 93,759,421 of record OY744483.1, on the reverse strand, counting down.
TGGGGTACAGAAATAGTATACAAAACGAAACATAAAACTATTTCTGTACCCCCAGCTGCAAACATTTGGTTTGTATAACATAGGAAGTCTTTATATTCTCTCTTTGGTTTTTGCTTTTGTAGAGTCGAATTATTTTTTTTTGGGTCAAAAATTGTATTTGACGGTTTGGAATGCCGGTCGATATGACTTGCCTGTGACAATGCTTTTACGGCCGTATTAAATTATTTGATAATTAAGTTATTGTAAATGATTAATGGTGTTTTAGTCGAAATATTCGAATATGTATCTTTCATCTTAACAATGTGTTTTGATCAAGAATTAATTCATTTTTATTTATGTAGGCCAACTCCCCAGCTAATCTTAAAAATTATGATCACCACACACAAAAATAGGGTAAAGTTCGACGAGTCTGTGTTAAGACGATAACAAGCAACCGCAATTAAAGCGATAAAATAAAATTCAGACGAAATTCGATCAAATCAAATATTTATATCGCCTAAAGAGACCCGTCGAGGAAATAATTTATCGTTATTCATAAATGAGATATGTTCAATGTAATGGTTACAAAATAAAATGCCTGAAATCTGTCCATATAAGATGGATATACAATTTATTTATAGTTATAGAAGAAGGAAAGGGTGCAAAACCTAATTAATTTTAATTAAAAGAATAAAACTTTATTATTAAAAAAACAACAAAAACTAATTTAAAAAATAAAAACAAAACCGAAAAATATAAAATATCGCGCAACAAAGCCTTTGAGTCACACAACTCGTGCAAATAACGCTGGTTTAAAATATCAACACTCATGCTATTTAGAAAATAATGCTAAATTTTCCATCTTACGTTTTCTTATTTAAATGTAAATATGTAGTATGGAGATAAAATCTTTGAATCATTTTAATATCAACAAGTACATGTTAACGTTAGGCAATTTGTAATTGTAATTTAATTTGAGAGAAAATGATGTTCAATTTAATAAAAGGGTTTGAATAAATATGCTCGATGATTTATTTACGATGATGATGATTATGACTTTTTTATGTTACAGTTGAATTCATTAATTTGATGGAATCTTGGTGGTAAACGTTTGTAGGTATCAAAATCTAAATGAAGATGATAATACGTTTTGTTTTTTTTTGTATCCAATTTATTGGTTGAAGGCATTCCGGAAGAAAATTGGAAAATATATTTTCTTTTTATTTAAAATATATTGATTTTTTATTAAAATAGTATACCACAATATACTCTGTCTCTCTTACCTAATAGACCTCTATAACCGAGAACACTGCTTTCATAAACCTGAGATGCCATTTTTTGCTGCCTGACAAATGCTTCTGTATCGATCCCCTTTAATTGTGATGGTTTGAGAAATCTGAAAAATACAAATATAACAACAGAATTATTATCAGAAAATATTGATTTTTTTCGTTAATGATAAAATTTTTTGCTTTTTATACAAAACCAAATGAATAATTGAAAAACGTGTTTTCTTTCTTTAAAGTGGTATGTAAAATAGGTTGTAAATTGTTTTTTAATGCGAGAATTGTCCGTACTATTTGCTTTTTATGTAAAAAACTTCGTCAAGAATGGATACTTTACCAGCAATTAATTTATTACAAACCGTTCATGTAAAAAGCGGGTATTAAAAATTATAAGTACAAAAAATTATGATTCTATTGGGATTTGCTTATTGCCATTGCAGCTCCTAAGATTAATTGAACACAAGTATCATGATTATATTTTATTTTGTGCAGGTTAAAAAAACAATAAGTTTTAGACATTGTGGTCAACATGACAAAACATTAGCTTTAAAATAAGCCAGAAGTGTTAAATAAAGATGTAATTGAATTCCATAGCGTGAATAAGTAATTTTGGTAAGAACTGCACGGCTTAGGGAATATCAAAAGCAAACAATACTATCAAGTCGGAGATCATGTTATGAAGAAGTCGCTGGCTACATTCAATTTTAAATAAGGGCCGTTTATTTTGAGTAAACAAATTTTTTACAAAATGAAAAGACAACGTAGAATTGTAAATATGTATTATTAATAGCTAAGCTAGCTTGATTTTTTTTTTTAACTTAGGCCACTTTCAAAATAAGCGGCTAGTGCTAATATTAATATTTCAACTGATGAAATTTTAGGCAAACTACCTCAACAACAACAATCATGACGACTAAATCTACGATTGTAACGTTTACGATAGATATTATGTACATATATTATTGCCTGCATTTGCTTCGAATTAAACCCCTCTATATAATTGTTTAGCGTCACAATTTGCATCGAACTCTTACATGTCTGGTTCTAGCCAGCCTGTCCTTAATACCCCACTAGTATATCTCCCCTCCCCCACCCCCAAAATGTCCTCAAGAAATGTCATATTTTATTAGCAAAACCAATCAACAGGCTCTTTCATCTTTCGATATCAATAGTGGTTTTCCCATCTCTATGGAAAACTGCTTATTTTAATCGTCAAGCTCTGTGTGTTGATGCCTCCTTTAAACATGTTTGGCATACTTTCAACAACGTTTCTGTTATATATATTATAATATATTAAAACACGTCTTCACTTCGTTATTCCCTTTTTTATTCTCCTCTTTCTTTCATTCGACTTCTCCGATTTATCTACCAAAACTGACCGCATATACGTGGTATTACCCACGCAATCGATACATTTAATTCAACTCCCATTCAACATTTCCCTCCTTAAATTACAAAATTAATTCATTTTTTTTTTTCTTAAAACTACTTATAATTATAATCAGAATTTTCAATATTTCATTAACAAACGATTCATTTTCTGAATTGAAAATGATCGAATCTCTTGTTAATAAATTTTCTTGTTCACAATTTTAATTAGTTCCTCTAAATGTTACATTTTCCATATCTACTTCATTTTTTCTTATTAATATGCATTTTTATAATTGATTTACATGTGCTCTTTTAATTATAGATCCTATCATTATGATATAAATGAAATTGATTTCTCGCTCTACAATTTGCGCTTTAACCCATTTAGCATAATTAATATCTTGTCTTAAGGGGTTATACGCAGTTAGAAATTTCATAAAAACCAATTTTTTTTATTGCATTTCCGGAATGTATGTATATAGGTATATTTGAGTATATTCTCTGAAAATTTCAAATCGATCCGGCAAATATTCTTGGAGATACACACATACAGGTATGTAAGTTGAAAAAAAAAAAATTTAACGATGTATAAACGTCTTTTGAAACTTTGAATGATTTTTTTTCAAAGTCGGTGACCACGATTTCTCAAAAACGGCCCAACCCATTGGTCTAAAATTTTAACACAACCTTCTCAGATATGTTTATCAGGTATTGATCGAAGGATTCTATTTTTTTAAACAATTTAACAAAAAAATGTTGATCGAAAATCGGAATTTTTATTTTCGGAGTTGCCATTTTGCCAAAAATCAAAATTTCGTCTAATCCTTCGATCAATACCTAGATTTATCAATCCACTAATAGAATCTTCTAGGTTTTTATTTCAAATAATCCAAACCGGAGATATCTTGCCCACCGCCAGACACCATTTTTTGGAGGACCTCTAGGAGACCGTCTACAGGAGCAGTGTAAATTAATATTTTTAAAAATAAAAAATTCCGAAATAAAGTTAAAAGTTACCGCTGCATTTATTGATACTTCTTGTATTTGTCAAATGAAATCCCTTTTCAGAAAAAAAAAAATTGTAAAAAACGACTTTTTTTGGCCTTGCAACTACGTATAACCCCTTACATTATCGCCTTCCCTAAATTCGTTAATTTTTTTTTATATTATTTGTACTGTCCTTGTTTTTATTATTGTTAAATGTGTAGCGTACCGAATTCCGAATTCGGTTGCTCATAGGGTAAAATGTCAAAATACAGAAAACTACTTCATAGGGTAATTTTATTTTAGTACTATTTTCCTATTCACTTTTATAAAAACAGAATATAAAAGGATTAGCTTTGTAAAAACTCTCGACAGAGAAGAGATAATAAAAATAAACGCCATTTTTAGGCAAACACTGTTTTTGCATTAATTACATTCCAAAATAACTTTTGTAATTCTAAATAAATTTTTAAATATTAATAAAGTGTTGTCAATAATAAAATACTGTGCCTGTGATTATTCATGTTGGGAAAATTGGTGAAATACGCGTTCACATATAAACGTTTATCGGCATCTACGTAAGCCACAAGTTTTTATATACATAACGCATAGCCGTTTGTACGATCGCTTGATAATCAAAGCAACGAAGCTTACTAGTCGTCACCACGCGTCCGATTAAATCTCTGGAGTCAGATTAAACCTAAGGAACGGAGCAGCATCACGCTACGCAGTGGATTTTTTGGTATCATCGCCAGCCATAAATGCGCTCGACCTCATAGCAGTGATACACATAGTATGCGCGACTACCATACAGCTTATCCCGACCATAAAGTGGACTCGACCATTCCGTCCATACGGTCACGGTAGCGTCCATAAATGTTACATTTTTTTCATTTACATTTTCGTATTTTTTATTACGTTTCAAGATTTGTTTTAATTTTATCCAAATAAATTTTTGGTTTGAAACTAAATATTTTATGCGAGAGAACGAAATCTTGTTCAGTACACGAATATTATAATAAAACCAAAATTTTTTTAATATTTTCTTTTATATCGAAAGTATACCAGGAATTTTTATTTTCTAAAATAAATATTTTTAACGTTGCTTTAGTAGTCTGGACAGCTCTTTCGGCTTGACCATTTCTTGATGGATGATATGGTGGAGAATGTATCAGCTTTATACCTTTTTTTCACAAAATTTGTCAAAATGTTCGCTTCCGAAAGGAGGTCCATTATCTGAGACTAAAGTATCGGGAAATTCAAAAATTCCAACTGTTCTTCTAATTTATGTGCATTTGTCCCATTCATTTGTACCACTTCCAACCACCTACTGTATCCATCAATTAATATTAAAAATTCTTTCCCATAAAAATGGAAAAAATCAACGTGCACTCGTTCAAAAGGATGGCTACATGCTGGCCATGATGTAAATGTTTTATTTGACATTCCGTATTAACTGACATGCCTCACATTCATTCACAAACTTAGCCACGTTTTTATAAATACCTTCTCCCAATATACATACCGACGTGCTAGTATTTTTATCTTTACTACCGTGCTAGTATTTTTATCTTTTACCGACGTGCTAGTATTTTTCATATGTAACAATTTCAACACTGTATCCTTCATTGACTTAGGAACAACTAAACGCCCTATATATAATAAACAACCTAGTCCTACAATAAGAAATTCGTACCTGGAATACTAATTTTTCAGTTTGCCTTTAAGATTACTTGTATTAAACTCGTTTCTAACGCAATTAATCACTTTTTGAAAGAATGTATCTTTTTTTGTTTCTTTTCGAATTAATTCTAAGTTTATCCTAATTGAATTTCCTTCTTCAATAATATTAATTTCCATTCTTTTTTTCTATTAAATCTTCTTCTGAAATTATATCTTTAATTGGGATTCGACTGAGACAATCAGCATTTCCATTTTCAGTTCCCTTGCGATATTTTACTAAGAAATCGAATATTGATAATCTATTTAAATATCTTTGCAACCTAATAACTAAGACTGCTGCTTGACCTCTTTTATTTGAAAATATACCTACAAGTGGTTTATGATCCGTATAAACTAAAACTTGATGCTCAAAAACATACTAACATACTTATAAAATTTTTCCATTGCGAAAACTATTGCTAACGCCTCGCGATGTAAAATTGGATAATTTTTTTCTGCTGCTGTTAATGTTCGTGACGCGAAAATTACTGGTTTCTCTACACCACTGATAATGTGACACATTATACCACTCAACCCTTCATCACTTGCATTGCAAACAATAATTATCTCCTTATTTGGATTGTAATATTCACTATTTAATATATCATTTTTACATTCTTCAACACTTTTCAGACATTTTTCGCCCCAATGCCATATTTTTGCTCCTTTTTGAAATAACCGATAAATAACGCTTCATTTTTGATTCAACCTTGGCATAAATTTCCCGTAATAATTCAATAATCCGATGAATGATTTGAGTTGTGTTGATTCGTAGGATGTGGTGCATCTACGATTGCTTGAATTTTTTCTTTACTTGGACTAACACCTTGTGATGATACCTCAGGCCCTTAGGTATGTAAATTTTTCAACAAAGAATCTACATTTCTCGAAATTCACTTTGACATTAAATTTTTGTAACCTATCCAACACAGTCATTAATTTTACGTGCAACTCCTGCAAAGTTTCCGCACCTACCAATATGTCATCAATGTAAGTATATGTTTTAGGGATTTCCTTTAGAATCTGATCGATTATTGATTGAAAAACTGAAGCTGTTGGTTTCACACCAAACGGTAATCGTTTATACTTTATACAATCCTATATGTGTATTTATCACAATTATATTTTGTATACTTCTACTAAGCTTTAATTGAGTGTACGCACCTTTCAAGTCTAAAGATATAAAATAATTACAACCCACTAAACAGGGTAAACTTCGTCTATGACTGGTAAAGAATCAAACTGAGCTTTTATGAATTTATTGACAGTAACCGAACAGTCAATACATAATCTAATTTTATTATTTGGCTTGGGCACGACAATACAATTGGTGAAGCCCATTCTGTAAATTCAACTTTCTCGATAATACCCTTCTTTTCTAATGAACTCAATTCTTTTTCAACCAAATCTCTACAGTTAAATGGCAACGTAGGTGCCTTATGAAAAATCGGTACACAGTTATCAACTAAATTCAGATTTACTTCGAATTCCTCTAAAGGCCTACTAAGATCGCCATCGAAAAGCTTCTCAAAATTATTTTTTATTTGTGGTAACATTTTGTCCCGAAAATCACCACACATTCATTAATCATATTTACTCTAAATACATTTCTCCAATGCGGGAATAATAGATCTAAAGCATATGAAGTTATCTCAGTATTTCATCCCAGGAAAAGTAAAAAAAAATCATCAGACAACACTATTCCATTCCATCCCAAGATTTCTATTTTGAACTCAAAAATAAAGCGAAAGCAAAAACAATCTATCCCAGGATTTCTTTCTATAACTTAAATATAAATCGAAAGGTATAGAAAGTATATTTCAAATTATCAAAATAAATCCCATCCCAGTTTCTTACTTAATAAATATTTCACAAATTTATATTATGAAAGCGGAATCATTTGATAGTCAATAACTGATAATCGTAGAGATGGCTATATGGATCTGATTATTATATCTCGTAGTGTAGTCTTAGGCGATCATTTGTGATCATCCCCCATATTAATGCGGCCCTCAGGAAAAAAGTTATCGATTTTACAAAATCGGCTTACACTAAAATTGTGTAGGAGTCGCGTTAATATGGGGGTTGATAAATATGAGGGTCGCGTTAATATGGGGGTTGATCCCAAATGGTCGCCTAAGAGTACTCTACAAGATATAATAATCAGATCCATTTAGCCATCTCTTATCTCTACGATTATCAGTTGGATAGATTTTTTTGCTTTCGCTTTATATTTGAGTTCAAAATATAAATCTTGGGATGGAATGGAATAGTGTTGTCTGATGAAATTTTTTACTTTTCGTGGGATGAAATGCTGCGATAACTTTACATGTTTTAGATCTAACCAATCTCGTCCACACAACATTCTCATTCGTTTAGTTGTATCAATAATAATCAAATCGGCTTGGAAAAAGCCTTCGTTTTCAGTTAACTTAACGTTCACAAGTATTTTACCCTTTACTTGAATCTTATCTCCAGTTAGAACCGACAATGGAATTCCCACTTGAACAATTTCCAAATGTTTGAAATATCTATAATAATCTATTGGTGTACTTAAGCTGACATACGCTCCTGTATCTACCCCCATAAATACATTGTTATTTTCTTATAAAAATTTCAGTATATTCGACATTTGTAATTTTAAATTTTGAAATTAATTTTTCTATTAAATTTATTTTGCCGTTGTATTTTAATTCTATTTGATAATCTACTTTGGTTTATCATTATTTGCGTTGCTGAAACTAACATTATCTAAATTTAAATGTAAATTTCTAAAATTTATATTTTCTAAACCTTCCTCATTAACATCAATGTGGTTATTTGAAACATAACCTTTATCTTTCTCGTTAAAATTATTCCTATTACTATTGTTATAATTATTGTTATTTCTATTTGTAAATCTATTACTCTTACGTCCGACGACATTGATTGACTTCTATTTTGGTTTGTAAATCTTCCTGTTTGAATAACCACGATATCCTCCGTTTCCTTCTCGTCCTCTAAAATAACTCCAATATAGTTTATTCGACTTTGACTTTCATTATTCATTTGCTTTAAGTCTTTTTCCACCATCTCGATTGCAAAAGCTTTATCTAGTACGGATTTCCATTCACATTAATTGTCGTCCAACGCCATTAAATTCGCTTTCATCCTCTTGTCTCTTAATCCTGTTATGAACTTGTTTCTCGTTGCGTTTCTCTGTAGTCACCAAAATCGCACGACTCGGCCATCATCATTAGTTCGATCCAAACTCGTTTACTGTTTCGTTTTCTTTTTGGTATCGTCTACCAAATTTTATGGCGTTTGTGCATAGTTTTGATTGTGGAGCAAATAATCCTTTGCATTTTGCCACAATTTCCTCGTATTTTAATGCTTGTGGTTTCTCTGGCAAACACGCTTGCCTTAATTTGGTACATGCCTCTGCACCCACCACGTTGCATAACAACAAAACTTTATATTTCTCGTCTTCGAGCTTATTTCATGAATAATGAAAATCGCCTTACATGTAAGATCTTCTTTTGGTGGTCTCATCCGTCGATTAAGTTTAGCATCTGCTGAAATTTTTGCAAGCGTGCTGTTAAAATCGAACAAAAACAACATGACAAGTAGGGAAATATTTCAAAAAATTATTACACGGTTCGGGCAGCATAATTAAAATTTGTGAATGTATAGGGGAATATTTTTCAAATAAATGTCAAAAATTAGTACTAAAAAATATTTATCACGGGTTACGGTTACCGGCTAAATATGATAACTGATAATGATATTGATAAGTATACTCGACGCGACAGACGTGACTATCTAAAAAAAAAGTTAAACTATGAAAATTTTGTAGTAAAGCAATTATTTTCGACACAACTCAGACGTGATAAACAAAATGTTGATTTAACTTTACCTTTTTGTTGTTGTTGTTTATCTACAAATTTTCATGGTTTAACAATTTTTTTTCTAGTTAGTCACGTCGTTCGCGTCGAGTAGGTATATTCCAGCGATTAGTTGTTTGAAGTTTTTGATAGAAAAATTACAAAATAAGTTGAATAAATAGTTTTCTCATCGATTTCAAGTTCTAATTACAGCAGCGGAGTAATTAGCCAAAATTGGAAATAAAATATTGAGTTGTGGCGGAACTAAAACTGAGTTTATTGTGATAAATCTTCTAGAAAATGAAAATTATTATAAATAATAATCTTTCTAACAAAATTTGCTATTGTATTCGGAAGCAAATGCTTCGATTCATAGAAAGATGTTTTCTCCTAAAATTTTACAAAAATAGAAAACAATTTTATAGATTTTTTTTAACTGTAAATGTTATGTTCTGCTCAAGGAACAGAAATTTTTGTTCATTGTATCCGTTTGTTCATTTTAACCAAATATTTACTTATAACGAATATTATTCAAAATGCTTCAGGCAAATTTTCGAAGCCTTTAAGAATGCAACCATTCAACCAAATTTGTGCTAATTAGTGTTTAAGGATTTTTGTAGATCCTATAAACCTTTTGATATTATTAAAACAAGATTTTGTCTGACTTTTTGTGTTCAGTGTCTATGAGGGAAATTCTAATGAATAACTAACTGTTACTTTCTTGCTCGACTGCTTTTGGCGAAATACTTTACGTGGAACGACTATTGCAGGCGTGTCGCAATTTATTCGTTGATAGATTTAATTCCGCATTTATAATTTTCACTGTAAAATATGTATGTATATTCATGTCATATAGGTAAGACTCTTCGAAAGGTGATTGAAGAGCAGCTTTAACTGAACTGGTTTTAACAAAAACATATGTGCAAACTTTGAGATCTAATCATAAACGTTCGACATATAAAAATTCTGCAGAAGAGGAAATATCAGCGGTTATTACGAACTTATAATAAACGATCAGTAAATACTTAAATAGTAATCCTACATAATTGAAAAATCAAAAAAACGTTTAGTCACTACTCGTATGGGCGACAGAAGTGAACTTTTTAAGATTTAAATATGTGCTAAATTTTTAAAGGATCGTTAAATGAGGAAAGATTGAATTTAATAATTTTACTAAATCCAAACTGTATTTCTTTTTTTTGACAATTCAAAAATGAAACAATTGTTTATGGTAGCTATAAAATGAGATCCGGAAAACTCCGGAAATGACGTGAGAAAACTGTACCTCTGCGTCAATCTCTGATTGCTTCACTATGTAAATTATTCAGTAGTGCAAAAAAAAAAATTAAGCTTCCGTGATCGCTATCTGCAAATTATTGTGGCACACATAAACCCAATTATAATTAACATTTTTAAGTTAACCAGCCTTCATTCGGTTTTTAACAAATGATGTTTAGAATTGTATCAAACTTTATATGATTTCAAGTTAAATCTACAGCAATGATTACATAATTATAATATTGCTAAACTACATACTGTTAAAATTAGCCGAAAGTTGCCAGCCGAAAATGAAAAACTCGGCAATGCAAATTGTGTTACCCCAGCCGAAAATAAAAAATAAGTCGGTATCAATCGGCAGTGTTTAGCCGAAAAATTACTAAGGATATATGGATAGTAATGAAGAATGTTGTCAATATTCTTATATGGAAAAACCTGGCTCCAGTTCCTCGTGGAAAATTGTGGAAAATTCGCCAAGCTCAAAAAAAAATTTTAAATTGGAATAAAATCAACTTCTAGAGTGTTATGTCTGGAGATGGATTGCATTAATGTGACTTGTCAATAGCTATCGCAGGAATAAAATTTTGTTAAAGTATCCCGTGGGAAATCTCGGAAAATTTGATAGTCTCCAGACGAAAGTAAAAAATGAATGTATAAAACCAGCCTCTAGAGTGTTATGTCTGAAGATGTATTTTATTGATATGACTTGTTATTAGCTATCGCAGGAAAACAATTCAGTTAAAGTTTCCCGTGGGAAATTTGGGTCTAGAGGCCGATTTTATACATTCATATTTTACTTTCGGCTGGAAACTTTATCAAATTTTCCCAGATTCCACAAGGGAAACTGGAGCTGATTTTTTTCCTACTACAGCTTTTGACAAGTTACATCATTGCAATCCAACTCCAAACATAATACTCTAGTCTAGAGGCTGATCAAATTTTTAATTGATTTTTGGGAAATTGAATTTCCCCAGATTTCCCACGGGAAACTTGAATTGATATTTTTAAAGCGGTAGCTTTTGACAAATCACATAAAAACAATTCATCTTCGCAGCTATACACTCAAGGGGCTGATTTTATTAGAATTTTGTGGATTCTTCTCATTTTTCGATACTTTCCACGATTAGATTAAACTAAATTTTCCACGGAAGACTTTTTATAAAAGTTTTAATTCCAATCCATGTATTCTATTTACTTTCGGCTGATAACCACAAATTTTTTATTTTCGGCTGGAATGTTAATAACGTAATCTGCATTATCAACTTTTTACTTTCGGCTGGAAACTTTCGGCTAATTTAACAGGGTCTAAACTCGTAAACTATACTGTTATCCCTCACTATAAGTACTCATTTTAGACTTTAGCTTCACGGATGACATTTTTGACGGAAATTCGAGTCGAGAGAAAAAAAAAAATTGAGCCTTTGTTGGGGGGACGAAGATCATTCTGATAATTTAAGTAAGCTCTTTGATTATCAACGTTTGCAACTTTGAACGCGTTATGTTATTAAACCATACATTCCGACTACTCTTTCGTTTGGTGAATCTGGAAGGGACGAACTCATTTACTGCTGTTAATATAACATTAGAAATGAGCAAGTCTACAATATCTGCGTTTCTATTAAAGAAACATGAAAACCAATTAAAGCTCAGAAGAAATAGATTAATGCTTTCTCAATTTGCTCTATTGTAGTGCCACAAATTTCTAGACGGCATTTGGTTATTTGTTGAAAGAAATGACACCTCAAATCTGGCGTTAACCAAACAGTGAATTTGAAGACCCAATGGATGACTGAACATCTACCTAGGTCTATTTACAAATTGAGTGAGCAGATTTAGTGCTGCAAAAATTTCAGCAACGCATGATTTCGTGTTTTGAGAAATGAGATCCAGTATTATTATATACATAAAAATCACTCGCAACGAAACGAATCACTTCAAATTCATTGGTGGTGTCATTACTAGAAATATTAAAACTTCGTTACATAAACCATAAAAAAGTATGTGTTGCGCATTCCTTATAGTTTCATCCATTCAGATTTAAACTCTGGAAGAGCATTGTCAGACCAAAAATTAAAATTTGAAAAGTCGACATCTTCTTAAACATATACATATATAACCAACCCTCTGTGGGGAATAAATTGATCGATAAGGGGGTAACTAGGAAGTAAGAGGAGATTGTTGAAGATCGGAAGTATTCGAGGTTATTCAAGTTGATGAAACACGGATTCATCACTATACACCAGAGTCTGGACAACATTTTGCACAGTGGGCGGAACCAAGTCAAAGCCGACCAAAAAGACAACAATTAGCTGGAACGGTTATGGCCATTATTTTTTGAAACATATATGAAATATTGCTCACCTAGAAAAAGGTAAACCTACCACTGGCGGGTATTATAGTTCATTATTTGACAAATTGAACGAATCAATCAAGGCAAAACGAAAACTTTTGGCGAGGTAAAAAATTCTCTTTCTTCAAGACAATGAATGCACCTGCTCACAAGACAAGAATAGTAATGGCAAAGTTGCCTCAATTACACTTCGAATTACTTCTTCATCCTCATCCACCGTATTCTTCAGATTTGGCACCTATAGATACTATTTACTGTTTCCAAAATTAAAAAGACGGATGTAGAGAAAGAGATTTGCATCAAAGTATAAGGTACGTATATTTTGAAGCTTTTGAAAAATCGCTTTACAAGACAGGTATTGGAATGTTGGAAAATCATTGAATGAAGTGTATTGAGTTAAAAGGAGATTGATTAAATAAAAGCATTACCAAAAAAGTTGCGTTTTATTGTCATTCAGCAGCCCATACTCCATTTCTCAATGGTGGGGAGAAACCCACCATTTTAATCGGTCGAAAGGGAATAAAACCCTTATGTGTCTTGAAGCGAAAGGTATATACGCCGTTTCTGTACGGTGAGGAGATATCCCAAATTTTATTTTTTTACATCATAACGCTTTTGCTCGTTTCAAGCCATGCAATAACAGGAATGTCACAGGGATTAACAGAAGATGCCTTTGACGAGGAATAGTAGCCTTGGGTGTCGGGAATTAAATGGTGTGCACGCCATTTCTCAGCTGTGGGGAGGAAACCCAAATTTTAATTTTTTTTGTTACGTCATATCGATTTGGCCCGTTTGAGTGGTTTATTCAAACGAGTAACACGAATACTACAGGGATTATCGCAAGATGCCATTGATGACGAATATTAATCTTTAGTGTCTTGAATCAAATGATGTAAGTATGTGCCGTTTAAGGATTTAGTTTTTTTATACGTCATATCGATTTTGCATGTTCTTAAATTAAATTAGATTAAATTTAGAATGTAAATTCAGTGGATAACTAAAGTGGAAAGTGTGTATAATTAAAAATTAAATTAAATTAGGTTAATAATTAATTAATAAAATTGTGTATAGTATTTATAGTGAAATCAATAGAAAGAGTGGCAATTGAACGTTACCAAGTTTAAAAACTAGGTAGGCAATTTCGCATCACATGCGTTTCTGCATTTAGAGTTATTGTTGACAAAACCTTCGAAAGTTCCCCCTGTTGAAAGCACAATATCGATTGTGTTAACCCATTTTTTTCATATATTTCACAAAATATAGAATTTTTGAAAAAACCGAAAAATATTGAATTCGAGAGAATATAGAACATTTAAAAAACCGTCTTGCTGAGGAATCGCCAATTGAGTCATTGCACGAGTTTTTTGATGAATCCGTATACAACTTGATACTACAACAAAATAACATATTGTATATGCCAGTTAAAAGAATGTCAGCAACTTCAGCTTGACTCTTCCATATTTAAAACGATTTTTGGGAATCCTATTATTTTCTGGACATCATCCTGTCCTCAAGAACACCTATATTGGTTGGTATCTTTGGATTATTTCGGTGGTCGTAACAGGGAGAATTACTTTCTTATATGATTTTTCGAAGATCACTCCAGAAATAAACAAGATTCATTTTTGAGGAGATACCATCATATTCCCAACAATAAAAATCCCTATAAATGCAAAATAACGTGCCCCATTAAATAGGAAAACCCCATTAAGTTTTTGTTATTTAATAATATGAAAACAAAAGGAAGCTATAGTATACATAATTTCTTGTTATCCTTGCGCAGAAAGGACGAATGCTAAGCGGCTTTAAGGAGTTGGATATTTTAGTACATATGTGAGTAATTATTAAAAAACTAAAGAAACTACATTACGATATACACTGTGTAATGTAGTTTCTGTAGTTTTCAATAATTACTCATATATGTATGTACATATATGAATTCTCTACGAATTAATTCATCGTACGATCTAAAAAATTGAATTTTCGAATTGGCATTTGAAGCCACTTGAAAAGACAAAAAATAAAAAAATAAATATAAATTCAGTTTATTAAGCTTTTCTTCAACATAAAAAATAAGAAAGTTACAATTTGTATTCAATTGATTGCGAACAAATTTATCGTACGATTAATTTTATCATTATTCAAAACCTAAAAATTTTTTTATTAATAGCGAGTAGCGAGTCCTTTGACATCTAGAATGGCTTTCAGTTTGTTATTCATGGACGAAACGATGCTAGCTGCTTAGTGGTATTATCGTGCAACCACTCTCGAACAATGTGTGTTTCGGGTTGTTATCTTGCTGAAAAACCCAATTTTGATCCAATTCTAATTTGTCTACCGATTCATGCAAATTGGCTTTCAAATTGTTCAAATACATCCATGTATTTGTCCGCCATACACCTCCAAACTAGTATATTTCCTCCACTGTGTTTAACCGAACCACGAAGATGCTGGTAGAAGAAGCTGTTCTCTTCTTGCGGCATACTTGCGACGGTCCATCATGTCCAAATATATTGTACTTGCTTTCGTCCCGATGTGATTTAGTGAACTCGATGCGCTTCTTTTTATTTAGCTCACTGATAATTGTTTTTTTTCTGACCATTCTGGAAAACTACCCGTACCGGTTTAATGTTTTCTGGGTTGTACGTGAACATATATCTGCTCCGTAATCCTGGTGTAGCATTGTTTTCAATTTTGAACTAGATATTTGCGGTTATTTGCGCACACTACGCCCTAACTACCCTTTCTTCCTTCTCGCTAAGAGCACGCGGGCGACGAGTTCTTTTTAAATATTCAACACTACCTATTTTTTTATATGTTTCTACAATATACTGGATTGTAAATTTTGAATTTTTCGTTAACTTTGTAAAAGATAACGATTGTCTCTCCAAATGCATATTAACGACTTCTCGGAACACAATGATAAAAGGTGTTTTGTGTACCGATAGCTTTAATGTCTAACAATATACTGAACTAATCTATCACATAAATATTGAAAAAACAAAAGATGCACGTGTTGTTAGAGAAAAACAACAACAACTGTGCGATGAATTTGTTCGCAAACAAACGAATACAAATGTTAGGTTTTTTATTTTCGGCCTTGAAAAGTAGATAGTTTTTATTTTTTGTCCTTTTTATTTTACAGTAAGCATGATTTATTTGCTCGCAAATTAAATTTTTTAGATCGTACGATGAATTAATAGGCCTTGACTTTCGAGTCAGGCAGATGTAATTTTTATTTTTTATTTTTCCTTATTCAAAAATAATTTATGAATTTATTTTTTATTGAATTAATAAAAGTAAGTTTAAATATTAAAAGTAAATTAATCTCAGCTGCGATTACCTGTGATGCCACCAGGAGCAACTTCAAGTAATTCTCTATCATCATGGCAGCAATATTCACCGGCAAATATTGAAAGACGATTTCAGTAAATTGTCACTGAATTTGCTGGATGCGGATATCGGTTTGGAAAGGCTGATCGAAGAATACGCAAAGATTATTACATAGATCTATTCGGAGGGCTCCGAAGCCTCAGAATGCAGAGTATACCACTGGCTGGAGTTTGAGTGGAAGGGTAATCATGAATAGTGAAGCTGTAGACTTGTCTTTTTATTTTTAATTTTGATCATGTTAAACCACCTCATCTTACACAATCTGTTATGAATGAGCATCTGCTCAAAATAGATTGTGTAAGTATGGGGTTGGTCTCTAAACAAAATTTATGTAAATAAACAAATAAATAAATAAAATTAATTCGTAGAGTGTATTTAGGTCTTTAAATGATACGTTCACTGGTGTGGTGGTCTCAAAGTAGAAGCGTAACGCAAACTAAAAAATATTCGTGGCAATCCTATTATGGATCAAGATAAATGGTTAATGACACGGTGTATACAATGAACATTTTAAATCAATCGACCAATTAATTCAACAATAGCTGCAATATTCTCTCAGGCTCTTTCATTTAAATTAGGATCAATATGCCATAACAATTAGATAAACCTTTAGTTGACCTACACGGATAAATCATCCCGCTCGCTAGAAGACAATAATTGTCGACAAGCAGTAGCAGTTGCAAAATAGGAAATTAACCATAAATACATCGCTTCCCATATTACTTGTGTCACTGCAAACCATAACATAATATGTAGTTGTTTTCTTATTTTGATGATGTAAATTGCTAAGACAACCATGTTGAATGTCGACCGAACAATTCTGTTTGTGTCAAAAATTATCATAGCAAAAGACCGTGATAATTTGGGTGTATGCAATTTTTTTAAATAAATGTCAAAAATGTGTACTAAAAAATATTTATCATTTAAATTACACTTTATCCAAAAATTTTAAACACCAATCGCGTTATACTATGTTATCTCCACCTAGTCTATAGAGATAAAGAACATATTTTATTTAAGTTTAACTTGCACCTACTTAAAATATTAAGATTAAATAAACTGTCATTTCCATCTTCGTTAATATTGTTATAAAACAAAACAGAAAACAAATTACAATGTTTAATATGTTTATAAATTTTTAATTTCAACCTCTCTCGGTATTACTTTGATCTACAGAAAATAATCAAAGCAAATATTTTCCTAATTTTTCTCGAGAATATTTTGCGTAAGCAGAGATAATAAACTTGTAGTTATATTTTATGTAATATATACGTCCAGTTATTGCAATTTAATTACATGTATAAAGTTTACTTTTTTCTTATTTAATTTTACTTTTATGAATCAAATCTATTGATTTAATGATCTGTGTGTGGAAACACACGGTATGTACTTTGTACCATGTACATTAAATGGTTTTATTTCATGGCGAAAAGTTTCATATTTTATGTATATTGATTTTTAGTATTTTTGTTTTATTTAAATTAACGATGTTCCAGCAAGATAAACTTTTTATTATTCAGAAGAAAAATTATTGTGTTATCAAAGCGCGCGAGGTATCAAATGGTGTTTATATTAATTACCATTTTGTGTGTGGTATTCGGTTAGTATACTTAATAATTTTTTTTTTTTAGTTTATAGAAACCATTTGGTTGGAATGTGTAGAATTTTATGTTACAAAAAAAAAACTCCTACCCTACAGTTAATTCAATTTTCTTCCACACAAATAAATCACACGCTTGACTTTGATCAATGTTGTACGATTGATGTGCTATCCCAACAATTTTGTTGTGGTTATGAATGTAACTAAGGAAAGAGGCAACTCATCTCTCGGTGTACGGCTTTTTGTGCGCAATTGTCAATTTTGTGGAGTATGATTTGAAATTTTAGTGTTCACACATTTTTTTATATAGCCGGCAAGTATTTTTGTTCTGTCTTTGTTTTTATTTTATGGATTTTAAATGATTTATGTACATCTGGGCATACAAAGTACAAATTGGAGTTGATAGAATAATGGATTTGTGTGTGTAAGTAAATTTAATCAATATTAACTTGTACAGTATACCTTATATTTTGCTGCTAAGACTTTAGCTTTTTGTAGAAATTAATCAATCTGTTGGTAGAAAACTTTACAGGCTATCTATCAGAGTCATTGAGTAAAAAGATGGTTAGGAATATCTGAGAAAAGCTTGTACCAGATTGTTGATTTTCAGTACGGGACAGCGATGGCTTGTAAATAATGTTTTACTATTATAGACTAATGAGGGGGCTGCCCAAGTACAATTAAAATAGATTAGAAAAATATAATTGTTCAAATAGCATTCTTCTTTAATTCACTTTCTATTATAGTCTGACGCAAATTATCTTTATATTGGCTCTTGTAAACCATATTAGAAATTGAAAAACATGTTTCAGAATGTCCATGAATTTTTTGAAGTCTCAATATTTTAAATTTGTCTTTCTAGACCGATTTTTTGACTGGGTAATCACCTCAGTGTGGCCGCTATGTTACGGGAGCGAAGTATGGCCGCTAAGGAGAAAAAGCGTCCCGCACTTATATAGAGTCTACAAATGAGATACATTATTCTCAATTATGTTGATCATTCCACCTAAGGCAAAAAATATCGACCCAAATGTAGACTACAGATGTACGGAATAGGGTCGAAAGGCCGAATGTTGAAAAACTGAATGTCGAAAGGCTGAATGTCGAAAGGCCGAATAGATCGTAAGCCCGAAAGAATCGAAAGACCGAATGTCGGAGGGCCGAAAAGTCGAATCAAAGTGAAGGGAATTAAGTTAAGGAAAATGTTCTTAAGTAAAGGATGATTCTATTAAGAGAAGGAGAATTGTGTTCCTTAAATGAAGAGAAGTTTCATTTTGTTAACCCAAGGTAAATTATATTAAATCAATGAAAATACCAAAACGCGAAGGAAAATTCTATTAAGTGAATGAATTTCAGTATTAGTACAGAAAAATTTCACTTTAACTGGAAAAAAATTTGTGCAGACCTTCAACTTTGGTTATAGGTTCAAAATAGGCCAAAGTTCACGAAAAGTTTAGGTGTTTTACGGATCTGCGGAAACCTAGGGATGAAACGGGGTATTTCTCTATTTTCTCGGGAAATATAGCATTTACAAAAAAAGTTGTTCAAATAAAATTTCTGACAAAATTATCTTTAATTTGGCCATTTTATACGGCCATTTTTCGATGAGGGAATTTCTAAACTATATAGATGAAAATAACCGAAAGAAATACTTCACTGCATGTTGTTGATGAGGTTTTTTGCTCTGTAAAGTGAAATGGACCATCCAAAAATGGAAAACTTTTATTGTTGCTTGCAAAATTTATCTAAATTATGTTAAGAAATGGTAAAGATCGCCTATTATTATTTTTATTGGATACGGCAATCCTAACAACATAAAAAGACATCAACAGCAATGTCACTTCACTATATCAGACGACACTCCAGCAAACATAAGCCAATAAAAGTTTTTCTCACATACTAAGAACAACAAATAACTTATTCAAATGGTAATGAAGACATTTACAGATAATAACATCAAAGTCGATCAATTAAAAGAAACATAACACCCGGGAAAATAAATTAGGGATAATGTCGTAACTGAAATAATTTACAAGAAGGTTGTTTAGTTCAACTACACAAAAGGCATTTCAGTTATATAGTTTTTTGAAAAACCTTCTTTTTGGGCTGAAGTTGCTTTTTTAAAGAGTTTTAGTCACAAAATGATTTTAAGAAATTTTATGGCTGGAACTCCTTTCGTTTTTTGACTGAAATGTTTTTCAATTTATTCCCGGAGAACAATTTTTCCTGGATTTCCTTTCCAATTGTTTCACTAAATCTCCTTTTTCACACGTATTTCAGCCAAAGATCCAAAAGAATCCTAGCCAAAAATTTGGACTTGAATGTTTTTTTAGTTGGTTGATTGAACTACTTTCTGAAAAGGAATTTCAGTTTAAATCTATTTAGACTGAGTTACCTCGTAATTTTTGACCGAAACTCCTTTCTGTTTTTGACTGAATTGCTTTTCACTGGAGCCCCGGAGATAATGTGCAGGGTCTACGAAGTCATTACAGTACAAAAAAAACAACCAAAAGGTATTCGAGTCCAGCAATTTGTGACTAAAGTCACAATGGCCTTTCAAAAAGAATTTTTAGTCGAAAATCTCAAAAGGCACTTCAGGTAAACCGGTTTTTGATCGAAAACCCATTTTTATTAAACTGAACTTGGGCTGAAAAACCTTTTTTATTGGACGGAGCCTGAAAAATTATACCGTTTAATCACATTTCTTGTATACATTTATTTATATATGTGAAGGCCGGTATTCACGTCCAATTAAATTGCGCAATATAATTGTGTGACGTCAGTATATTGCACAATATACTCAATTTTTATTCAAAATTATTAAATTTTATTGTGCCATATTGGGCGTAACACAATTATATTGCACAATTTAATTGTACGTGAATACCGGTCTTAAGGAAAACGAAATTTTCATAAAACATCCGCATCTGCGAAAAATCGTTGATTTTAAATCATGCATGTGGCGACAGTTAGATTAAAAGTAGTAGTGACGATAATCATGTTGAAGGCAACGATGATTTCAGTGCGAGTTCGCGACAATATTCTGCTGAAAAATTTTCCGCAGAGTATCGTGAAGTTAGCCGCGTTATGGAAGGTTTTTGTAATTATTATGTTCGTATGCAAAGTTTTTGCTAAATTTTATGATGTCAAAAAAGGCAAATAAAAGAAATTCATTAAATTCAAATTTTCCGTGCGACCATAATAAAAAAGTGCAAATTTGATTATTTTTGTGAGTATAAATCGTGATAATTTAATTCTAATTCATTTTTATTTAACTTATTAAATCGTGTTGTGCATTAAATATGTTTAATTCATTTAATTGAGGAGTTTATATTCGTGAGCCTGTACTAATCAAATATGCTCTCAAACTGAAAAAAAGATATTACGACGTTCGCTCGCTTACACCAAAGGAACCTCGTTCATAAAAACATAGATTTAGTTCATTATAAAATATTGTTAAATAAATTTGAAAGCGTTTATAAAATAAAAGATTTTTATTTAGGTATTTATTTATTTTGTTTGCTAAAAATAAAAACAACAAAAAAACTACAATACTGTTTGAACAGGAAAACGGAATTTGACAGTCTCAGATCAATCCTCAGTTTTAGTCCCCCACAAAAAACATTTTGACACATTTCCGTGATTTAGAAAATTATAACTTCTTTCTTAGATAAATATTGAGGCTTTAGGCTACTTATACTTAATTAACTTATAAGACAATGGGCTAGATACTCGATACTCAGATAAGCAGATAAGCAGTTATTTTTTGCGAATTTGCTAGAAATGTTATACACGATAATTTAGCAACCCAATTTGTTTCTGAATTTCAGAAAATGGGATACTTTAACGCACTTTAAAGTTTGTGCTGAATACAAAAATATATTTTACTTTGCTAAAATAATCGAGTAGTCTACGCAAGCAAATTTTCGATTAGCAAATCCGCCATATTTACAGAGTTGCGAATTGCTAGAGTATCGAGTATCTAGCCCATTATTCTAAAATTAAGAAATTCTTCCAAAGAAGTACACAAAACCCAAATTTTATTCTGACGTTTCATATTTGTCATTTTGATTTGGCATTTTTCCACATTTGAGCAAAATAATAAATAGCAAAATTGACAATGAGCAAAAATATCAACAACATTTAATTTGTCAATTTTGGCACCCCTTCTTAAAATTTGCCAATTTTATTTTTTTAGTTTGATACCGCTTCTGAAAATTTGTCTGAAATTTAAAAATATTTTATTCGGAAGGGGAAATTTGTTTACGAAATAGACTACAACGATTGGATTAAATTTTTGACTGCTGAAAATTTTTCAGCAGAATATTGTCGTGAACTCGCACTCAATAAAATAAAAATGTAAATTTCTGAAATAATTGAAAAGCAATGTTACATAAAAAATTTCAATTATTGATTTTAAATTATAATTAGAACCGGGTTCTCACTATGACAACTTTGGATTAAGGGGTCGTCCATAAACTATGCCACGCCATTTTTAATCGTTTTTAAGCCTCCCCCCCCCCCCCATGTCGCAAATCATCACAAAGCTTTATACGCCCCTGAGAAATTACGTTACAAATTCACTACCCCCTCCCCTCCTCAAAACAAAAAAATCAAATAATTGGCATACTGTACAATGCAGTTTTTTAATTTTAATTAAGAAATTAAAAGAAAAATGAAATTTATTTGTTTTCAAAATTATTTGAAATTTATTTGTGTTAAAATAAATTTGTAAATAAATTAAATTTAAAATTATATTTTTGCTAATTAAATAATGATTTAATCACTCATACTATTTTGTATGTCAATCGTTAGTTTTGATCACCACTCTGAGACTTCTCAGTAGTGAAGTGGCTTAAAAAATTGTCAATAAAATCTTCTGGAATCTTATCACAAACTGTTTTACTAGATCCAAACTTTAAATTCTTGGCTTTAATAGGTTTTGCACACCTATCATTTTCAATTAAAACAGCTTTACTATAGATCAAAGCTCTCCCCTAACTGAGATCCTTACATACTCTGTTTGTTGGTCGGTGGGAATGTATCACCTAGCCAAAACTAATTTCAAATTCAGGTTCAGATCTTATTTTCGAAGCAATTGAATTTGCGAAATAAAAAAATTTGAATTTTTCATATCATTTTCCATATCTAGAAAAAAATTCGCGACCTATATCAAAGCAACCTTGATTATACAAGCCATAATCTAAAAAACGAAGCTTTTTTAAGGGAATTAGAAACGACGAAAAAATCAAAATTTCCATAGTAAAACACATAAAACATATGGGAAATCACTTTTTTTCTTAAGACAAATTTATCAATGAAAACGTTACAAATTCTTAATTATGATTTCTGAAATATTTTCATAAATATTTGAATTTCAACATATATAAATGTCGTTTAAGTAAATCGTTTTCATTTTCTTGTAATAATTGATTTATTTAAACCAAAATATAAAAAAAAGTTCATAATAACAGCATTCTGGTCAAATAAAAAAGAAAAGCTTACTACAAATTGTGTGCATTAAGTCAATATACATTACAAAGATGGCAGTGATGGCAGTAAAAATTTTTTAAAAAACATACCAAAAATTGCCACCTGGAGAAATTTTGAGTTCAAAAATTGTAGGAAAATCAAAACAAATTCTCAAAATATTAAGAACGTGTGATAATTTTGTGATTAAACAATTTTTTTTCGTATTTTTCTGTATAAATCTGAGACATCTAACGTACACTAGTAAAACTAAAGATAAATGTAGCAAGTGTTATTTTAATTCGTCAGAGCCAACTTTGATGTATTTTTCAAAATGAAAGTTTGAAAAATATATTTTAGAAATAATTTAATTTTAATATTTCTGCAATTAATATTTACTTAATACCAATAAACCCTGCA
This sequence comes from Tipula helvola, assembly GCA_963556165.1. NCBI lineage: Eukaryota > Metazoa > Arthropoda > Insecta > Diptera > Tipulidae > Tipula > Tipula helvola. The sequence goes on along the minus strand of OY744483.1, from coordinate 93,735,706 downwards.
TGTATATTGCTGCTAAAGGTATGTAGAAAACTTTTGTATAAAAATTTTGTAACATTTTTGCTTTTTTCAATGAAAAACTTGAAGCTAAAAAACACCATTTCTACTATGGATTCCTATGGAAATCAGTGAAAAGTTATACCACTAAAAAAGCTTCTAAAAAATACGTCATAATGATTATGGCTCTATACTCTAGAAGGCTCTGCCTATATACACCAAGCGCGCGGCGCATCATGTTCCACACAATTCAATTCTGATTCATTTTATTAATAATGGCATCTTTTGTATTAAAATTATGGAATATTTGAATTAAAAATTATTTATATTTGTTCTCAAACTGCGATTTTCTGTTTATTAATACATATGCAAATTAACGTAACGCGCACCTGGTGTGAACAGTCCTTTAATTAATACTAGCACACATCCACATACGTAAACATTAACATAAGCATATCAACGGAGAAGGCATTTTATTGAAATCAAACAACTAAAAATTTAAATAATTTTTTGGATACAAAATTGAATTCATTTAAAGAAATATTTAACTGCGTGACGTCACATTTTATAAACTCCCTCCCCATGGATAACCACTAATCTGGTTAAGTCGTATCGAGCATTTAATGGCCTGGCAACATTACTGCATGCAACACTACCATTATTGATGTAATAATTGCAATGAACTTTGATGTAATATAATTTGTTCCGACCTATTTAAATGGTACATTCGCAGCCTTCCCTGTAAACAAGCAACCGAACGCGGCTGTCAGACTCTGATATAATAATGACTAAGATTGGTTTTAGAGCACGCATGCATTTAAAATGTTCAGGACAAAGTCATATATGTAGGTTTTTTCTTATTGCCGGTCTCCACTTACATATTTTTATCTTCTCGGGAAAAATGGACCAGCTCGTGACATTTCTTAGCACATTCGGAAAATGTATACTTTATGCGGGAAACAGATGTGCATAATTTCTGCATGCAGTAATGCACGCAGATACGCACTCGAAACACATGTGCTGCATGCAGTTCTATACTTTTTGACATTTATTTGTTACACATTTAATTTTAGTTTAGTATTTTTTTAAGTGAATGATGCCTTATTTTGACACAAATTATGTATTCGATTCAAATGGGATTCTTATACTATACTTCGTATAATCGAGTAAGTTTGAGTCGATTCGGAAACTACCATATGTATTACATATTAAATTGTTTATTTAGGCATGATTAAGTTTAATGCGGGGTATTATAAATATTATTTATAGCTTTAACTTATATAAATTATATTAAGTTAATTTAAATATAATTAAAAGATTATAAATTAGATAAATTTTAGAAATAAAATACTAATATGTATAGAAATTTTAAATTTGGGTTGAATTGAGTTTTGTTTTGTAACACATAATGACGTACTTATTTATTTATGCAGGCCAAATTTTGAGCAAAGGAATGTGAATATCGTTGAATTATGTAAATAAATAATCATGATACCAAATGTACTGAATTTAATTAACTAAATTGATTTAATGAAGTTTAGGTTGCAGTTATCACATACAAACGTCAATATTTATATGGTTAACGTAAAATTTTTAAGAATACAATTTTTAATTTCTTTTTATGGATTTATTTTTTATTGACGTGTATTTTTGAGTTGTGATAATAGTGCGGCGGATATCTTTTAAATAGGTGAATGATACCAATTGGATTTATTATTTTACGTGGTCTAGTGTTCTATAAGTTTGAAGGTAGTTTGAATTAACGATGATCACTCTCGTATAAATAACAAATAACCGATTAATTTGACGGATCATGACTATGAAGTCGAATTTAATAAATTATATATACTCTTAGCAATTTTAACTGTTGAGTGACACTTTTCTGTGTCTTTCAGGTTTTATCGTTTGCATCGTTAAGGGATATGTTTGAGAGTTCAAATGGAAATTAATGGAATGAATTGTGGTGTTGTAGGATGTTTTCAGTTAGTTTATTAAGGTTGAAGAGTAGCCCGTGGTAGTGGAGAGGTTGCGGAATTACTTCAACTATAATAGTAGTTTGAGCTAACCTGTAGCTTTAAAATATGTAAATGACGAATATGGCGGTAATTTTTAGAATAGTAGCTGATATAAATTTTATTTATTTGTTAGGTCATCTCCGAGCTACAGGAGCCTAATTTTTGATGTAGCAGTTAGAGATAAATAATTAATTTAGAATAGGATTTTCAGAAATTTTAGAGAAGCATTCAGCTATCGTGAAAACTATTTTATAATATATGTATACTACTAACAAATTTATATAAGTTAAATCCTATTAATTTCGTCAAGAAATTTGAAAATCTAGAATCAATTTTTTTCTATAAAATGCAAATTTTCTCCGTCAAGAGAAAAATACCTAAGGCCGGCCATTAAAGTGCACTGCGCCAATAAAAAACGCAACAGAAATTTTTTTTCGAAAAAATACCCTGATTTTAAACGCTTGCGTCTTTGTCAAATATCGGATTAAACATTTTTTTCCGTATTAGTTGATGGAAATTTGACCTGCTTTCCGATGCTGAGATTTATTTTTAATTTTTATGACTTTTCTGTGAGGCTTCTAAACGAGAAAGAATTTAATTTTTTATTCACAAATCCAAATAAGCCATTTTGTAGAGAAGTTAGAAACTTTGAATATAAGATTATTGAAATTGACAAAAAAGGCAATACATCGAGCGAAATTTTGATCACACGAAGAAAATATCAGTTTTTACAATAAAAAACCTTAAACTGTGCTTGTTGGCTTCTTTCGATTTACGAATAAAAAATTACGAATGTTCGTTTTTAGTTTTAAAATTTTGCATTTCTTTCTCGTATAGAAAATTTTTCTTTCACTCAAATAAATTTTTAAAGAAACAAAAAAATAATAATAACGAAGTCCAGTATCGGAAAGTAGACCAAATTTCCATCAAGATACAAACTTTTGAAAAACAGGATATTTTTTGAAAAAATTTAAATTTAAATTTTAAATACTATTTTGAATTTAAAAATTCAAAAAAAAATTTAATTTGCTGAGAAAATCAAAATTAATTTTTTTCAATTGAATCCAGTTTCGAACTGATGAACTTATGATTATGAAAAACTCGATCTTCTCATCAGGCTGCGGCGACTGAACTGATTGTACCACAATTTTATATGTACTGTGCAGGTTGTATTAGCGAATTTTACTAATACAGCCAAATATTCTTACTATTTTTCTACTTCACGACATTCACACAGCCCTATTTCTGTGTAAGCTAATTTTCCTTTAATTTTGAATGTTAATTCATTGAATGATTGTTCGTAAATACTAATATAGTATACTTCTACGTGATAATTTGTAAAAAACACATTAAAAATGTTAGACCAGGTTGCATATTAAAAATTACAAGAATTAATTAATTAACATTCAAAATTAAACTAAATAATTTTTTTCGGACGAAACAAAATAAATTTCCATTTTCTCAGCCAATTAAATATATTTTTGAATTTTTTGGATTGAAAATAGTATCGCATCGTGAATTCGATCAAGAACCAGAAGACTTTAGATAAAATAAAGCATTAATTTTGAAATTATGTATATCGAAAAAATTAAATCCGATTTTTCTTAAGAGGCCGTAACGACATTCCGCACTCAAAATCTCACCCAAAAATCCCGATTTTCAAAATCCCGCTGTTTAATATTTTGAATCTTGTACAGTCATTTCTTTAGGGCTTTTTCAAAATTAAATTTTCTATTTTCCATAATTTATGCGATTTTGAATAGCGGAATTTTAAAAATTTGGCTATCGTACCAAACCCCTAAAACATATTGATTAATTCTTTTTCATATAATTTACACACACCAAAAATCGTTTTGTTCCACTAATTTGATCTTGCGTTAATTCGAATAAAATGAATTTTTTTATAGTTAAATTAACACTAGATTCAAAACTAAAATATTGTGATTAAAAATTTTGAAAATGCCAAATAAACTCACCGTTTTGGTATTTTGCTAAGTACATCCTCAGTCTCCACCGGTCCAAAACCCAAATTAATTAAAATTGCCTCCGGATCCGGTTTCCTTGACTCCAACAAACTTTCAACACTCGAACAATGGCTGGAATCTGATTGTGTTGAATTATCCCGTATCAATTGATTTTTTATACTTTTCTCCGAAAACGTAAAATGTTTTCGCACTGCATCACTATCAACCGATTTGCTCGTATTATGCATTAATTGTAACAACAAACTATTATTTCCGCCACTTGATGTTTGATTTATATTTGAATCGGACGACGGTAGAGTCGATAGTAATTTTGTATTAAATTCATTTTGTGATATACCTTGCTGTTTATCATCACCCACATCGTCATCAATTAACGTCATAAGAAAATCACTGTCAGAATTTGTATGATCATAAAATTTGAGAATATTCCCATCCAGCAGTGTACAATCATCTTGTCGTGTTTCACTAAAACTTCGACCAATTTTACTTAGATTCAGTTTACGCTTATTATAATTTTTATTCTTATTTTTAATTAACAGTAAATCCGCCGATGTTTTTATCATAAATTTATCATTATCAATAAAGTTATCATTCATTAATAATAATTTATTATCTATATTGGTATCATCACCTGCGGCGACAGAAGCATCTGGATTATTATTTATATTTAGTTGAGCTTCTATTATATTATCTATATCATTGAGAATGTCACCACTACTATTACAACTACTAGGAGGGGCAGGACTATTTACTATAACTAAACTATTATCACTATTATTTTTATTATTCGGTTGTTTGCTTTTCGACGATTGGAGAATTTTTCCATATTTTTTCTTATTATTCTCGTAAAATTCATTTAATTTTATTTTACCTAAATTATTTAAATTTTTTAATTTATCACGTAAATTATCATTACTATTATCACTATTATTATTATTATTAATATTATTATTACAATTATTTAATTTATCACATAAACTTTTATCAGTTTGTTCATTTTCATAGTCCTTATTCGACGACAGTGCTGATATGGCAAAATTAAAATCACGGTTGTCATTATCATCGCCAATATTTTCTTCTGCCACCGCTATTCGATGGTCTTTTATATCATCCACCTCATCATCTTCTTCACCTAGTAATCCATCTAATTTTATGGCATTTATTCGAGTGGCCTGTTCAGTACTACATGATGTCGATGGCATTGATGTTGACGTTGATTGTGTCAACATACTATTAGTATTAGAGTCCGATATGGTGACCGGCCGTAATTCTTCTTCACTATTTTCATTTTGACCGCTGACTGTTATCGAATCAACCCATTTTTGTACAGCATTTGGACTTTTACGTTTCATTTCCGATACAAAATTTGAAACGAAATGACGAACATTTGTTCTTACTATAATAGTTTTTTTATAGAGAAATGAAAAAAATAAAAATTAATCCATTAATAAATTTATTAATAATTTTATTTGTTTAATGTGTCTGAGTATGTGTTGTATGTAAAGTTTATTTATTTGAGACAAACAAAATTATTTTTTGTGACATCCAAGAAACTTTAATACTATTAACTACTTTGTATGTAAATACATTTTAATTTCTGTATTTAATTAAAATGGTGGATAGATTTGTTGGATATGCTAAGCTATAGAGAAGGTGCTAATTGCATAGATGTGTATAGATTTTATGATTGATAATGATTTGTGTTGTGGAGCAAGCTAATTTTTAGGCTTACAAATACTTACGATGTATATTAAGACTTATATCGGTATTGAAAATCTAAATTAAAAATATCTTATCGTTTAACATTAATGATGTTCGAATTAGTAGAAAGTTGGTTTATTATATTGTTTCCTGAAATTTCAATTTGTGTGAGAAATTCAGATATGCAAATTTCAAATACAGCAACACATAATTAGATTGGAAAAACACGTTTGATTTATTAGAAAAAACACTAAATTCATGTTCTACAAGTGTCTAGACTGTAGACTTACGTGAGTATGAAAATTAAAATTTACATAATTGTGTAAAATTCTACATTTTTATATTACACTAGACTTCATATTATGCCTATTAATAGACATGAACTATACATATATTAAAAAATTTATAATAAACACTTGTGCATAAGTACGGGATTTAACTAACCAATGTACAAAATAAATTATCGCGTGCGAATAATGGTATTGTAACGTGGTAAATTAAGCAAAAATCAAGATATCCATTCTAATTTAGTGGCAAAACGAATTATTTACGATTCAATTAGCATTCCTCAAACTTTTGCAATAAATCTCACAAATTTCAATGCTAATTTTACGCAATTTTCTAATCGCGATTGATTAAAAATATCAGTTGCTTCTAAAATATAGTCTTACATTCCTTTATACAGCTTCCATCGGCATTCAAGTGTCTCGTCATTATTTATAAAAATATTACAACAAACAATAATAGCAAGAAAAGTGGAAAATTACAAACTATTAAAAATGTCTCACACAACTTGAATCAATTAATATTAAAACTAATCAAACTATATAGACTTTGTGTGAATTTAAATTTTTTTTTATTTTTTATTCGCGCATTATGATTATTATCAATAAACAAACAATTTATCGCATTTTGTAATCTTAATAAAAATGTATATATAGTAGAAGAGAAACTAACCACCATTTTCGAATCAACGACTAATTATGCTAATTGGCCCAACTCCAAGCAAAAAAATTCTACAGCATATTAACAATTTAATTTATAAAGAGTTAGATTAAGATATTAAGGTTCTATTTTTATTACAAAATTATGTTTATAATAGGAAATTAAATTATGATTATGGCGTGTAAGCGCGCCTATTATAAGATCAGTGCCGAACAAACGAGTTTGTTTTTATTTTAGTTTATAATATAAACCGCAACCAAAAAATCAAATTAACCCAACGAAAAAAAATACGAACATACAGAGAAGAAGGTGCCACACCACGTGTGTAATATAAAATAAATCGCTAATTAAATAAAATTAAAAGAAAACAAAAATTGAAAACTTTTAGTCGATTAGCCAAATGTTTTACTAATTCTGTTAAATTATTATCTAACCCACATAAACAAAAATTAAATTGAAAGAAAAACAGAACAAAAATGTTCCATATAATTAATTTATATTTTGGTTTCGTGAACATAAATGTGGCGCATAAATTGTGAGAAGCATAAAAACAAAAACATATGTGTCCTAAAATGGCATAGTTTATTTTTATTTTTTTAAATTATTAAACTCGTCGACTGGAGAATAGTGGGAATTCAAAAACAATAATAATAAACACCACAACAACCATCTACATTCTACAATAATAAATTGATTGTTTCGTCATAAGCGCAAGTATATTATAGTAAATTGTAATTGCGTCAATCAATTTATAGATAACTATACGAATATTACCAAATAAAATAGTTGAAGACGATTTATTTTGGTTTATTTATATTATTGCGTTTTTATTTTGGCGGGGTTAATTTTAATCAATGATTTAATTTGGCTAAATTCATAGAGATATTTACAAGTACAAGTGACTACCTAGGTGTATTCTGGGAAGTTTTAGTATGACGTATTTGATGTTATTGTTTCTTCAAATTCCATGTAGATGTAGGTACTATTTGAGAATCAAAATAAAAAATAAATTTGGCTTAATCACTATAAAAATTATCGACACTTCTTTTAACACTACATTAATGGTTTTCCAATCGACCACCGCAAGTACTTATAAGCACTTATATGGTTCATGTCTTTGCTAAATTAACTGCTCGCAAGTATTCTACCTAATTTTTCATGAGCAGATATAAGCAGTTAAGTCAACATTCTCCGCTAGGTGATATTTAATAATAATTTACAACAATAAAGCTAAAATTTATTTTAATATTTTATTACCATACATTTAAAAAATTGAACCCCAATCGCATTATTTTTTTGTATTATACGAAATAAAAATTTATAGGTTACGTTTGCTCATGTCATAATTGTTTGTGTGTTCCAATCGAACATTTAGCCGAGATATATTTTTCGCAATTATAAGTACTTGCGGTGGTCGATTGGAAAGCCACTACTATCTTTCATTTTTGAGAACGGTTTATCGTTCAAAAAAGTTTAATTTTTTCATATTTTTTCCTATATACCAGGGGTGAGATGTTGTAACCATGACGTTTTTCGCTTCGATGCATTTTCGATAGAATACCGGTGTTTTAAAACTAAATTGTTTTAAAATTTTATATTTTTAACCAAGAAGTACAGTTATTCTATCGAAAATGCATCGAAGCGAAAAAGGTGGTGGTTACATCTCACCCCAGGTGTATAAAAATGAAACCGGAATTTACCAATAAATTGCGCCACCTGTCAATGTATCTTTCGACAAACCACGTCATCGACGCCATTGTTTTCTTTTGCATCCAATTCATAACCATACAAGTTTCATACAATAACGCATGTTTTTTACGTGTTAAAAGTATCAAGTTTTGGGCCTACATATTACAATTTGCGAACATCATTGATTTTTTGTTATTATTTGAAGAAAATTGTTGCAAAATCACTTCGAAATTCGAATGTTTGTCAAAGCTTACAGTGAGCATGCATCTTGGTAAATCACAATGATATGAGAAGTTTAATAAATTCAAAAGTGGTGATTTTGACATGAGAAACGAAGAACGTAAAAGACCATCAAAAAAGTTTGAAGACAATGAATAGCTGCTAAAACCTGGTGAAACCGTAAATACTGAACGCTACCAACAATAAATGATTAATTTGAATCGAACTTTGCGTGAAAAACGACCAGAATATGATAAAAGGCAACACAAAGTGATTTTGCTTCATGATAATGTACCATCACACAAAGCAAAACCGGTCATAGGAAACGTTGGAAGCACTTAATTGGGAAATACTTTCACATGCGGCTTACTCGCGAGACTTGGCTCCGTCCGATTATCACTTATTTGCATCGATGGGGCAGGGGCTTGCTGAGGAGCACTTCATTTCCTACGAGAAGAACAGTTTTTTTGGCGTGGCATCCACGCATTGCCAGAAAGATGGGCAAAATGTATAACTAATAATGGGCAATACTTTGAATAAAATACCCTTAGTCATTATCATACGATGAACGTGTACTTTTTACTAAAAAAAATTCCGGTTTCTTATTTACACACCTCATTCACGCAGTAAAAACCTTCATCAAAAAATGTGTAATTTGCTGCAAACAACAAGCTTAATTCTACGCCCAAAAATCTACTTACATTCAGAATTTAAGCTTTAATCAACTCTTCTTTGGTAAACCACCAGCCGCCTGGTCTATTATAGACTTTCATCTATAGGTACCAAATAGAAGATAGTGCAAACAAATTTCTTCAAAATTCATGATTCGGACTGCTCGTATGAAATATTTAGCTTTACTGGCTGTACTAAAAAATACCTTTATCGATCACAATATTCCGAATTTAGTATTATAAATAATCAAGTAAAAAATGATATGTACATTACAAATAATCACAAACTACAAATTAAGTTGTGATGTGATAAACCGTATTTTTTTAACTATAAATAACTCATTAGTAGTTTTAGTTAGCGGCGTGGCGTCCATGAATCGATTATTGAAAATAATTTCCTATAGTTGACAATACTTTAAGCCGTCACATAATTTAAAACGATGATGGCCAACAGATGATTCGCGATTCTTTATTATTTTACTCGGACCTTGCAATTTCCGTACCGTACTACTAAATTAAATTATTAAAGACTGAGAAAAATAATTTATTGGTAGACGGTTGAATTAACTACTCGTATTTCGCAATCGTTATAACATTATTTTATTAGAACATTCGCAAGATCATAAGTACAACATTTCTATCCAAATATTCTCAACAACTAAAACACCTTCGAAGTAAACAGAATGCAATAAATTTTAGTGGTTTGCGCATTTTTCTCAACTATAATAACGTAATTACCCATTGGCAAATAATACTGATTCATAGAAAATATTGGTCTCCCCAAATAAAATCGGTTGCCGCAACAAAATGTAACCTGTCTGTAAATTTTCGTATAACTTACGTTCGTTTGTCGAGTACCAACCGAAACAAGCAACATATTTGTTTACTACAACATTAAATTACAACGGCATTTTTTAGTAAAATAGAACAGCGTTAATCCGAGGTGAATAGCACTCAAATAATCGAAAACAGCAAGTTTGTACAGATTACCGCGCCATACAATTAATGTAAGTTGATGTGTAATATCGGCTAATTTAAAGCTAGCTTAATATTACTATTTTAACTTTAAAATAATCTACGGAATTTATACAGAAAATTATAAAGAAAACTTTATCTAATATTCAACAAATTAAGCTTTCTAAAGTTATAACCAAAATCATTTTGAAAAACTGCATTGATGTTTAATAAATTTAGCTTCCATTAATAGCAAGAAGTAGAGCTTGCGTCCCACAATTTCCCGGGATGGAGTTCTAATTTAAGAAATTATAAGTATTTCCGTTGGCCGAGTTTATGAATATTTCTCGGGAATGCACAATTTAATTTCAAAACTCCTCTGTGACGTTTATTGACTCCTAGGAATTAATCGGAACATCGCCTATGAAGAATACAAGACGTAGACATACCGAAAGCTGCAGTAGCTTTAGCATTATTGCTTAAAAATTTGAAGAACGGACAACTATATACATTGACCACAGGTAAAACTTCTAAAACAAAGATTATAGCCATTGGAAGAAATAAAGATGTTGCCTTATAATTCCACCAATATCTAGAATTGAGGATAAAGGAAATTTTGTCTGTTGCATTCTTTGGAATGAGCTCAGAATTAGAAATGGCCAATTTTATAAAACATTGCCAGTGGTGGTAGGATTGTTGGAATCAGACAAAAAAAAATTGAATTAAACCAAACTATCGCGTTGTGTACCCAAAGCCGTGACACAAGTAAAAACTATTTTAATCCATTAATCAAGGAGCCTTAAGACACATATGGAGCAAAAACCAATTTTGAAAATTTATAAAACGCATAATTCATCATTCATACGCCAGGATTTAAAGAAAGCAGAGGATAATTAAATGATAAAAAACATTGGAAAGCTACCGAATTTAGGGTGTTTTCATGTTATACTGGAATGGTAGCTTTAAAGCTCGCGTTAGAAAAAACATACTTCTCACTTTTTCTCATTTTTTGCTTTTGGTTTGTGCCAATCGCCTTTTAAGTGACCAGATGATTCCCATTGTATATCATTCATTACAACATATTGTGTCCACATCCGCAACAATAAAAACACCAAATATTGGAAACTATGTATCAAAGAACAACGGTATCTTGTGACCGCACAAGTTTTATTTTTGATACACCCGGTATCAATTTTTTTTTGTAGATTACAGTTTACACCATGAAAGTATGGGTATAATAATTTTCGTTGATTTTCTTTTCTTTCAATAAATATTATAATAATAAAATAAATACTAACACTAGAACAAGGGTAACTGCGATCGAAGGGGAAATCATGATGAATTTGATGATGATGGTCCATGAAAATAAAATAAAATAAAAAACGTTCGAGAGAGTTTTTTTTGGATCGCTGAAGTGGACACATCGAAGTCCACATAAAAATATTTTTTTTTATAATAAACTAAGTATCATGGAATCGTATTTAATCAATACATATTAGTGATTCCAATGATAATAAAAATAATAGTGCGTTGAAGTTAAAACCAACCAAGTGTTTTAAATAAAAATAGTGATTCATAAAGGAAACTAATAATACAAAATTATAAATATTCGATTAATAATAAGAATGATAATTTTAAAAGACAATTTGTAAAACCTGTTAAGTTTTAAAGACAATAAGATATAAAGCAGTGAAACGGGGTGCTTAAAAATATTCTCATAATCTATGTTTAGTTAAATAGTTAAATAATAAATAATAATGAAATAATATGATATTAAATAATAAATACAAAATATTATAAAATATTTTAATAAAATCAAAAATTACATTAATTGATAAAATTCAATTAAAAACCAGTACGTGGACGTAGCTACATTCATCATCATCATTATAAACAACGAAAAGAATATGTACATACTGCGATAACACCGACATCTCATCGTCATCAGGTACCATTTTTTTTTGTTGTTTTGTAAATTAAAATTAAGAATTTCTAATTGTATTATTATTATTATTATTTTTTTTTTGGTTTTATTAAAATTTAAAGCTCAAAAGAAAATAAATGATTATTAATTTTATTTGTTTATCGAAATTTAATATCATGAGCTTTTGCTAATCTTTTGTAGTATGGGTAGGTAAGGTAATAATGCACCCGTAACAATTTTTTTTTACATTTAAGATCTGCAGCAATTCAAGCTTTCAAGAAGCCCTGTAAATTAAAACCCACCCCACGCGCTGCACGCTAGCCGGCTGAAATAGCTGCAACAGGTAACTTCTTTTAAGTCTGCAACGATGATCTATCGTACGATGGAAAATTGTTACAATCTCAAATATTGCATCCAGAACTACAACATAAACGACGGTTGCCCCGATTATTTTAATTAAATCACTCAATAAAAAGGTTAATCACCTACATCGAGAACATCAGAGTTCAAATAAACAGTCGCACAAATGTCATAAGGAAGCAGAGGCAAACACGTTTTTGTCAGAACTTGTCTGAGAGCTGTCATTGCAAACAAGGTAACCTCAAAATTTTCGTGATTCGGGCATCATGCAAATTTTACTGTAAAATCCTATATAATCATGAATATACAAATAGGTTCCAGGTTCCAGTATATCAAAGTTCACAAACGAAACTGTTTGACTGTTCCTGCTCCAACTCGAGATCCATAAACTGATGTGAAACAAACTGACGTAGAATAAAATAAAATTATGAAATTTATATTTTTTTTAAATTTGTATATACGGTAGAATTAAAACCTGAATCTTTAAATTTATTATTATTTGTTTTATATAATTTGTAAGAATTAATCAATTCTTTACTTGTGATATGAATTAAATGAAGATTATTTGTTTATAAAGAATTGATGTACTGAAATTTAGTATTGAATTGGTGATATAATATACATACAGTGGTTTGCGTTCGTTTATCCACACCATATTTTTTCAATATCACCGAAAAGTAAACCAAAATTTAACATTTTATGTATTTTTAAAGACTACTATTGTTTAATTTAAAAAATAAAAATAAAATATTTATGAATTGCAGTGGATTTCTTAAATTTTCATTTATTAAATTCAATTTTTTTACAAAATTGCAAAGAAATCTGAGTCTGAGAATTTGCATATACTTATTTATTTATTTATACAGAGAAAAGTACGCCTTTGCAGCCAGTATACTCCAAAGATTGCCAATGCCAATGGTGTTGCAGTGTGGACTCTAGTAACGTAATATTTCTGGACTCAAACCAATACTTAGACGCCTGTGAAACGTGGATCGCAGCGTTGTCCTGTAGAAATACGAACTCACTATCAATATGATCATTAATAAATGGAATCAAAACATCTTCCAGTAGCTCACAATATTTTTTTGAATTCATTCTGGTAGATATCCAACAAATGGGCGTCTTAAAATTTCCTGAGAACGCTTCCCAAACCATTACAGTCCCACCACTAAAATTTCTCTTTGAATGAACGACAGTGTGATTGCGTAGATCATGCCAATAATAACTGTAGTAGTCTGGTCCGTCCAAATTTTTTTTTCATCAGAAAACATCACTCGGGCCCCATTCTTGATTCTTGAGATTTGACTACCGGCAAACCAAGTTTTGTAATTATTAAGGTAGATCCGCACGACGTGTTCTTACATGTACTTTTACAAATGTGTCAACATTTGTGACAATTTTTTATGACCACATGTTGTATTTTTGCTTTTGTGATTACATATGTGTCCGCACATATGTAATTTTCGCAAATGACTTTTATCCATTTTGGTATGTTTTTACATAGGATCAGGGCTGGAAACCGGTTTTTCAAAACCAAAACCAAAACCACAAAAACCATAAAACCACAAAATATTTTTAAAACCAAAACCGAAACCAAAACCAAATTTTAAAATCAAATAAACCAAAACCAAAACCAATTAATTTTTCAAAATAAAAAAAAAAACCAAAACCAAAACCAAATATATAAATTTAAAAAACCAAAATTAAAATTAAAAAAAAAAACATAACTAGTCACATAATTTGATTTTTTGTTAATTATTTTAATGTTTGGAGGTAACATAATTTATTTTTGTTTTTAACTAATAAAAAAGAAGCTATTTAAATTTTTATTGAATTAAATTTACATTTAAATTTTATTTTTACAAAACCGAAACCAATACCAAAATTAAAAATTTTAAAACCAAAACCAAAATTCGAAAATTTATAAAACCAAAACCAATACCAAAACCAAAATTCGAAAATTTATAAAACCGAAACCAAAACCAAAATTGTTCAGTCAATAAAACCAAAAACTAAACCAACCTAAAATACAAATTGGTTTCCAGCCCTGCATAGGATATAACCTCAAAAAATTTTACAAATGTCATCAAACATGGTTTCGACCGTAATTTTTCCATTTTTATTTGTTTTTAGTTTTAGGTATTAATAAATCTAAACAAATCAAAGTCGCCTCGCCATAAATTAATCTATCGTCGTCCGTATTAATATTACAAAACACAAATGTTTTTAATGAGCGTGTGGATGCGATTTTCAATTTTTCAAATGTTTTAAAATACACTTGTATTTTTTGACATATTTTAGTTTGTTAAAACATAACTAAAAACACATCGTGCGGATCGACCTTTAGACTACAAAATAGTTTATTTTTGGCCCTTCGTGTTTAATTTTCCACTTTTGGCGTGTAGTGAGCTTTTAATTTCCTCGTGTAAGCTTCTTGATAGTACAATACGTTTTTGGATTTCTTAAATAATTTCTGATCAATCCCTCAGATCTTTCGATTTCCTTGGCAACGAGGCGATTAGAGTAGCCTATTTTTTTCAATATTTCAATTTGCGCTATTTCTTCTTTATTCAAACGTTTTTCCTTACCCATCTCTGCAAAACAGTCTAATATTATATACAATCTGTGTTAGTTTGAAAGTAAAAACTTACTAAGAGATTGCAAAAATTAAATAATATCAAAACAAATGAGTCTACATATGTGTATATTTTTTTTTTTTTTTTTTTGTGACTGCGTATAAAGGTATGCAACACCTAAAATCGACACTCTCGCTAAAAACAGTGTTTAAATTCATTTTTCGTCCCCTTCTTTAATCTCTCTCTGTGAAAGGAAACAAAAAAATTTTTTTTTTATTTCTTTCCTCGGGAGAGAAATTCAAAAAAATAAAATATCTCTCTTCGTATAAAAAACAAAGGGAAGGGACAAATGAAATAGCGATCGATTTGTTTCTTTTCTAAAGAGAGGAAACAAAAATTTATTTATAAACAACTAAACAAAGGAGAGAATCGAAAAATAAACAAAAATCGAAATTATAAATTTTAAATTTGTTCACTGACTAAAAACAATATTTCACAACTAAAACAATAGATCTAAATACATAAACAAAATTTATCCAGTTATTTCTCTCTCTACTATAACATTTGAATATACATACATAATGGAAAAATTTGACTACTGTACAGTATACTTTTGACACGTATACTGATACAAAGGAATAAATATTTTTGTTTTGAGACAAGCGATTCTCATTGGCGTTGTGATTTTTATATTAAAATTTTTATTCCAAAAGTAACGCGGGCGGTTTAGTCCAGTGTTTGACGGTGAAAATAAGTTATTACCTCAGAATTCTTACGGACAAAACCGAATGACGTGAAATTTGGACAGTAAGTAGGGAATGGCTCAAGGAACAAAACTTGTGTGGTATCGATGATTTTTTACTCTGGGGGTAGATGCCACCACTTTATCGGGGACGGAAATTAGTACACTAAAAATAACCGCAGAAATCGATATAGGGCTGAATTCTAATCAAAAAATGTTCTATGATGTTTTTTCGATACATCAATATTTTTCGAGTTATTCGCAATTGAAAATGTTGATTTTTCATCTAAAAAATACATGTTTAAGAGCAATCCGAAAATTTCACCGAAAAACGTGATTGGCTTTTATAACGATAAGTTTCTTAATTTTTAAGATATCTAATCGCTCTAAAAACCATTTTGCAGGGCATTTCAAGGGCTACAACGCCTTGAACGCTTCGTTTTTGAGATTTTTGAGTTGGTCGGGAATTGGGGAAGTTGGTCATCGTACTCAAATAAAAAAATAACAAAATGTTCTGCAAGAAAAACCTAAATTGTTGTACTTTTGCATATTTACCTTCTTTGAGTTATTGTGAAAAAAGAAAGAAGGATTTTTTTTTCTAAAATCATTTCAAAATTGAATCAAACTTTTTCAAATCTAGGCATTCTAAACTGTTCAAACTTTAATAACTGTTTAAACATGTTTAATTTTAATTCTTGCGGTTAAGCCATTGGTTTCATTGCTGATTTTTTCTCCGAAAAAACGAGACAACCATTTAGATTTTATCATAACTCCGTAAGTTTTTATGCTAATGAATTTTACTAAAGCTCATTTTGAAGGTCAGTCTTTGTAACGATATGATGGATCACCTTGTTTGATTTTTTTTGATAAGCGGTGCTTGAAAAAAATGTAATAAAAAAAAAACAAACAACTGGTTAAGCTTTCCCCTTCAAAAACAATTAATTTTTTTTTACGAGTCGGGTTGAAAAAAAAATATCATTAGTCAGTTGGTCCAGAATTTTCAGCTTGCTTTTATTAATTGAAAAAAAAATAGAAATAATAAAAAGAAACGTTAGTTAATAAAATAAGCGAAAAGAAAAAAATATGTATCATACGATAAGTGCTAAGTTAATGTTTTTTTTTCTTAAATTATTAAGTTTAATATAATGGTTAGTTTATAAACTATTTGAAAAAAAGAAATCGTTAGTTAATAAGTTATATTGGATTATCATAAAATAAAATTAATATTGATAAGAATTATAAAAACTAAATAATAATTAACTGAGCATAGATACTCATATTTGTATGTAAGGTGCTAATTTTTCTGTTGAGTTGTTAATCAATGTTATAATAATCCTTAATAAATCAGAAACTTTAATGCTTGAATAATAATAAAATAAAAAAATTTAACCGTTTATTAAATTGGTGCCTACTGAACTTAATTACATGAAATAAAAATAAAAAATAAAGAAGTTTTTGGAGAAATAAAAACAGAAATTTAGTATAAAAAAATAACATAAATCTAAATGTTTTAATTTCCGAAATCTTAAAAACCGTGATCGATAAATTCCTATCACAATACATAACTGCTATTTGGGCTTAAAATCGTGTATGCAACTACGCAAGGGAATACCGTATCATCCAGAACTACCGACCAAGTGGTATAATTAAAATAACGGGCGCAGCATCTACAAGAGACTACCGGGAGGACAGCAAATTCCACCGCTAAGGTTACCTTTTAAGTTTATTTTTATAAAATTTATTTTATTGGTGTATTTTGCTTTTAAATTTTTCTTAAATTTTCACATTATTTAAAATTTCTGAATTTGGTGATATTTTCTTTGGCTATAAAATTAGGGTTATTCAAACTTTGTAAATTAAAAGCCAAAAACAAAAGAAAATTTTGGATTCAATGATATCGTCGATTAGAGATATGTCGTGTTAGCTGACCAGTTTATTAGTGATGTGAATGAGCCCCCTGAGCGGTTCCATTATGAGCAATTTTAATTTTTTTTAACCAGGAGTTACTATAAATAACAAATGCCGAGTGATGGTTTTCGACCAATGAACCCCCCCTCGCGGCGAGCAAATCCCACATAAATTTCCTGGTGGTCGAAAACGAGCATTGGTTACAAAATTGGCGCCGAAACAGGGACCTGACGTGCCCACGGGTTAAAATTTAACTTCGATAAATTTCATGGATAGTGGTTGAATTTATTAGCGTTTGTTACGATTGATTACTAATTAAATTAGCTTCTCGGGAACAACGGTAGTATTTCCCATTGTCGTGTTATTGTCGAACCTTTTTTTTTTCAACTTAAACATTTTTTTTTTGTGTTACAAATCATCATTTTTTTTATTTTTTTTTATTCTGATACCACTATCTTACTTAAAAAAAAAATTTTGTATGATCAGCAGTGATTGATTTTCGTTCAATTAGACTCTCACTGGTTTGTTAATACAAATCTACAAAACATTTTAAGAAAGTACCGATTTTTATTTTGGTCGGCATTGTTGAGTTGCAAGTGTCATCGATTGATGCTCTGGATATTACAGTTATCTCGTTGACATCTGTTATTTTTCTAATGCCCTACCAAAGAATGTTAGTTCAATGATAATTTTTTTTTGTGATTTTCATAATTTGCTAATTCTGTACATTTTGATTGTATTTGGCCGCATTTAACGGGTTGCTCATTCACATCCCTAAATTTTGTCCTATCATATTATAATACATAAATAAGTATTTACATTTTTTTATAGATACATATTTTGAATTTATTTTTATATTTATTTTGCATTTCATTCATATACACATACATATAATTAAAAAATTTTTTTTTGTAAATATTTGAATCCATTGATTCTCGACAGTTTCGCGTTGCACACGTGAGAAGTAACGGAAAATTGTCCTATATTTTTTTTTATTAGCTGGTTTTAGTTAAAATTATTTTGCTCAGATATTATTGTACTGGCATTAATCGAATTGATTATTCACAATTTGTTGCGGATCGATTGAAGTCGCGCATAATTTCGGTTAATATTTCGTGTATTTCGATTAATTACATTGAAGTTTAGTTGTTTATATTTACTTATTGGAGAAAAAAGTTTCGGGGATTACCATGAGTTACGAAGACCAGCAATGGAACCCTATTGGAGGTTTAACCGAAGATGAGATTACAGTGGAATGTGCGGTTAGGGATATTGACACAACAAAGCCGAGTTGGGAACCGACCCTGTATAGCGTTTTGGCATCGGAAGTTACTCAACCATCCTTAAGGCCCTCGCATCCACATACCAATGATTTCATCCATGAATTGAAACTATGTCAAAATCAAGATTCCATAATTACTAAAATTTTGGATGATCAGCGTCGTTTATCCTCTGAAAATTTAGCGGACATAAAAACCAGGATTCGACACTGGAAAGACCGAACGTACCGTCTGAAAGGATGTTTCCATCAGGACAATGAAGTGGACAAATTGATTAATCACTGGCGAAGACTAGAAAAACTATACGACGTTTGCCTAGAAAATCTCCATGCTCGTCAGCCTATAGTAAAAACATCTACCGTTGATGAGACGATCTCAACCACAGAAGCCTTATCAGGACTGCAATTAGATGACAAACAGACGAAATCATTCGTAACTGACACTTCACCAAAAACAGCCCACTCTATAGCTACTCTGTTTGATAACACCAACTCTCCATTGATGACTGGTCCGCCAGAGTCCACTTATGTAACTTGGAGTAAAAAGGCAGTGAGCTTGGAACCACGTACGTCATCCATACCAATTAGCAGTCCCAAACTTTCAAATCGTACCTCATTTAATCGACCTTACAATACAGCTTCGAATAATCCTAGTATATATTCGAATGTTCCGCTTAGTTATTCAGCTAGATCCGCATCATTTAATCCGAATAAAACAGTTAACGGGAAGCCAAATAATTATATTTTCCCCCCTGCTAATGTCGCTAGCAATTACCAAGCTCCACCAAATTTCGGACCCCCTCCGATAAATATGCAGTATTCGTTGAAATCAGATCCTAAATGGAATATAAGTTTTTCTGGCACTCCTCAAAGTACCATTAGAACAATTATACGCCATAATGCCAAGATTTTTGAAGGATGTAGCGGAAAAATGGTATTGGGTTTTCACGCAAAAGTTCCCTAATGCAACTTATATACAGTTACGACAGGCCCTAGTTCAACGCTTCAGTAGTATTGATTCAGACCGCGCAACTCGGCGCTTTATCGAAACTCGCAAACAACGGTACAGTGAGTCTTTAAGTGATTTCATCTTGGAGGTTGAAAGTTTAAATAATCGCCTGATCCGTAAATTTCCCGAATTAGATCTGTTGGAGATAATTCGCGAGAACATGAGCTTTGATCTTCAGCAGATGACTCTTCATTTGGCAATTGGTTCTGTTGAAGACTTAAGAATCATTGGACACCGATATGAGCGATTATGGGAGAGGAAACAAAGAGACAGTTCACCACCAGAACGTAGAGTCCGATTTATCGATGAACTAACGGTGCCAATACCAAGGACTTCTATGGATGTATACCCAGCATCTCCATATTATGGTATGGTACATGATCCACAAGCATTAAACGAAGAACACGGCTACTACATAGATTCAATTTCGAATCAAACACGCAAATCTGCGAATGTAAATCAAACTAACCTACCCAATCCTAAACAAAATTTAGTTTGTTGGAATTGTCGGAGGCCAGAACATCGCTATCAAGACTGCGATTTACCACCTCAAGGAGTATTTTGTTACGGTTGCGGGGCCAAGGAAGTAATCAAACCCCACTGCACCCATTGTCAGCGTGTGGCGGAAAACTACCATCCGGGAGTGAGAAGATCGGGTATGCCACTACCGGTAAAAATTATGTCCCGACCACAGACAACGACTGCTTTACCAGTAAGGAACAATTCAGCAGTACCCACCAACGAATCCCAAAACTACCATTAATTAAAACTCCATCTCAAATTAATCGGATACCAGCAAACGATAGGATACTTGAATATTGGAAAGCACGGCGTTCTTTTGTTCGCGCATGTGCAGAAACTATCATCGGGAGTGAGAATGATATCCGACCTTATGCACTCATCGAAATCAATGGCATTCAGATTCGTGGCTTAATGGATAGTGGCGCCTCGCTTAGCATATTAGGACACGGTGCTTTAGAGTTTCTCAATAAAATCAATGCTAAATATAAGTCCATCAATGCTGAAGTATCCACCGCAGACGGGTCCAAAAATAAAATTCTAGGTTTTGTAGATTTAGCCGTCAAATTCAATAATGTTATCAAAATAGTTCGCTTTTACATCGTCCCTACTTTGCAAGGACAAATGTACTTAGGTATAGACTTTTGGATTACTTTCCAAATCAGGCCACAAGTCGTAGACTCAATAGAAGCCCCTTCTTCT
Organism: Tipula helvola; assembly: GCA_963556165.1. Classification (NCBI taxonomy): domain Eukaryota; kingdom Metazoa; phylum Arthropoda; class Insecta; order Diptera; family Tipulidae; genus Tipula; species Tipula helvola. Next base: position 93,714,514 of record OY744483.1, on the reverse strand, counting down.
ATAGTTCCCGATGATAATACTCACTGCTTAACGCCAGCTCAGTCAGTGGAATTTAATAGAATATTGGCCTTATTTCCCTCGTTTGAAAAAAAGGGGCTAGGAAAAACGAAAATATTGGAACACCACATAGATGTGGGCGACAGTCCTCCAATTAGGCAGCGACATTATGCCGTTTCTCCGGCGATTCAGGAATTGATGTACCAGGAACTTGACCGAATGTTATCTCTAGGGGTAATAGAGGAAAGCTCGAGTTCGTGGTCATCACCAGTGGTGCTTATTCGAAAACCTAACAAAATTAGATTGTGTCTGGATTCTCGCAAGGTCAATGCTGTGACGAAGAAAGATGCGTACCCTCTGCCTCTAATAAACGGTCTGCTCGGTAGGTTAACTTGCACTAAATATATCTCCAGCATTGACCTTAAAGATGCCTTCTGGCAGATTCCCCTAGCTCCTGCCTCTAGAGATAAAACTGCGTTCACAGTTCCTGGTCGACCGCTATACCACTTTCGAGTGATGCCATTCGGTTTATGCAACTCTCCTAAGACGTTATGTCGTCTGATGGATAAGGTCATTCCACATTGTTATCATCAACAAATATTTGTTTACCTGGATGATCTTTTGATTACTTCGGCCACGATTGAAGAACACTTTCAATTATTAGAACTTGTCTCCAAACGTCTTTCTGATGCCGGTCTTACCATAAATGTATCGAAAAGTCACTTCTTCATGAAAAAAATAAAATATTTAGGGTATATAGTTGGAGAAGGTGGACTTAGGACGGATCCGGAAAAGGTAGAGGCCATAAGGAATTTTCCACCACCAACAAGCGTAAAGCAAACCCGCCGTCTGCTTGGGATGACAGGGTATTACCAGAGATTCATACCAAATTATGCCCAAGTAACCACTCCTATCACCAATCTTTTAAAAAAGCAACCAAAATTTGTTTGGACTAGCGATGCTCAGATTTCTCTAGAGAAACTTAAATATTTGTTGACTACGGCTCCGTTACTTGTAAACCCGGATTATTCGAAACCCTTCTGGATTAGGTGTGACGCTTCCAAAACAGGAGTCGGGAGTGTGTTATTCCAAAAGGATTCCGAAGGCAACGAAAGACCGATTGCTTTCATGTCGAAGAAGCTTAATCAAGCCCAGGGCAATTATAGCACTACGGAACTCGAATGCTTAGCCGCGGTGTTAAGCGTAAGCAAATTTCGTCCCTATATCGAAGGTTACCATTTTACAATAATAACCGACCATTCTAGTCTTAAATGGCTAATGGCACAGAACGATCTAAATGGCAAACTTGCTCGCTGGAGTCTCAAGCTTCAAGCTTGTGATTTTAATATCGAACATCAGCGTGGATCGGAAAATGTAGTGCCCGACTCCTTGTCTAGGATGTTTTGTGACTCAGTCATATCAGACTTGCATACGACAGTGGATCTCTCATCAGTTTCGTTCAATGATGTGGAATATGTTAGGCTCCGAAGACAAATCCTGGAATGTCCTGATAAATACCCCGCGTTTAAGATATTGTCCGACCGTATTTATATAAAAATTGGTACGAATGTGGATCCTTCTTTAACCGACCTCTCAAACTGGAAATTATGGATTCCACAAAGTATGACGGATCATCTCATCCAACAGTTTCATAGCGCGCCTCTTGCTGCCCACGGTGGTATTTTGAAAACTTTAACCCGATTGCGACAACATTTTTACTGGCCCGGAATACGAAAACAGGTATACGATTTTGTAAAAACTTGCGAGATATGTAAAACTACCAAAAGTACTAATTGTATCTCGAAGCCTCCTTTGGGTGATACCGTATTCGCCACCAGGCCTTGGGAACATATCTATATTGATCTCATGGGACCTTACCCACGATCCAAATTGGGTAACACGTATATTTTGGTGATATTAGACCAGTTCACAAAATTCGTACTACTAAAACCGCTAAGTTCAAGCACGACAACTAAAATAATAAATTACGTAAGAAATGAAGTATTCCTAGTCTTTGGGGTACCCAAGCAAGTGCGAACCGATAATGGACCGCAATTTATCAGTAAAGCATTTCAAGACCTATTGAGCGAGTTCAACATCGTACACAGTAAAACAGCAGTATACTCACCTCAAGCAAACGCGTCAGAGCGCGTGAATAGATCGGTTGTAGCGGCTGTTAGAGCGTATGTTGGAACTGAACACAGAACCTGGGATAAGGCCTTACCTGAAATTGCTTGCGCTCTACGCACTGCAATCCATCAGACAATTGAATACTCCCCATTCTTTTTGTTATTCGGTTATCATATGATCACAAATGGCAAATCATATGAAATATTGCGAGACATGCATTCCCTAGGTGACGATGTAGAAGTTTTACCACACACGGACAGACTTTCCATATTACATTCCACTGTAGTTAAAAATCTGAAAACAGCCTATGAAAAATATTCCAAACATTATAATCTTCGAACGCGTCCTATTAATTTCACACCTGGACAAATTGTTTATATATTACAACATCCGCAAAGCGATGCCTCCAAGAATATTTGTGCAAAATTTTGTCCAAAATATATAAAAGCGGTTATACACCAGAAAATTGGAAACGTCACTTACGTGTGCAAAGATGAAAATGACAAAATTCTGGGAAATTTTCATGCAAAAGATTTGAAACTCTAGTTGTGTATATGTATGATGGGTGTGCGCATTGTATGTAATCGTAAAACTCAGAGTCGAATGTGGTTAGAAGCATCCTTTTAACACACGTTCGAATCTGCCCTGTAACGATATGATGGATCACCTTGTTTGATTTTTTTTGATAAGCGGTGCTTGAAAAAAATGTAATAAAAAAAAAACAAACAACTGGTTAAGCTTTCCCCTTCAAAAACAATTAATTTTTTTTTACGAGTCGGGTTGAAAAAAAAATATCATTAGTCAGTTGGTCCAGAATTTTCAGCTTGCTTTTATTAATTGAAAAAAAAATAGAAATAATAAAAAGAAACGTTAGTTAATAAAATAAGCGAAAAGAAAAAAATATGTATCATACGATAAGTGCTAAGTTAATGTTTTTTTTTCTTAAATTATTAAGTTTAATATAATGGTTAGTTTATAAACTATTTGAAAAAAAGAAATCGTTAGTTAATAAGTTATATTGGATTATCATAAAATAAAATTAATATTGATAAGAATTATAAAAACTAAATAATAATTAACTGAGCATAGATACTCATATTTGTATGTAAGGTGCTAATTTTTCTGTTGAGTTGTTAATCAATGTGATAATAATCCTTAATAAATCAGAAACTTTAATGCTTGAATAATAATAAAATAAAAAAATTTAACCGTTTATTAAATTGGTGCCTACTGAACTTAATTACATGAAATAAAAATAAAAAAATAAAGAAGTTTTTGGAGAAATAAAAACAGAAATTTAGTATAAAAAAATAACATAAATCTAAATGTTTTAATTTCCGAAATCTTAAAAACCGTGATCGATAAATTCCTATCACAATACATAACTGCTATTTGGGCTTAAAATCGTGTATGCAACTACGCAAGGGAATACCGTATCATCCAGAACTACCGACCAAGTGGTATAATTAAAATAACGGGCGCAGCATCTACAAGAGACTACCGGGAGGACAGCAAATTCCACCGCTAAGGTTACCTTTTAAGTTTATTTTTATAAAATTTATTTTATTGGTGTATTTTGCTTTTAAATTTTTCTTAAATTTTCACATTATTTAAAATTTCTGAATTTGGTGATATTTTCTTTGGCTATAAAATTAGGGTTATTCAAACTTTGTAAATTAAAAGCCAAAAACAAAAGAAAATTTTGGATTCAATGATATCGTCGATTAGAGATATGTCGTGTTAGCTGACCAGTTTATTAGTGATGTGAATGAGCCCCCTGAGCGGTTCCATTATGAGCAATTTTTTTTTTTTTAACCAGGAGTTACTATAAATAACAAATGCCGAGTGATGGTTTTCGACCAATGAACCCCCCTCGCGGCGAGCAAATCCCACATAAATTTCCTGGTGGTCGAAAACGAGCATTGGTTACATCTTTTCAAGTACTTTAAAAAAGGTCGGGCAAGCTTTCTTCGGTAGAATTCAATTTTCGGCGGAAAAACAGTCACCTTCAAAGAGCCACAACTCGGATCGTATTGCATCTACAGAAATAAAAAAAACAATTGGTTTGTTATTTTATAAACTTTATTTTGCTCCTCATGATTTTTTGATAAAACGTAAAGTTTTCAAGTTATTCGTAAAAAATCGCTCTAGAGCAAGAATTTTTTAGATAAAAATCAACGTTATCAATCGCAAATAACTCGAAAAATATTGATTTATCGAAAAAAAATTGCATAGAATTAATTCCCCTGAGAAGTGGTGGCATCTACCCCAGGGTAAAAGCACACATAGGCACTATATAAGTTTTGTTCCTTGAGCTATTAATTACTTACTGTCCAAATTTCACGTCAATCGGTCTTGTTCGTAAGAATTGTGAGCGAAAAACTTCAAAAACTGGACTAGTTCGCTTTCATTACACTAAATTGTTACGTTTGCGAAGAGTTCTATGAACGAACTACCAGTTTTTTGTTTACGTTTGCGTTACGCTTTATTTATACTTTAGAGGATTGTTGAAATAAATTTCATTTATTAATAAGAAAGTTCCATTTTGTATTTTCACACTGTAACATTAAATTTTGAAAATATATTTTATCGTAGTGGCCGTTGCTTAAGAAATGATGGGTTTTTATGTAAATAGTTTTCAGATTATAGTTTTTCATGCAATTTTTGATGTTTTGGTTTTTTCTTCAGTGGGTTATGCAAATATTGCTCACCTTGCCTTTAGCTGCGTGGGTTATAAAATAACAATGGTTTATTTTACATTTTTTTTATTTGAAAACAAATTAGTTATCGGGCCATTATGTATCAAAAGTAGAATAATCTTAAGTATTTTACGTGTTTCATTTTATTTTGCAATTTTAAGAGAACCACAATATTTAGGAAACCAAATATTTTAAGTTGCCCTATCACGACAAACGAGCTACATTTTTAATTTGGACAAGCCATCTGCCGTAACAAAAAAATTAGTTGTATCAACTAAAGTTTATGTCGTAGAATGCGTTTAAAGTTATTAGCAGGGCTGTGGAGTTCGAGAAAAATGTTCGACTCCGGCTCCGGCTCCGACTACGGAAATGTATAAATTTATTAACGACTCCGGCTCCAACTCCGGCTCCGGCTCCAACTCCGACTCCGACTCCAGCTCCTACTCCGACAAAAAATACATATATATATATTGCTATACTTAAAGCAAATAAGCGTTTCATTTACGTGAAACGTAAAAACATGTTATTTATGTGCTCAAAAACTATTGCTGTTTAGCAAGCAGGCAGTAACTGGACGATAGCGTGTCGGCGTTAATTTGCAAAGGCCGTCGTTTCGATCGCAGGATGTTGTATTTTTTATGTTGTTTATTCTTTTTTTTATTGGTAAATATTTATATTGATAATTTTCTCTTGACATACCTCCTACAACTTCTACAATTTTTTCCCATGTAATTTGTACTCTGGTGGTTCCCCAACATACTGGCCCAGTGACGAAGCTAAGATACCGGACCTAATCGACTTTTATGTAGCAAGAGGTATATCTCAGAACTATATTCACATTGAAAACAGCAATTCTCTAGTATCGGATCACTCACCGGTTATCATGACAGTCAGTGAAACTGTAATTCAAAGGGAAAGTGCACCCAGATTAACAAATTCAAAAACAAACTGGGATCTCTTTCGTGAAATAATGGAGGACAAAATCAATCTCCAGGTACCGATAAGAAATTCTCGACAGATGGAAGACGAATTGGAGCAACTCAATGAAATAATTCACTATGCTGCATTGGCAAGCACTCCCATTTTACAAAATAAGAAGACGCTTAACATATCCTATCCAATGGAAGTTAGAGAGTTGGTAAGAGAAAAACGACGAGCTCGTAAAACCTGGCAAATTAATCGAACACCGGAGAACAAAACAATTCTTAACAATTTATGTAACAGCCTCAAATCCCTTCTTAAAGAAGTTAAAAATGAATCAATCAACAGATATCTAGTTAGCCTAACTGATGAAAAAAATTCTGATTACTCACTGTGGAAGGCGACGAAGGGACTCAAAAGACCCAAAATGCAAGTGCCTCCACTTAAAAAGGATGATGGAACCTGGGCAAGAGGCCACAAAGAGAAGGCTGATCTATTTGCGGAGTATCTCCAGGAAACCTTCCAACCACTACCAAGACAAACTGCCAATGAAAATATAATATCTATTCACAAGCTGGATGAGTTTGAAATACGGCCAGTAACTCTCAAAGAATTAAAAGAAGAAGTGAAAAGTAACATGAATGTTAAAAAAGCCCCAGGGTATGATTTGATTACTTGCCAAATTATCAAAGCTCTACCTAACAAAGGATTTCGTAAGCTACTACACATAATCAATGCGAGCTTTCGGTTAAAATATGTTCCGAATCAATGGAAAGTAGCAGAAGTAATCATGATACCAAAACCTGATAAACCACCTAACGATAAAAAATCATACAGGCCAATTTCTCTGCTGCCAATCATGTCAAAACTCTTTGAAAAATTATTACTAAAGAGACTTAAACCAATAATTGAGGACCGACAACTAATTCCTCCACATCAATTTGGATTCAGAGAAAAGCATTCTACAATTGAACAGGTCCATAGAATCACCAACATAATTGAAAGAACGTTAGAACGTAAAAAAGTATGCTCAAGCATATTCCTGGACGTCGCGCAAGCATTCGATAAAGTCTGGCACAGTGGTCTGGAATACAAGCTGTATAGAGATCTACCGAGACAATTCTATGCCATACTAAGATCTTATTTATCCAATAGACACTTTCGAGTGAAATATGAGGATGAATACTCTGAGCTAAAGAAAATCTCTGCCGGTGTCCCGCAGGGGAGTGTCTTAGGACCAATCCTGTATTTACTATATACAAGGGACATACCAACCACAAATGAAGGAACCATAGCCACCTTTGCAGATGACACAGCAATTATGGCAGTTGGAAATAATGTCGCTGATGCAACGAGCAAACTCCAGAGGATGACCAATGCGGTTTGTAACTGGACAAAGCGTTGGCGAATCAAACTTAATGAGACAAAATCCACGCATATTAACTTTACTTATCAAAAGGCTTACCACCTACCTATAGAAATTAACTCGCGACTCGTGCCATATTCAAATACAGCTAAATACCTTGGCATGACCCTCGATGCCAAGCTTAAGTGGAGAGAGCATGTCAAAAAGAAAAAAGAAGAACTTAACATAAAGTTCAGAAAAATGTATTGGCTCATAGGTAGAGGCTCTGAGCTTACAATTCACAATAAGCTGCTGCTATATCGGCAAATTTTGAAGCCGATATGGACCTACGGTATACAACTCTGGGGATGTACCAAGCAAACAAACGTCAAAATGATACAGACGTTTCAAAACAAGGTTCTTCGTAGCATCGTCAATGCTCCGTGGTACGCAAGAAATGAAGACCTTCACAGGGACCTACGGATGGAATACATCAAAGAGGAAATAAAAATGCATGCCGCAAAACACGAAATAAGGCTCCAGGAACATGGAAACCCCTATATTCGCCATATGATAGATAACCCTGTCGTTGAAAGAAGACTCCAAAGAACGAGGCCACTTGACCTAGTGAACTTACCAAACTAAAATTAGTAAATAGGTTTAATTGATTATGGGGCTAACCAGTGGGTTACACCCCAACAAACGTGAATTTTACTAGATATATAAAAATTTGTATTTGAAAGAAAAATTGCTAGATGAGCGCAGTCTCAGTCGTAATAAAATAAAATGAAAAAAAAAAAAAAAAAAATGTAATTTGTAGAATTGCTTGCTTACATTTTGGCGCAACAAATACCTAAATAAATGCTAGGTGAGCAATAGTCGATGATAAGATGACTTAGGTAAGACTGCAGGGTTGGAGCTGGGATGGCCCAGGCGCACAATTGATAATTTGCATTTAGTTTGAACGTAAGAATGACGCCTAACTTCGGCTAATCCGATTCGGAATTCCAACATGAACTGCGCTAATGCATATAGAAGTATAAATAATTGTGCTACGTAGAAGAAAAGTAATATTAATAAAAACAAACAAAAATCCGGAGCCAAAGTCGGTCAATTCCACAAAGCTCCGGCTCTGACTCCGGCTTCGACTCTGGCTCCTTTAAAAATATGAAAATAAACAAACTCCTCGGCTCCGACTCCGGTTCCGACTCCACAGCCCTGGTTATTAGGAAGGCAACTCATTAGCAACAAAACCGCTATTACAGTAATTTTACCTATTGTTGCAGCAATTTTAATTACTGCAAGTTTTAAATTCGGGAGGCGAAAAATTTGTTTGCCCCAAATAAAGTGAATTGGTACATAACCAAAAACGCGAATATTTTTTTATATCAACCTGATAAGTTCCATATTAATGTTTATATATTTACTTACACATATGTATGTATTTCTAAGAATTCCCTTGATGAATTCAAAGAAAATAAAATGAAATATCAAAAATCAATTTAATATTATTCAAATCTAATAATCATTTGGGTAACATTTTTAAGTGATACTAAATAAGTAAGAATCGTACGTTTACAAATTAACTTAATTTAAATTTGACATTATTTAAATGTCTTATGTGTTCCAGTTGGTAAACCACAACCAACCAATTGGCCTTAGCAAATCAATAGAATTAGAATACAAAAAAAATGTAATTTGTATAACTACGTATAAGCATAATATATCTTTATTTCTCTAACTGTGTATACTTGTATACAAGTCTATAAGACACAGATTAAAATGTAATAAACATTTTAATTTATCAGACAGACATTTTGTTTGCTGTTAGGTTTCGAGATCATAAATTAATTATACTTGAGATTAATTTCTTTTGCTTGAATTGTACAGAGTAAACATAAATATTTGATGTAGTTTTAAAATTAAAAAAAAGTTTATTTGCCAAAATAATAAATTAATAAGAATAACTATTTTTTTACTTTTGAATTAAAATGTTTACAAATTTTATGGTGACCGTGTTAAATTGTGACAATTCCGATTAAAGGGAATTTTGTTGTTTGATTGGCATCTTTCAAAAGTGTCATCAAAGCGCAAATTACACATACAAATGATATGCATTATTTGTTTCATTACTTTATTAAGATGGATTTATTGCCTACATTACATAGTTGATACAGTTTTTTTAAATTAGAAAGTGTTTAGAGTTTTTTTTTTTGCTTTAGTATGTTGTTCATTTTTATGCATGCGACCTCGAATAGATTATTGACACAAAAAAAAAAAAAATATACATATATCGATTTGGTTGATGGTTAAAAGTTGACAAGGATAAAATTGAATTGGCTGTGTGTACGCGGTGTGCTATTTACGAAAATTATTTCTTATTAATATTCCTGCATAAAAAATTTGGATATGCTCATTCATTTACAAAAAAATAATAATGATGATGAATTTATTTTGATTGGAAATTAAATAATTTTCTGGCACATTTTTTTAAACATCTGTGAAATGAAAACGTATCTATTGAAATTATAAGCTAAATTTAGTATTTTTTTAGCTAATCATAAAATTAACAGAATCAGACATAAGTTGTCAAGAATAAAAAATTAGATGGATTTGATTTTTAAATATTTTTCTAATCTATTATCGATAAAGATCAAACATACTTATGATTTTTTTATATTTTTAAAGGCTTTTCTGCCGCTCAGTATTCACGACTTCAAAGTATATCTGAGAATGAAACAAGTTAAATCGGCCTATAATCAAAGGCATTTTAATAATTAATCGATCCATTCAAATTGTAAATATTACATCAGTCACTAGGCATAAAAATTTGTTATTATGTATAGTTCAATGTTATTTCAATTTTAAAATTTCACAATGCCTAACACAATACACAAACATCACACTCGTGAATATTTGGTCGTCGTTTTGTGTAACAACATTTTAAATTTTTGTATTCAGCTATTACAAAAAAAAATTACATAGACATAATTCTTATAGTTTTTATTTTTTAATACACATTTAACGACATTAAAAATTATGTAAGGAAAAATACGAATGTCCAACATACATTATATTTTAACAGATTACAGTCAACCTGTTGCATGTGCGCTAAATTGCTGTTTCATGTCTGCGATGGGGAACAAACAAAAACATGAAAATATATAGGAAAACGAGATTATAATGTTTATTATTTTCATTTAGATTTTATAGCGGATTAACACAAAATTTATTATTCTAGTCCAACAAATCTTTCAACTATATGTGGCTTCAGTTCAGCATAATAATAATAACAATATATTGTATTGATTATTCTCAATATTAGAACTCAATGTCATAGAAAATGTAAAAAATTTGGAAAAAACATGTGACTGATCAAGTTTATTCTGCAATGCAATGCGATGATAATTTCACGATATTACTACATGTTACGAGACAATTTGATATCATTCTACAATAGAAAATTTTTTATCAATATTGATTTTTCGCAGTCTGAAATGGTGTAAATATCAAACAATTTCATTTTCAGCCCAGGGGTGTAGTGTCAATAAAATATGTAACAGAAATAAAAAAATTTACTTAATCAATTTCCTTATATTCTTTCCTTATCACGTAAGTAGCTGATTATAATATTCAAGTCGATAAACCTTCAACCTTTACACGATAAATGAAACGTGAAATTTATTTCATGTGTACCTGCATCCATTCAATCCACAAAACATTTATGTGTGTACTGAATAATTTTGTGGCTTGAGAGTATCATTTATGTGTTCTCTAGTGGCTTTCAAAATAAAGTTGTTATACATAACATGTATTTCTGATCTTAGTGTATAAATTTCCCATAGGCATAATTGTGTTCTTCATTCTCTTTAGATTTCAAACATATAAATTTATGCAAAATTAATTAGTGTATGTAGTTTTCCGGGAAATTTTTCATTCGAAACGCTTTTGTATATTATGCAAATAGAATAAACTCTTTTTTAGTTGTTTTGTGAAACATAATTTAATGTCGGGTTATAATATTTGATAAAGCATTGAAAAGGAAAAATTTCAGCTTTATATTGATTTTATTTTGTCATTTTTCGAATGTCACAATCACAAACCAATTCTTTGAATTCGGTTTTGATAAACTTTTTTGTTTGAATCGAAAACTTTACGGGACGATGGAAAACTTTTTGGGAGGTATCGAAATATGTTCAAATCATGTTTAAATCAAATGATATAAAACATTGATTTTTATTTGATTTAAATCGACCGGTATTTTATAAAAAACATCCGATTTATGTCGGATTAGTTGGTTTACCTTTATTGGATGTTATACTTATAGAGATAATAAGATTTGAAATAACGGACGACCATTTATGCAAAGATCTATCTAACTAAATTTCCGGAGTAATTATAAGCCACATCTTAGATTCGAAACAATCTTGAAGTGGAAAACACATGGTTGTGAAACCTACTGAATTATCACAATATTAAAATACTAATAAATCCTATCTGAGATAATGGGATTCTAAAATTCGGAGATGGTTTATCGAACTATGATACTTCGAATTCGAACATAATATGTATATTGAATTCTGACATGATAGGTATCCCAAATTCAAAAAGATTTATCGAATTCATGACAGTATGTTCGACATAATTCTGACAGATACATTGAATTCTGATAGTATATACCGAATTCTGAGATGATGTATCTAATCCGATGGTATTATCGAATTCTGACATAAAATTTCAAATGCTTACATGATATACATAATTCGGATGTGAAATGTATGTATAAATTTGAATATGATAAGTTCTGAAAATATATAACGAATTTTCATATGGAATTTCAAATCCTTAGATAATATATCGAACTCTGACGTGATATAACGAACTTTGACATAATAAGTATAAAGAATTCTGACGGGATATATCAAATTCTGAGAAGATGTATGATGATATTCCGAATTTTTACATATATCAATGATATATCAAATTCTGGCAGTTACGTCGAATTCTGACACTAAACCTCTTAGATGATATATCAAACTCTGAGATGATATATCAAATTCTGACATGATATTTCGAATTATTACATGGTATAGTCGTTTAGAATTCCGATATGATACATATGTCGAATTTTGTGATGTTATAACGATATGGCGAATTCTGAGATGGTTTATTTCAGTCTAACGCGATGTTTCGGATACCGACATAATATATAGAATTCTGACAGTATTTAGCGAATTCTGAGATGGTATATCGAATTCTGACTTTTGATATATCGAATTCTGACATAACAATTATACATAATTTCAGGATATTTCAAATACTGCGATGATTTCTGATGATATTCCGAATTCTGACATAAATCATTGATAAATCAAATTCTGACATGATTTATTGAAATTTGATATGGTATATCGAATAATAACGCGAGCCATGTGTTATTTGTAATTATGAAATGGACAATTAACCAGAAATAATAAATCCAGCCTTCTAACTAATGATAATATCAGCGTTTCAAAGTTGCCTTTAAGCCAAGCACTCCCTCAAACATAAAGATTCATTCGGTTATTTACGCCGGTTCTATAGAGACATTGCAGTAACGTTTGGCTCTGACACAAATATAAAACTCTTTTCTGAAATTGCAGAATTAGAAGAAGATGGTTACCGAAGAAATTTACCTTAAAGTTACCGAACCAAAAAATAAATTATCAAAATTAGTAATATTTAAAGCAGGGTCGGAATGATTTAAATTAATGATTTTTATGTGATTTAAATCAATAATCAATCACTCAATCCGTTATTAAAGTGGATCTGCCTTTATTGGATGTTATCCTAATACCCTTGACACACTGAGATTTAATAAAACAGATTTAGTGAATTTTTCGAGTTCAGTATACTATAGTATGTCAATCTCAGTTTTAGCTAATCGTGTTTTTTGCGTGTAGTACTTGAACACGGTTATTTATTAAACCGCTGTCTGTCTTGGGTATTAAAGAGATAAACTCCGTTTCAAAATTATGGACGACGTGATTTATACGAAGATCTATGTAACTAAATTTCCGAAGGAATTATAAGCTACAACTTGGAGTCGAAGCAATCTTGGAATGGAAAACACATTTGTACATAACTAGTTTGAAACGAATTATTATGAGATTTAAAATATTTCATTTATGACTAACAAAATCCTTTTAAATTTCACTGCAAAATTTATATTTCTTTAATCCAAAAATGTAAAATAATTGATACAACTAATTTAAAACAAAAAGTTGATTTAAATCAACAAAATCAAATAATTTGTAGCATTTTACAAAATACATTAATTTTTCCCACCCTGCTTCTGATGATCCTAAAGCTTGGGCATTCACGGAGTATTTTGCAACGCGTCGTAACTACGCAATTAAATCGCAATGGCAACAGAAGGGGAATATTTTTGGAATTGGTTTTTGCTACTAATAACATCTATACCGAGATCGTGCCATGTGAAGATTTTACTGGTTGCACTAGTGTTTATCTTTTTTTCACAATATTTTCGCGAGTCATGGTTCAATCAGAAATTAATTCAGCTAGAGCGACGTCTTAATAAACTACATTCACGATGCAAGATGCATGGCATGAAGTTTATTCAGCTTTTCAGCTTTTAACTTACCTATTGCAAGTAAGTCTGACAGTATGAGGTTACAATGTGACTTGAATAGATCTTGTAAACGGTCAACAATTGAGAACAAATTAATGTTGAATGCGAGCAAATGTAAACTGCTTTCATTTTTTCGAAATTGCTCACCAATAATAGATAAAAATAAATAAATAAATTTCGAAATTAATCACCCCTATTATGATTGCCGAGTCGTTCGACAATCGACACGACTCTGTATTGCCTTTTCATTTTTAATATTCGTCAATTATATGTAATAGGAGTGAATGTTTTTGAAATAATTATGCTCCAACCGTATCTTTCTGTCATTTTGAGCGACTATCAAATAGATATTGCAATAGTCAGCTTCATGAGACTATATTAGAAATACATTGAACTAATTATATCATTAAAATTAAAAAAAATAATAATTAAAGCTAAATTGAGAAAAACGTAATAACATCGATTTTCTCAAAAAGCATTTTCTGTAGTTATGTAAAAATGTTTAGTACAGCAGTCTAGGCCTAATAAGAGAAATAAAATAATCTTGATACCAACTAAAAATGTTGTTTATATATTTATTAGTTGATATTATCAAATTTTAAAACAAACGGTTTATGGTAAGAATTCAAAGATTCATATATGTACATAAAAATCATAACTAAAATCAAGTTTCAAGAATCTTAGCTTGAAACAGTGAAATAAAATCTTTTCGAGATCATTAAAAAGAAAATCAATTTCATACGGAATGGAGATGACTCAAAAATTGTGAGCCTTAGTTCTAAATAATTGTTGTCAACTCTGTCGCGTAAGTATACCGAATTAATCAATAAAGATTTTTAGGTTATACACTGGTGGTAGTATAATTAAACCAGAAACATAAAAAAACATATTTTAGCTTGTTTTTAAAATTCGATTTTTAATTTAGTTTTTTTAATTTCATTTTAACTAACATTTATGTACAGTTCTTAAATAAATACAGCCATAATTCAATTAATCACAGATAATGTTGATACATAATACGTAAATATTAGGCGGCATTTAAGTCATCTATAAAAAATTAATTATTACTTTTTGTTAAATATGACTTTACAATATTCGAAGGGTGTTTTGTGTCGTTATATTGTTGAAAACACAACCGCAAAGGTCCAAAGGAACATCATTCACATATTCAACTAGTTTTTTGGAAAGAATATTAATGTATGTCCAGACATCCAATCTACCATCGATTTTTTACGATGGGCCCGACTCCGCGAATAGTAAAGCACCTATTCACTGTTTTCCTCATGTACCTTGGATTCAGTTCCTACTATACACCTACAAAGATTATTTACCGTCGCATTCTAACTGTCTGAGCTGCAATATTAACGCCGTGATTTTCTTCCATATTTGCTCTTTGTCCGAATTTGTGTGGATGTAGCAAATGAGCAAATATGGCCGTTTTGTTTGGAAGTTATTAAAAGTAAATGACATTTAGCAGTTAACATTCATTTCACGACACTAATTTTGGATCTAAAATATTGATTTTAGAAATCTTCGCTTCGTGAGGAACTTTTGCCATATTAGCCATTAGGTAGATGGTTGGATTTTATTAAAATATTTCAATTCGAATTGAATTAACGACAGTAAAGGTTAAGTTACAATGGATCCGTTTCGTTTCACCATTTTCTGTCTCGATTTTTCCGTTTGGTTGTTACATTGCATCCGTTCCGTCTGCTTAAACTGGCATTTGACAAACAAATAAAAAAATAAAACGAAAGGCTGCCAGACTCTAGAATCTTTAGAAATTCTCTTTAATTTGTATATTTTATGTAAAATGTTTTCCAATAATTGTAAACCTCTTATATACCCACGTCACCATCTCAAAAAAAAATCATTTGGTTTGTTTGGTTAGGTGTTTCTTCTTTCAGTAAAATCTAAATTCATTTAAAACGATACAATTGCGCGGCTCTTATTGAAAAATAAAATGTTTTACCTCAAATAAAAAAATAAACAACCAACTTTTAAATTCATTTGCAATATAACAATTATATGTTTTCGTAAGTATGATTAAATAATTAATGTAGGAAATGACAATGAAGTCCTAATTTACAAATTTATATAATTTTCAGAAATGTAAATTTCTTTAGTATAAGTTTATATAATGAAGTGAATTAATGCCAAAAAATACAAATAAAATATTATAGAACTAAAATTTGTTATCATTTACCAATCTTTTGATTCGTTTATTGACTTAAGAAATGAAAAGGTTGTCCGCTAGATGTCATGCTACTATCTCCCAATAACGAAGCAACCATTCAACCATTTTTAAAATTCTGTGTGTTAACTAAAAGCGCCCCGTAAAAACAAAATTAACTCGCTAACAAAAGTTTGTAATATCAATAATCCAACAAATCTTTCGCGATATCCAACAAAGTAGCTGACATCTGGTGAAAACAATATGAACAAAATTTAACTATAGAACAAGGGGGATCAGAACTGCCAAACAGGTGAATTTGACAAAACTCGTCTCCTTTGCTTACATAGAAACCACATTTGATGGAAATCACCAATAGTTCAAAAATTTGTCTACTCTAAAGCCTTGTTCAGACTACGTAAGTAATTTAGTTGAGTAGCGAGTATTTTAGTAACAAAATGTGTCTGAACAGCAAAATTTTAGTCGAGTAGATTAGTAAATGATTTAGGCGAGTCGATCCATTTTATTCTATTTTTTTAGTCGAGTAAGACCCCCCACCACTCTTCAAAACAAAACAAAATAAAAAAATGCAAAACAAAACAAGTGCGAACATGTTGATTTAGTCGAGTTCACTAGTTGCCGTTGCAACTAGGATGTTGTCTCATTGGAGCGAAGAAACAACGAAATATATAGAACATGGGTGTCTAGTCTATTACTTTATTGCGTAATGCGTATTCTCTTCATTTTGAAACACTGCTCACTCACTTGTAACTTGTACTGTACTGTATTGCGAACATTTTTTGGTCAGTTCATCGATTTTAGTTACTAAAATACTCGCTACTCGATTAAATTACTAACGTAGTCGAACAAGGCTTAAACGAGAGAAAAATCGTAGCATTCTCTCGGTTTCGATTTTTTCCTCCGTTTAGAGAGTAGACAAGTTTTTACTTCGTTTAGTACTTCAGTGTAAATATTTTGTTTGTCCACGTTTTTTGGCGTAAATATTTTAACGTTCTCCAAGAAGCGATATGAGGAACACAATTCTCTTTGATCTGTGTCTGCACACTTCTCATTTTAATTTACTCCAGATTTTTTATAGGGATAATTTAAAAGATTAACCAAGAAAAAATTTGTGGCGACTAACATTATAGAAGAGTTCTTCTGTCTTTAATGAAAGAACGGTAAAACACTCCGAAGCTTCTAAATGGGTCTTAATGAAACATTTTGTATCGGTTCTAAATGCGATTAAATAAAAATGTTATCGCCTGAAAAGATTTGCTTATTATAAAATTTGCCCAATAACTAATATTAAGCAATAAAACTCGGTACCCGGGGGGCATTTTTGGGTCGCAGGATTACGAATTTATGGTGAAAATTTATTGGCAGAACCAATATGGTCCAAGTACCAATACGGTAAAAGACCTAAGTGAAGATGTAAAAATATATTTGAAAAACTCTATGGTTTAGACAAGTTCTTTCGAACCGTATTTATAACATAATGGTGAACGTTGTAGGTGGTCCACAAACGCTTCTACGTAATAATCGTTTAATCGTTTTTTATAATTTCTGTCGAAGCATGTTGTAATTAATTTTGAACAGCGGCGAGAATTAAATTCAGGACCGCGGCTTGATAAGAAACCATCTTAACCACTTGCTCTACATTCGTCGAAAAATCCATTAGAAACTGGAAAAACTTTATTCTTCCTTTTTGAATAAATGAGTTATGAATAAATAAATATTTTTCAATATGTTTTAATATCTCGTATTTTTCAAAATTTTGTCAACATTCATTGAAAAAGTTCTAGAATTTAGACTAAATGATGAATACGTAACATTCGAAGAGATATTGTAACAACATTTTATTGCAATCGAATTAGACGACGAAGACCGTAAGGCTGGAATTCTTCTCACGGTTATATCGGAAGATGTCTACAAAAATGTAAGAGATTTGTGTTTTCCAAAGGAACCAGGTGAGATGATTTTTGAGGATTTATGCAAACATCTGCAAAATTTTGATACTACGAAAGTCTAATTTAAGTGCTGCAGTGTACTTTGCTTGTGGGCAAGGAAATCATGTGGTTGCATTTTGCAAATTTAAAATGCAAAATTGTGAAAAATGTGGTAAAATAGGTCATACTAAAGCAGTATGTAATTCGGTATAAAATATAATAGTGCACGGTAGGATAATGGAGAGAAAAATCACGGCCAAAATTTTTTAGATGGAATCACATGACGGCAATTTCTGAGGATTTTTTTAATAAATATTTTAGCTCAGAAAATTTAGTGAAGCCAAAGAAACAATTGAAAAGTTATGATGAAATACCCATACGTAAAATTGGTTAATTTGTGGAAAAAATCAAAATTGAAGATGATTTATGTGAAAATATTGTGGTAATGGTACGTGACGGTGGAAGACCTTTACTTGGTCGTGATTTGTTAAAAAATTAAACAGTTACAAAAGGTAAACCTATAAATTCTAAAATTAGTAATGTGTTGTTAATAAATAGCAGTCCGGAAAGACAAATAAGCGATATAATTTCCAGATACGATGAGGTGTTTGCTGATAAATTAGGACTTTATAAATATGAAACCATAAAATAATAATTGAAGGATGATGCCAAACCAGTTTTCTGTAAGCCACGACAGGTACCACATGCATTCAGGGAAAAAATTAATGCAGAATTAGATCATTTGCAAAGTGAGGGAATTATATCTCCAATCAACACTAGCGAATGGGGAAATCCTTTGGTGCCAGTTCTTAAGAAAAATGGTGAAATCCGAGTGTGTGCACTGTGCAGATTATCGAATAACGGTAAATACATTTTTGAAGGGCGTAAACTACCCAATTCCACAGATTAATGTTTTGTTTGTGGTATTAGAGGATGGTCAGAAATGTATCAAGCTTGCTCTTACTTCTGCGTACAACCAGATCGAAAATGAAGAAACGAAACATTTATTATCGCGGACCAAGCCTACCAGTTCAATTTTTCAGAAAATTATTGAGAAGACTCTTCTCGGAGTGAAAGGAACTGTAGTATTATTGAACGATATTTAGGTAACCGGCAAGTCGGAACATTAAGCCAATTTAGAAAACGTTTTTAAGCGTCTTAGCGATGCATGTTTCAGGTTACTTCACAAAGATGAGGACAAAATTAAGGCAATAGTTAATGCGCCAAATACACAAGATATTACCCAAATTAGAGCTTTCGTAGAATTGGTAAATTATTAAGGTGAGTTTGTTCCAAACTTAGCCGACATTTTAAATTCAATATATAAGTTACTCCAGAAGAATAACAAATATGTATGGAATTGGGATTGTCAAAGATCATATCAGTTTAAAAAGATAATGACTTCCGATACTTTTTTGTTTCATTTTACCCCAGTGTTGCCAGTGAAGTTAATAACCAATGCTTCATTGTACCTGTACGGAGTGGGAGCAGTGTTAGTTCATGTATTTCCTGATGGAGAGGAGAAGCCATTAGCTTATGCTTCGCCAACTTTATCAAAACTAGAGAATAACTATGCGATGATTCACAAGGAAACCTTACCAATTTATTTTGGAGTTTAGAAATTTTCAAATTATCTCATTGGTCGCATTTTATTTTATACACCGACCATAAGTCCGTGGTGACTATTTTTAGGCCAAAGAAAGGAGTTCATGAGATGGCGGCTGAACGATTGCAACGCGTGGTCTGTTTATTTGTAAGCATATGATTTCACAATTCAACATATTAAAGGAGAAGTCAACAAGAGTGCGGATTTTTTGTCACGATTACCAATATCCGATGTTGATCAAGATGTGTACACAGGGAACGACAATTTTTTGAATTTGAATTTTATCAATATGGAATTGGATGACTTAGATGATGTTCAAAAGATCAGAGCTGCATCACGACAAGATAAGGTGCTAAGTAAGATTAGATTTAGATGACCTAATCATAATTCAGATGAATTGCTGAAACCTATTTTCGGGCGCAGAAACAAGAGCTGTCACTAGAAAAGGATATAATAATATGGGGCTACAGAATCATTATTCCAACAAAATTTCAAATAAATATGCTAAATGAGTTACATACTTCACATCTTGGCATGAGTAAAATGAAAACATTAGCCCGAACATATTTTTGGTGGTCAAACTTGGATGCAGACATAGAAAGATTAGTGAATTCATGCGTAATTTCTTTACAAGCACGACCTAAACAGCAGAAGACGTAATTAACCCATTGGATTCAGACGATTCATGTTTTTCAACGTATACACGTCGATTTTTGTGAACCCATTAGAGACAAATATGTTTTGATAATTTTAAGAGACTACAGAGAGACTGAGAGAATATTTCGCTCGTTTTGACGTTCTAAAATCTATTGTATCGGATAACGGAAGACAATTAATTTCGTCTGATTATGAGGATTTTTGCAAATTAAATGGAATAAATTTAGTTTTAACAACTCCATATTCACCCGCTTCAAATGATGCTGCAGAGAACGCTGTTAAAATGTTTAAATCTGGGCTAACTAAAGCTTTAGGGTCGAAATAATAAAAAAGATGTAAGCCTAACTACATTAATGAATCAACATTTATACTATTACCGCCAAACGGAACATTCAACCACAAAGAAGACTCCTTATAAAAAGATGTTTAACCGAGAGAGTAGGGTGCGTTTTAATCAATTATTGCCGAGCGTTATTACAGAGAAAAATATTGCCAAGTAGGATGGAACTTGGGTATTCCATAACCGAGTATCATCAAATTCGACAAGTGTGTTGGGAATGAAATTCTAAAATAATGTTTGGATTAAGCTCTGGAATATGGCCAAGTAGGATGGAATTTGGTCATTCCTTAACCGATTAAATGGGATTCTAAAATGATTTTTGGATAAAGTTCTGGAATATGGCCAGTTACACGGTTAGAAATATCAGTATAATTTTGTATACTACTTTCGGTATAAAGTCCTAGAATACGATTTTTCGTGTTAAATTGGATGCATCTACCCATGTTACTGAAGCTTTTGACCTGTTTGGCTGTTGTTGTATAAGTAAATAAATGTTGGTTAAAATAGAAAACAATACTGTCAAAACTGTCACACCAACTTTATGACACAAGTGAATGCTATCTCCATTGAAGACACCAAAGACCGAAGTTCTGATTCAGTTGTAGTTTTTGATTAGGGAGTTTCCGCCTTGTTCAAGAAAATAAAAGAATACCTTTTTGTTATCTCCTAAAAATTATCGTGTTTTATTTAAACGATTATCAACAATCGCGACTATTTCACAGTTCATACGTCGTTAAATACATTTAAATAAGTTTGTTCGCGTTTGTTTTCCAATTCAAAATACATTTTGAGAAGTTTGGGCATTCCCTTAATTATGTTGTTATTGATGATTGAATTAATCATTTGCCAAGGTCATTGAAAAGACTAAAGATTCAAAAACACATTTTAAACGGTAAGAATAACCAAAAATGAAATCTGTTATATCATACATCCAAATTGAAATTTCAGTGGTTTTCAAAATATTTCTGTATACTCGCTTCTATTATTTTGTTAAAACAAAAACATGTTGGAATTTCCATTGCGGCATAATAGAAATGGTAACCTTGGAGTACATTATTTATTTCAGCCAAGGCCGATGTACAACAAGAAACCTGAATCAATAGAGTAGATGAAAGGAAAATTTCCAATTGGTATTTACGTATTACGTTGCTTTAAACATCCGCAGGAGCAGCAACAACATTACAATCATCAATTTATGTATCGCTGACTATTATCAATTTATTTGAACGTCATTAATTTGGATAATTCTAAATTACGATTTGATTTTGTCAAAAACCAGTTAACAAAATGTATAGATAGTAAAGTGAATATCTACTTATTTATATTTTTAATTAAAAATCAATTTTTTTTGTATGACTCATGCTCGACCTTCATTAAACAATGTATAAAACTATTATGGATTGGCATTTAACTTTAACGTGTGGATCTATTTAGTGAAATATATTCGACTCGTAAACTAAAAACTCATTATTCCATAATGTTTTACGAATAAACCAAAGCAGGATAATTTCTACATGATTATAAGATTCAACCACTTTCCACATCATCAAAAAATTCGATTTCGTGTAGAGCAGCTCTACTAAAACAAAACTATTAAAAAAATCAACAAGTTGTTTGTTTCATTTCGCGCTTGTTTATATTTATTATCAAGTCACACGA
Source organism: Tipula helvola (assembly GCA_963556165.1). Lineage (NCBI taxonomy): Eukaryota > Metazoa > Arthropoda > Insecta > Diptera > Tipulidae > Tipula > Tipula helvola. The sequence goes on along the minus strand of OY744483.1, from coordinate 93,692,407 downwards.
CAAAATCGTGTACAAAAAACTAATCATTCGCTCTTATAGTATTGTTTTCTATTTAATCCACGTATCGTTAATAGGCCCGATTCTGCCTTCCAAAATTTTATGTTATGTTATGTTATTTTTGTTTTTTCAATACAAATTCAAATAGGAAGCGGGGAAATAAAATAACATAACATGAATTTTTACGTTGCAGAATCGGGCCCAATATTTTGCATCAACCCAAGTACAACATATGTATCATATATCATATATGTATAGTATATGTAATACGGAAAAAAAAAAACAATTTTTTCTTAGTTATGAAACAAACAGAATGACCTACACAGAACGAGATTGTGGTGTACTAATCACCCAAAAATGAAAAAACATGTTTGTACAATTAATAATAATAATAAATTGCAACATACACAAAATTGTTTTCTTCATTTTTTGACTTTGCAAAGAAATTTGCACCGAGCAAACATTTTAATAAATTCTATTTATTAACAAATGCAACATAATTAATAATAAATTTGTCATAATTTTAAAGATTTTTATGAATTTTAAAGGTAACACGTACATTATTTTTATAACTAAAGTGTTTTAAGGTGGTATTTATGAATATGATGGAAGAGGTCAGGTGCAAATAGAAAACTAATTAAAGAAGTGTATAGGTACATAAGTAAGAAATATAAATAAATTGTGTGAATGTACCTGTACAAGTAGCTATTAGAGAAGATGCAAAGAAGAAAATATATTTTTACAAGACTTTTTAATTTTTTTTCATTTTTATTCATTTATAGGTATAATAAAGCAGAGGCGAAGAAGGTAACAAAAATGTGCAACGAGGAAACGCGATTCCAAAAAAATGTTAATCAAAAATAGTAACACAACACGAACTAATGTACGCCAAAGAACGCTTGATAGTTTGTTAGTAGCGACTTAAGGAAATTGGGATAATTTTGTCATACCATAAAGCCAATTATGAAGAATGGATTGACTGGAAAATGTCAATATTCACTATGGTTGGCCTTTTGGCTTTGTAAATGCAGAGAGAAATAATTGATGCATCTAAATTCTAAACCTACAGGTACAAAAAAAAAGAAGCGGGGAAGGATTATTCCTTTGTGAATAAAAGTTTGAAATCGATGGTTATTTGGACGAGACACCTAACATTGGCCCGTATTCTTGAAATTCGGCCAAAAAAGTCACCCATTATTTTCTAGTGAAATACGTCATTTCAGTCGAAAATTTAAATTTTTTGAACTAAAGTCGCCGGCGACTTTTTTCGGTGAATTTCAAGAATACGGGCCCTGCTCAGTAAAGATTTTTCTTGCAAAAAAGTTGTGGCAGTATTAGTGTGAGATCATTTTACAGCATCAATTGCTGCATTTTTTGACGCATAATGATCCGAATCAGACCAAAATTTATATGTGAAGCTACAACATCCAACACTGATTTTGGATCACAAATGGTGATCTAAAAATTAGTTCAGCTATTAAAATGTAGTTGAACAATGAGTTTGTAGAGCGACAATAAATTTGATGAATACAGTACGAGATGAAGAGGCAGATTCAAAACGAAATGAGACAGAAAATTGAAATTTGGAGATTGTTTATTTTTTACGCATTTTGGTGTCGCTTCATGAGACAATGATCTGCTCTGAATTAGATCAAACGTCAAGAAATGCGGCTATTATAGCAGTCCAACTAACACATCTACATAAATTGTGTCACTAATAATTTTAGTATGGCGGTAGTATCACGGTTTATTTTATCACGGAAAATATTCGATAAAAAATTCGAATTAATACTAATACTTAATTTTATTTAATAATTATTGGTTTTGATTTTATTTGCTGTCAAAATTTACCCATAAAATTTTAATAAAAAATAATAATAAAAACCCTCCGTCTTTGTCACTCACATGGATTTTTTTTTTATCTTATTTCGATTTTCAGTCAGCTCAATCAATTACAACGTTTCCATGATGGAATTAACATGGATTATCTCATCATGTAATTTATTTTCATGTAGAGTTCAATCTAGGTTAGCGTTCATGTATAGTAAAAATAATATCTCAGCGAAACTCATTTTTTCATCGTTGTGCGCAGCCAACAGTGAAGTAGTTAAAATAAATTAAAAATTCAGAGAATGGTCGGCTGAGTAATAGTTTTAAAAACAAAAAAAATTATAAATAAAGATATGTGAAATTTGATTCCATTACATAATGTAATTTATATTGGAAAATACTCAAAATTCTCATTATTTTATAGGTAAATTCTAAAATAACATGTGAAATTAAGAAATACATATAAAAAATATTAACAACACCACTGGATATGTAACGTTATACTGGTTATACCCATTTAACCTTCACCTTTGTCGTTATATACCCGGGTAAATATCGTGATTTTGACAATTGAATTTCTCCGTGGCTTTTTAACTAATTTTCAGTCAGCTCCGCCTCAGGACTCAATGTGCATGAAATTTATGAAAAATCAGTTATTACGAAAAATTATGTATATTTAATTCCTCCACATCAATTTGGATTCAGAGAAAAGCATTCTACAATTGAACAGGTCCATAGAATCACCAACATAATTGAAAGAACGTTAGAACGTAAAAAAGTATGCTCAAGCATATTCCTGGACGTCGCGCAAGCATATAAAGTCTGGCACAGTGGTCTGGAATACAAGCTGTATAGAGATCTACCGAGACAATTCTATGCCATACTAAGATCTTATTTATCCAATAGACACTTTCGAGTGAAATATGAGGATGAATACTCTGAGCTAAAGAAAATCTCTGCCGGTGTCCCGCAGGGGAGTGTCTTAGGACCAATCCTGTATTTACTATATACAAGGGACATACCAACCACAAATGAAGGAACCATAGCCACCTTTGCAGATGACACAGCAATTATGGCAGTTGGAAATAATGTCGCTGATGCAACGAGCAAACTCCAGAGGATGACCAATGCGGTTTGTAACTGGACAAAGCGTTGGCGAATCAAACTTAATGAGACAAAATCCACGCATATTAACTTTACTTATCAAAAGGCTTACCACCTACCTATAGAAATTAACTCGCGACTCGTGCCATATGCAAATACAGCTAAATACCTTGGCATGACCCTCGATGCCAAGCTTAAGTGGAGAGAGCATGTCAAAAAGAAAAAAGAAGAACTTAACATAAAGTTCAGAAAAATGTATTGGCTCATAGGTAGAGGCTCTGAGCTTACAATTCACAATAAGCTGCTGTTATATCGGCAAATTTTGAAGCCGATATGGACCTACGGTATACAACTCTGGGGATGTACCAAGCAAACAAACGCCAAAATGATACAGACGTTTCAAAACAAGGTTCTTCGTAGCATCGTCAATGCTCCGTGGTACGCAAGAAATGAAGACCTTCACAGGGACCTACGGATGGAATACATCAAAGAGGAAATAAAAATGCATGCCGCAAAACACGAAATAAGGCTCCAGGAACATGGAAACCCATATATTCGCCATATGATAGATAACCCTGTCGTTGAAAGAAGACTCCAAAGAACGAGGCCACTTGACCTAGTGAACTTACCAAACTAAAATTAGTAAATAGGTTTAATTGATTATGGGGCTAACCAGTGGGTTACACCCCAACAAACGTGAATTTTATTAGATATATAAAAATTTGTATTTGAAAGAAAAATTGCTAGATGAGCGCAGTCTCAGTCGTAATAAAATAAAATGAAAAAAAAAAAAAAAAAAAAAATATTTAAGTACATTTTTTTTTTTTCCGACTGGGATAGTTTCAGAACTATTCTGGGAAATTCACTACCAGTGCAGGTGCCTGAACCTCCAAAAACTACGGTAGAACTCGGTGGCTTAGTGGACGAACTGTCCAGCGCTTTTAATGAAGCGGTACTAGGCTCTTGTCCTCTTAATAGGCCTAGGGGCAAATCTCGGCCACCTTGGTGGTCAAAGGAGATTCAACAAATACGTCAACGGTGCAAGAGACTCTTTAAAACAGCAAGGAAAACAAAAGCCGCTGTAGACTGGGACTCCTATAAGGAAGTTCTCAAAATTTACAAATATCAGCTAAGAAGCGCAAAGAACAGATCTTGGAGACTATACTGTGGTAAAATTCAGGGGTCTTCAGAGATGTCTAGGCTGCGTAAAGTACTATCTACTAGCCCTTCCATCCCAAGCTTCCTTCAAAGGCCGGATGGAGCATGGACCACAAATAGTATGGAATCGCTGGAACTACTATTGGAGACGCACTTTCCTGGTTGTTCCGAAGCTGCACCTACTATATCAGTAGGTAAAAGGGCAAGTAGCCTCGTAGGCCAAATTATTAGCAGAAGAAAGATTCTGTGGGCGATTAGCAGTTTTAAACCATATAAGTCGCCAGGGCCTGATGGTATTATCCCTGCGGATATACAAAAAACTACGGATCTAACCATTCCCTGGTTAGAGGTAATTTTTAGAGGCAGCCTAGAACTATGTCACATTCCCAGTAAATGGACGGAAGTGAAGGTTGTCTTCATACCTAAGGCGGGAAAACGCTCACACTGCAGTCCCAAAGACCTTAGACCGATCAGCTTGTCTTCTTTCCTTTTTAAAACACTGGAAAGACAAATAGAAGCTCATATTAGAGGCACGATTGTGCCGGAAAAGCTATCCAAATCTCAACATGCCTATTGCAAGGGGAGATCTGTAGAAATTGCTCTTCATTCTCTCACATATTTGATTGAAAAATCTTTCGAATATGGAGACTACGCGATGGTAACCTTTTTGGACATTGAGGGAGCCTTTAATAACGTGCTAACAGGGGCTATAACTCGGGCACTTTCGAATCTAGGAGTGGATGATTCGCTTAAGGACTGGATAGATCAGATGCTAAGAGGCAGGATCATAAATGCCAGTCTGGGGAAATCCTCCGCCAGAAGATTTGCAAGCAGAGGCACGCCGCAGGGTGGCGTACTGTCCCCCCTTCTCTGGAACTTGGTCATAAATGATCTGTTGCTGAGGCTGCAGAATAGTGGCTTCAAGGTGGTTGCCTATGCGGATGACGTCGCTATTGGGGTTCGTGGAAAATATCCCGGGACACTTAGCGAACTTATTCAAAATGCTCTGGGCATTCTTTTATTATGGACCAATGGTTGTGCGCTAAATGTGAACCCACAGAAAACCGAATTGGTTCTCTTCTCTAGGAAATATAAAATTCTTCATGTCGATCCTCCTACTTTAAATGGTTTCAACTTGGCTTTTACAGGTGAAGCAAAGTTCTTGGGTCTCGTCTTGGACAGTAAATTAAACTGGAAACCGAATATTATGGAAAGGGTAAAGAAAGCTACGGTAGCGCTATACTCTTGCAAAAATGCAATTGGGAAATGTTGGGGCTGGAGCCCCACATGGTCCTTTGGCTATACACAGCAGTAGTTAGACCCATTCTTCTGTATGGGGTAACAGTCTGGTGGCCTGCTCTGGACAAAACTGTCAACCTAAAGTTGTTGACAAAAGTTCAGAGAACAATCTCTCTGTGGATCAGTGGTGCAATGAGGAGCACATCCACTCAGGCACTGGAGGCTCTGCTATTTCTAACTCCTCTAGATATCTTGGGAAAACAGTGGGCAGCTAGCACTGCCATACGACTGAAATCCACGTTAATGTGGACCTGCAATAATACAGGGCACTCATCTATACTTTGTAACAAAGGGCTTCCCAAGACCACCAAGGGTTTCATTTTTTCCATGGTAAATCGACGGTTGACCGACAGAAATCTATACTGATCATCTTCCGAGTTTGAAGCTAAATTCTCCACTATCTTTTGAAAATATTTTTGCCGTTCCACATGCGAGATTATAGTGAATAATGAAAACGTTTTAGTTTTTAATTTTTGCTTGTTTTAAAAAGAATCCCATACGAAATTCACACAATTTACATTTATATACCTGGGTATTTGAAGTGAAGATTAAGAATTTTTAATTGCCGACAAGGTGAGGGTTAAGGTACGAACTAGGCATATTTAGAAAGAAATGTCATTTTTCGTGTTAAAGCAAAACAATAAAAAAATTCGATTTTAAATTTCAATTTGTTCGAGGCAAGCTAATGATATTAAAATTATCTTAAATATTATCAAAAGTGCTAGTGCTAGTGAATTATCTAAATTAAAATTACATTAATTATTGTGAATAAATTTGAGGAAAAACATAATTCAAAATAGACAAATTCTAACCTCAAAATGTAAACAAATTAGCCTAAATACCTCACTGTGTTTACGCCATTTGTTTTGATGCGCGAGAGCTGTCAGAATTTCGCTGAGATATTATTTTCACTATACTTTGTTTCCATGCAGAGTTCAACCTAGGTTGAACCTAGCTTAGCGTTCATGGAAACGGGGTTGAATTGGATTTTCGTTGAGTTATTTTGAGCTCAACGAAAATACCTGAGTTGAGCGGAATTGAAATTCAAAATGGCGCGGCGAATAAATATTAAGGACGGATCCGATTTCTGTGATAAATTTGTGTTTTGTAATAAATCTGACGTGAGCGAAATAATTTTCTCTTCGACATTTTGTAATAAGTTCGTTTGCTGTCCGAATACTGATATAATTTTGACAGGTAATGCTTGGAAAATAATTCAATAACACTAAAATATCGTCTATAGATTAATTATTTTGTTTAAATATAACCGCAATAAAGAAATCTACGGATCACCGGCATATTTATAATAGAAATGAATGAAATTTGAGGCGCGCTAAACGAAATTTAGCATTTTTAAACAAATAAAATTGTTAGTTGATCAACAATATTTGCTATATATTAATAATCTAAAATCCATCATTTAACGATGTAATGGCAATGAATTTAGGAATTAAGTACTTATAAGATAAAATTAGGGCTTGCAGATAATACTATTGATACAATATTACACAGATTTTGGTGCATCACAAAAACGAATAAATTGCTCACAAAATGATTAAAAAGGACAGAATAAAGGCATGCATGATGACTTTTACGAACGATTATAAATTTATTGGTCGTAAATTTAATTTCATCAATACAAAAATCTTGTTACTAAAATCAACATACTTCACTGGCGCAGAAACAGCGGTTCTGTGATAATTTGGTTGCGTACAGTTCAACATTAATTTATCACAGAAAAATTATTTTTCACAGAAATCGGACGCGTCCTTATAAGATAAAATTAGGGCTTGCTGATAATATTATTGATACAATTAATATTACACAGATTTTGGTGCAGCACAAAAACGTATAAATTGCTCAGAAAATGATTAAAAGGACAGAATAAAGCTACGCTTTATTCAAAATTATAACATGTAGTCGCTGTAATAATTTGGTTGCCTACAAATATCTGTCATAATTATTACAGTTGAAATAATTATCACAAACTTCGAACACGTTGTAAGCGTCAATTAGTGGAACAGTTCTTTTAGTGTACCACTGATAAACTGTTTGGCCAAATAAAGTATCATGGAATACTAGTTCAGCTTTAATAACTGACAACGTTAGTTCGATGTTTTTTTTTATTTGACGTGCACTTTTTACTTCAAAAACGCACTATTTGTGTATCACGTGTACAATTAATTGGACGTAAAATTAATGCTAAAAATCATAAGAAATTGGTACATTAATCGGTAACGTGTATATTAAAATCCGGAAATTAAAATTCAGATGCATCAACTTCAAAAAAAAATGTTACGTTCAAATTTAGCCCAAAAATATATTGGCGGGAAAATTGAAGCAACTCACAACACAAATTTGTCCGAAAAATCTCGATTTACTGCACTTTCACTGTATATTTCATTGAAGCGCAAACTGAGATGATCCTGTTAGCTCGCGTTTTTCTTTTCGTTGCACAATTTCAAATTCATCGCCTCGACTATTATTGTTTTTTATTGTAAAAAAAAAAAAAAAGTTAATCATGCAAAATACATACTTATATACAAACAACAGAAGAATATAAAAAAGGTGACGTTGAAGAAATAAATAAGACAGAAGAACAAATAACTAAATTAAAAATATGAAAATAAAATTTTCACATTTTCTGTACTCTGTACAATGTTTTCCAAAATCAACAAAAACAAACAAAAAGAAAATTCATCATTTTTTAAACGAACAAACCATTCGAAGTAGAATTTTTATTTTTAAAAATATTTTTTAATCCTTCGTTGGTACTATCCATCTTAACTTTAAATATTTTTGTAGTAGTACATACAAAAATATATCCTGCATTTGATTAACATAACATTTATAAAAACAATTAACTATATAGTATAGAGGTATATATTATAATAAATAATTAAATTCATTCTGAAATACAAAAACTTTTTGCTTTTCTCTCGCGAATTAATTAGCATTTTCGAATCGTAATTTTTTTAACAAATAAACTTAAATTAATTAATAAATAAACAACAAATTAAATAAAACACACTATCGATTCCATTACACAAACCTTTAAAATTTTAAATTATTTATCGAAAAACAAAAAAAATTATTAAAACAGAAAAAATATGTAAATAAAAAATAAAATTAATAAAAAAAACAATTTTTACAGCTTTCACTAAACAAAATTAAATGACAATCACTTTTCCATTCAAGTGTCCAAACTACAACTGAATCAAATCTTATTGGAATTTTTAATAATTTTATTATTCTCTTGCTATAAAACTCTTATATTTTATAGTAAACAATCTGGTTTAATGGGTATTTATAGTGAAATGTCAAAATTGTTTATAAATTTCACAAATAAATAGAACGCCGATAATAAAATACTGCACAATCATTATATTTTATATTTTAATTTAATTAAAAAAATGAATCCTGATAAACCGAAAACCACGGTAATTTACAAATATTTTTGAATCATATTTACGAATTATAACAGTTTTATTAAATCTATTTCATAGATAGAATTTGCTATTGAAAAATTGGACGAGACAATTGGAAGTTTGTTAAAGAAAAATCTAGAGGCTTATGGTGAGGTGAATATTGATAACGAAAAGGGTAGGTTGGTGATAAAATCTGCTCATCCATGGGTGGAAATTAAAGAAAAAATAGAAACCACTGGTCGACGAGCTATATTAACCGGGTTTGGAAATCAATCAGCTGTTGTGACAATAAACAGTAATGATATGAAAGGGGTGGTGAGATTTACAGTTCCAGATGGGGAAGAGAACGGTTGCGCGATAGACGGAGTTTTGGATGGCTTGGAAAATAAACAGTATTCCATAAATATTCATGAATTTGGTGATTTTTCACAGGTAGGTTATTAATACATATTTCCAATTTCCCATTAAGCACAGTTAAGTCCCGAAGAAATTTCCATACATGTGAACGATTTAGCTCGTTTTCTTTAACACATTGACTGACATGGCTCTCATCTGATGTGAAAATGATAGCCGTGAGATTCATGAGATACCATTGCTCTTTGGGCATTAAAAATTAAGTCAGACTGACAAATTTAGCTATGAAGTTTTATCATGAAAATAACACAAATTACAATAAATTTAGTCCGGTTGGTTTACATTCGCAAAATCGACTGGAAATTTAGTCCGGTTGGTTTACATTCGCAAAATCGGCTGGAGGGTGATTTGTTAATTCGATCCAAACGTGTTCGACTCATTCAATTAAAATAAGAACAATTGACGATTGGAGGATCGTGGGTACCACATAGCGGAGAAATTTGGGACTGAACGAGCTATCCTAATTTGACGTTTAAGATAATAAATTCACAGTAAATTTAAACCATTAAATTAGACCATTATACTATAATTTAATGGTCGAAATTTACTGTGAATTTACCCATGGTCTAATTCCAAAAACGCCTACTTTGAAGACTCGAATACGTTCGAACCGAATTCACAAATAGCCCCCTTGGGCAGTTAACGTGTTAAGGAATGGCTGGCAATAAACCGGCACACAAAAAATTAATATTTGAGATACAAAAAAATAATAAAACGGCACAAATTAATGAGCAACAAACAAAAATTTCTTGGCATCATAATAATAATTTGGCAACATTTATAATTTTTTGGCACTATTGGAAGGGTACACAAAAATTATTTTTTGGCATCGAAATAAACATTTTGGGCGACAAAAATAATTAACTGGCAACAAAGTTATAAATAAATAAATTAAAAATTAAAAAAATTAAATTAGTTTTAAAATATTCTGGAAAATGGAGATCCCTAATTTAACTTAGAATTGTAGAGGCTAACGGCTTCGGTAACTCTCACGGGCACGCGGGAGATCGCTTCGCTCCCCCCCGGTTAGCCCTCCGAGGGGCCTTAGATTTAAACTTCGAGGGACGTAGGAGCCAGGATAGGGAAACATGTCGCACTGCGTGCCGCACGTAGGAGCGGATTATATAGAATCTATTAATGACACTGCAATATTTTATATCGACCCCCCATCAAATATTAAATAATTTGTATCGATTAAATTTAATTTTTAGTCTCGATTTTTTTTTTTTTTACTCTAAAAATTATTTTTTTCTGTTCCAAAATATTATATTTGTTGCCAATTTATTAATTTTGATGTCAATGTTTGTCGCCACAGTATTTAATAATGTCCTTCAAAAATATTTGTTTGTTTTTTCATATGTGGTGCCAAAATATTATTTGTGATGCCAATTTATTATTTTTGATGCTAATGTTTGTCGCCAAAAATTTTTTCTTGTATGCCCTTCTTTGTTTAAATTGTCCCTTAAGGAATCTTGCATACAAAAACGCTCAAACCACCTCTCTTTTAACGAATTACATAGCAGCTTTACATGGTAATTTATGATTTATCCACTTGAAATCGTCTTCGTTCCAAATAAAGCTCTAAATTTACTCTAATGAGCGCTACACACCATCCGATTTGGTCGGACCGACGGTCGGTCCAACCAAATCGGTTGTTGTCTACAGACGATCCGACTTACCATCCGACTTTGACAATATTTTATTTATTTTTTGTCACACAAACGAATTCACACGATTGAATTATGTTTATTTTACTTTGTTGTTCTCGCTCTGAAATTGTTCACATGACTGAAGAAAAATATCGCCCGACAACACTACACACTATCCGATTTAGTTGGTTGGTCGGACGATTGGATGGAATTTCCATCCGACACATCCAACCTTCATTTTGTCGGCCGACATGCATACACACGATCCGATTTTACATCCAACCCAACCAAATCGGTCCGACTAAATCGCATGGTGTGTAGCGCTTTTAAAAGTAACGCAAGCAGAATGATTTGCTTTAGATCTTCCCTCAAAGGTCAAACGAAGTAAATTTATAGATGAAGGCATAGGACAAACATAATGTTGATATCTTGTTTCCTCTGGGCTACATGAATTAAAAATGGCTAAATTAAAAAAGTTCTTCAAAATGAATTAAAAAAGTTCTTCAAAATGAATTAAAAATTTTCATTAATGAAAAAAAAGCGAATATTGTATGAAAAAGGAATAACTTAATTGGTTAAAAAAATGAATTAAAAAACTCGCAGGTATTTCATACAAAAATCAATTTTTAATTCATCTTTAAAAAACTTTTTTAATTCAGCCTTTTTTAATTTGGTACTCCTTTCCTGTGTAATAACCCGTTAAACAAAGCGATACGTTTACGATACGAAAATGATGTTTGATGTTCATATAAAATTCGTTTACGAATCCAACGTCCCATGATAATTAGAATTTTTTACGAATCGGAATATATCGATTTTTGCGTTTCGTTTGCGATGCTTATTTTTCGGCCCTATTATTAAATGAATCGCATTTTTTGCGATTTTGCGGATGCGACATCACATATCGCATTTCTTATAAGAAATTTTATTTTGGAAGATAAAAAAAAATTTTTTTTTGACTAATAAAAATTATTTTTTATTATTTTTAACAAAATAAATTAAATATTTCTTAATAAAAGGCATTTTAATTGTATATTAAACATAAACAGAAAAAAATTATTTATTAACACAATCATTTCGCAAATGCGATATCCGGCTGCTATAGACTAGTCGCATTTGTCAATTTCAATTTCGCAAATATGCGCTATCGCATTTTATAATAAGCCACCAAGAGCGCATTTTTTGCGAAAATGTCGTTTATAATACCCAAATGCGATATCGCATGAAAATGCGAAATCGCATTTTTTTCATAATAGGGCCCATCTAATTATGCGATAAATTTACAAATCGTATTTTTCGAGTTAATTGCGATGATAATTACTATGTATTACCAAAAATAAAAACCGTGTTTTATATTTTTTATAATATTATTAAATTTTTTTTATTTATTTAAAGTAGGTGAATATTACAATACAAATTATAGTTTATTTTTTCTGCTTACATTACTTTTATTGACATCGGTGTAGTAAAAATTGTACATACAAAAATATATACATACAATACATGTATAAAATTAATAAACTTAAATGATTTAATAAAACAAAGTGTACTTACTCTGCGAACCTCACAACACAAAATATTTTTTAATAACTTTAATTTTCTTTTCACACAAATATTGCCCCGTATTCCGGCATCATAAAATCCATGTTATGTTATTTTATTTCCCCGCTTCCTATTTGAATTTATATTGAAAAAACAAAAATAACATAACATAACATAAAATTTTAAATCCCAGAATACGGCCTATTTTCATTCGAATTGTGAATTGTGACGTACACCCTTTGTGTATTATAGTATCGTTTACGTATCTATAACGTATCGTTTTTTACGATTCGCATTTTTTGTTTAGCGGGAATATATCAGGGGGGCTATTTCTGAATCTGATACGAATTCGAATGTATAAGATTCGTATTTGATTTAAATAAGAAACGAGCGATTCTGATTCAATTCTAATTCAATTCAAATAAGAATGTTACACTTTCGTATTCGTATCGTATTCAGAAATAGCCCCCCAGTAGTACAGCTTACTTTAAAACTGGCGACAGTAAATGACGCCTACTTCAAAACTATCGACAGTAACTTTCCATTATGAAACAGTTACTGACTAAAAAAATGGGATGAAAATATAATCGTTGCCAGTGCGAGAGAAAAATAAACTTTTTTGTTTTATTTTTTTAAAAATGTTGTTTAAAAATTGAATTTTACGTTTGGAAAGTTTTCATTTTAGCCGAAAAATTCGTAATTTTGATAAATAAATAGAATCATCGCCCTATTCGTCAAAAATATTACATCGTCGATTTTATACCGCCAAAAAATTATAGCATGCCCGACATTTTTGTTTTATACTTTTCTCTTTTTATCGCATGAACATTTTTTCTATTGCGTGTAGCGCTAAGGCTGCGGCCAGAGTGCACGCAATAAGCGATGCGAGGCGAGAAGCGATGCGATTTCGCGTGAGCCACGAAGCGAGTGCTGTCCAAAGTGGATGCGATAGAAGCGATTTATAAAGTTGAATAAAACTTTTTTAATATGAAAATATTTTGAATTTCTGTGCCTTGTATTTGTATTTTAATTATTAAATATTTTTCTATCATCATTATAGAAAGATTTGTTTTTAATTTACAAAATATTAACTTCAAATTCAAATATTTATTAATTTTTGATGTGAAAACATCTTTAGCGGGGGTAAGTCAAAAATTTCATGTAAAAAAAGGAACGGAAAATCCGGTACCTCTGAAATTGCAAATTATATACAAGAAAAACGAACACGAAATGCACCGAACTTGCATACGATATAATTCGAATTGCAATTTCCGTCAGATTAAAATGAAAAGACACAAAAAGTATGCATGTGTAGTACAAGTGATTAAAAAAATCTGAAATGGAAGTACGTTAAACAAAGACAAATGCACCCATACTTTAAATATTAAATATTATACATCTTAGCGAGCTGTGAAAAAGGCACTTTTACATTGATACATAATAAAATGATAATTTTGAAATTGTTTAATCGGTATGCTATGTTTATTGTTTAGTATTGCTTTGCTCATGCTGGGGGATATAGAAAACAAAAACTATAATTAGCACATTCGAAAAGAGACCATAGTAAATTTATAGTAAAATTTATTTTTGTTATGTTGGTAAAAAATTTACTAAAATTACCTTGCCTATACAAAAAGTTAAAATATATAAAATTCAATATCGAACAAATTCGAACACGCATTTTCATGGATAATAAATCGCTCGCCATTTAAAACATATTTTTTTGTTTAAATTTAAAGTTCTTCTGGTAAATAACCAGATAATCATTACGATTTTACGATTTGTTACGAAGAGTGAAATTATCAAGAATTTTACAACTTCAGTTTCGATCTGAATGAGAAGCACGAAAAATTTAATTATTTTCCAGTCAATCTCATCAGGCTATAGCGTCAATCTCATCAGGCTATATATAGAAAATAATCAATCATGTAATTAACAATTCAGTCGCTATAGCCTGATGAGATTGACTGGAAAATAATTAAATTTTTCGTGTTTCTCATTCAGATCGAAACTGAAGTTGTAAAATTCTTGATACTTTTTTGTATTTAATTCGATATAAAGTTACTTTTTCGTCACATAAATCCGGTCATTAAGATTAAAAATGCCAAAATAATAAAAACAACGACATAAAAATTTACTATAAATTTACTACCCATATTCGGAAAAAGATTGACAAATTTTATCTTCGAATTTTACTACAAATTTACTTTGGTCTTTTTCCGAACATGCTAAATAATGGTAAACAGATTCGAATGCCATTTTCTAAAGATACGCGCAAGGAAGAAGCCGCAGGGAGACATGCTACCGTCTTTCCAGCTGCTATGATATTAGAGTAAAAATAGCGCCTTTTAGTTTAAATCAATCAAATCAGCGATGCCATTTTGCTTTGTTCATATAGATTGCCGTAACCATTCTCAAAAGTCTAAATATGGAATCTTCAACAATTGCTGTGTACAAGTAATGATGAATTTTAAAGCGTTCAGGCCAGGTTTAGATGATTAACTTAACGGAACTGTACTTTGCTCAAGCTCACGAAGACATGGCTAGACTGAAATATAGCCGGTTATAAATTTCAATTTTTAATTAAACAATTAATGTTGGTAAGATTCGTCCTCCAAATCCAGAATAGAATAACTTATTGACTTTTTAAACCAAAATTGTAGTGTATTTTAAATACTGAGCGAACAGCAGCCGTCTATCTGCATTGGCTTCTCAGGCCCATCGAAGAGACTTGAAATGATTCAATAGTTAAAGGTTTTCACATAATTCTTTTGCGAGTTGAGCGTGAACTCGCCCGTTGTTTTTTATTTAATTATCTATTACATATTAATAATATTACTGTTATTAATATTTATTATTATTAGTAAAACTTCTCTAAAACTTTTAAAATAATAAAAAAATAAAAAATAATGCACACAATTATAGAACACGCGCGAGAACGAGCGACAAAACTCAACATGTTGAGTTTTATCGCTTCTCGCTTTGAAACTCGCATTCACTCGCACCTCGCATCGCTTTAACTGCGGACAGTCCTATTTAAATATATGTGTGCAGTTTTGTCGCAAGTGATCGCTTCTCGCATCGCTTCTCGCCTCGCATCGCTTATCGCGCGCACTCTGGCCGCAGCCTTAGTCTCCAACAAAAAAAACCGACGAGCTTGTATCCGAGACACGACCTATTAACGTAGGACTACGTAAAATTGAGAAAACTTTATTTGTACAGTTTAAGTGAAACCAAAATTTAGAAGTTATAAATTAAAAATAAAACCGTTAATTATCTAATGCTGCCATCTTTATGCATTAGGCTGTATTAGCCTAAGAGTACCCATTGTACATATTTTTTCTTTATTTTTATATTTATTGTTTATACAATACTAAATTTTATATTTCTCAATTCGTTATATCACAATGAAATGCCGTTCTAAAACAAAAATAAAAAACTGGGGTCTATCTGGCTCCTCGTACAACACTTTTCCCACAAAGCGTCCGTTAAAGATCACCAAACCAACCATTTATATTTTACAACCATTTTCTGTTAGTTTTGCACAGGCATTTTCTTAAATTTGGAGACCTCTTACCCAATATCACAATTGTTCACAACAATATAAATTTTCTACTCTCATGCCACCAAATCACAGCTTTTGAGTTGCCAAATTCAAAAAATTATAAAAGTTATAGTATTCTCTGAGACCTTAACAAAACCATTTTTCTTATCGGCAACCAAGCCCTATTTAGGCGTTAAAACCACCCCTTAATTTGCGAAAAAAGGGTAATTTCATCCCCTAAAAATTAGAGATGCAACCTTTATAATTTAATTTACTATGAATTTATAATACTTTTTATGAAGAATAATTACCAATTTGTTTTATCAAAAAAAGTGGAGTAGAAGTCGAGATATACCTACCGAAAAAAAACGCTTTTTGAGGTTAATTAAAAGGTTTCGCTAATGTCTCAAAGAGTACAACTTAGAACAGTTTTTATATTTTTTTGAATTTGACAGTTCAAAAGATTCCCTTGTTAGATTACTTAGAACTGAAACGTGTTTTCATCTGCGACCTGTAACAATTAGATCCAGTTATACATCTCTAATACTGTTGAAAATCCAACAATATTATGTGAGAAACGTAATAATTGACCGATATGGTTATTCACTCAGTGCTTGCATCACCGTGGATCATTCAAGATTACAAAATAGTAAAACACAATTAACGTACATTATTTTTTTGGCAGTGAATCCCACCTCTCGTCACATACCATTTCGTTTTATGTATCTCCCAGCGCTTTTCTCCAAAACTTGCTCCACCATAATGGCGTCCCATAACAATTTGCTATTAAGGTTTACATACGACATAAGAGAATTTATTACTCAGAAATAATACCTTTAAACCCGATTTTAATAAAGCAATTCACAAATAATGTATCGATCAATATATCGTTGAAATTTCAATCATTAAAATGTCACAAAATGTCAATAAAACGTCACAGAAATGTCATCAGTTAATCCACACTAGGTCTCAGGAGTCCGGTCTCATTCCTCGTTTTTTCCCCTTTAGCTATAAAACCGGTTTTGTTTCGGATTCATTTTTCAACCAAAATTTTTTTGGTTTCTATAGTCTCACCACACTCACCCAAACAAAAATGAAATAAAAAAAATTTTCAAGGACATTTTTGACTTGTACTTTTTTGTTTCATATTGTGTTTCGACCAATGCCGTCTTGAATATATCTAGTAGGCATTGGTTTTCGACATACACATACATATAAATTTATTGAAGAATCCATCAATCCACACTGGGTCTCATTTGATACTGGTTTCTGGTATCAAAATACCTGTCGCATCCACACACAGTCTCAAATGAATCCGGAATTCCAATATGAAACAAAAAAATACAAGTCAAAAATGTCCTTGAAAAGTTTTTTTATTTCATTTTTGTTTGTGTGAATGTGGTGAGACTATAGAAACCCAAAAAATTTTGGTTGAAATATGAATCCGCAACAAAACCGGTTTTATAGGTAAAGGGGAAAAAACGAGGAATGATACCGGACTCATGAGATCTAGTGTGGATTAGCTGATTGTGGATTGGCGGATTGAAACACAGCCTTATGTTATTTTATTTCCCCGCTTCCTATATGAATTTGTATAATTTTACGTTCGATGTCACAATCAACTTTGTTTAAATTATTTATTAATTTGAAAATTCGTATAGGCCGATCTATGTCCGATTTAGACGTACCAACATTTTTTTCCAACAATTTTTTTGTTGCCACTTAGACTACACGCAACCCAAAAAAATGTACATGCGATAAAAAGAGAAAAGGATAAAACAACAATGGCGGTCATGTCATAATTTTTTGGCGGTATAAAATCGACAAGATAATTTTTAATAAATACGGCGCTGATACTAGTTTATTTATCAAAATTATGGCTTTTTCGGGTAAAATGAAAAAATTTCGAACGTAAATTTTATTTTATTATTAAAATTTTAGTAAAATATAATAAAGCGCTATAAAAATTTCACAAATCGCCATTTTTATTGTGTTTGTTGCTATAAAATATCAAAAATATACTCGGGTCAAGTATATTTTATAGTCAAATTTATTTTTATAGTAACAAATGGTAAAGTAGCTTATAGTAACAATTGGAAAAAAAAAACAACAAAATTTTTGTTTGGTTTATATTTTTGTTCTTGTCTTACAAATGAAAATCATAATGTACTAATATCTTCATTTTTTGATGAGAAAAAAATGTTGGTATGTACGTCTAAATCGGACATTAGATGTAGAAAAATGTTTGCCTTGCAAAAAAAAAGAGATTAGTACATTACAATTTTCGCTTGGATGACAAGAACGACAATATAAACATGCAAAATTTTGCAAGGCTGTTTTTTCGTTTTTTTGAGCAATTGTTACTATAGAAATGAAAATTTAACTATAAAATATATTCGACCCGTCTTTTTGATATTTCTGACGATTCATGTTTGACAATTAAGCATGAAACACACCGAGCAGCAGATTTAAATATACCTTGATTTACTGATGTATTCATAGATAGTCGTATGTTAAGCAAAATTATAAACAATTTTTATAAAAACATTCAAATATTTGATAAATTTAATAGATAAATTTCGATTAAAAGAAAATCTATCACAAGTGGAATATGTGGGACATGTCGCGCTGCTCTTGGTGTGTTTCAGCCTTTAAGGGTAAAACACACCAAGCGGCGACGACGGGCGACAAAATTAAATGCTTGTTATTTTCGTGATTTAATGAATACAAATCGTAGTTTAAGCAAAAATATATATAAATTTTATTAAAACATTCAAGTATTTCATAATTTTAATAGAAAAATATGCATTAAACGAAAATACATCGAGTGAAGTTGTTTCTGCCGTCGCGACAATATGTTCCACATCTAGCTTCAAAAAAATGTCGCGTCTTCTCGCTAAACATAATCTCACGGTTTTTTGATTTATGTATATAAAAACAAAAAAGAATTTATCAAGAATTTGCTAGTTTTATTTATCATTATAGAAATATTAAAATAATTAATTCATAGAAAAATATACTACTTAAAAAAGGAAAAAAATCGCGTCGCTTGGTGTGCACAGATGCTGGCGTCTATTATGTGAATTGCTTGGAATACGTCGCGTCGCTCTTGGTGTGTTTTACCCTTTAGGAAAAAGGTCTATAGGGTAAAGCCTGAATTCCATAGTGAATAATAGTTTGTCAGTCAAAATAAAGTGAGATAAAAATATATAATCGGTAGTTGTGTGAATGAAACACAAACCGAAGTCAGTCAAAATTGTATCTACAAAAAATGTGTGTCTGTATTAGTGGATCGCCATAATTATGGTTGAAAAGTATCAAATCGAGATCATTTCAACTAACCCTTAGCGGCCACACTTCGCTCCCGTAACATAGCGGCCACACTGGGGTGATTTTTCACCCCAGTCAAAAAATCGGTCTAGAAAGACAAATTTAAAATATTGAGACTCCATAAAATACGTGAGCTTTCTGAAACATGTTTTTCAATTTCTAATATGGTTTACAAGAGCCAATATCAAGATAATTTGACAAAAAAAAATTATATATGTATGCGCAAAGTCAGGAAAAATTAACGTTTTTCAGAAAAAAATCATTACTATTGAAAAATCATTACTCCTTCCGAAATTCATCGTTTATAGAAGGATTTTTCAATTAGTAAGAGAGTTCGCATATAGATGGTGTGTCTGGGAGTTAGTATTAAAAAAATTAAGTAAATATTAATAGAACTAATTTGAAATACTGCAGATACAAACGTCTCATCACAAAAACTAATAACTTATCTTTATAAAATAACAATATTCGTATCTTGACATGTTTACTGAGAAATACACCTCTAAATTTATTTTAAACAAAATAGAAAATATCTTCCAATTAAAGTTAAAATGCATTCATTAACACTTTATAAATGAAAACCTCTTATAAAATTCCAATAAATCAAGAAATATCATTCATAAATAATAATTTATTTACACTTGTGTTACATAGGAATTCCTATGTAAATGTTTGACATTTGAGATTTTGTCCCAGGACAACGGCGCACCATACAGCAAACACTCGAGGTAAAAATTCCTCCTATAGCGATACTAATACTTTTTTCTTCCTTCTATGTACCATGCAAGTAACCTGCATTCCTCGACAACCTCTATATGGCGCGACAAGTATGATTTTCGTAGTTTTTGATAACTTAAATTAAGGTGATTTGGCCTGGGGTACATATTCACCCCTAGTGGCCGCTAAGGGCTAACACATCTGCATAAATATTGTGTACGATGAAAAATATTTCTCGCACACACTAATAATTTTACGATGTTAAAATTGTCTGATTTAATATAAATTGTTTTCGGCTTTTTATAGACAACATACTATTTGTAATGACATACTCATTATTTTCGATTTGGCAAATCAGAAAAATAATGGAGTCATACTCCTAATATATCTACCAGCAAAAGTAGAAAATATTCATCCCCTCCCCCCTTTTCTTTCCCGCAGAGTCAATACAAAGTGTATCAACTCTCAAAAATGAGAAATCTCTTTGAGATTTTGTGTTGGTACTTGGTAATTCGGTTTCGTACAGAAAAGTAAGGTCTACTCATCAGGTAGCTACGACCGAACTACAAAAATTCAACTCTCGAAAAATACATTAAGTATTTAACTAGAGGGTATTGAGTTAGCGAATTATATTCACTAACTCGAACTCAAAATCCCAAGCAGAAATCTCATTTGTGTGCGTATAATGCCCGCACTAATATTTACGATGTTAAAATTGTCTGATTTAATATAAATTGTTTTCGGCTTTTTATAGACAACATACTATTTGTAATGACATACTCATTATTTTCGATTTGGCAAATCAGAAAAATAATGGAGTCATACTCCTAATATATCTACCAGCAAAAGTAGAAAATATTCATCCCCTTCCCCCTTTTCTTTCTTTCGTAGCTACCTGATGAGTAGACCTTACTTTTCTGTACGAAACCGAATTACCAAGTACCAACACAAAATCTCAAAGAGATTTCTCATTTTTGAGAGTTGATACACTTTGTATTGACTCTGCGGGAAAGAAAAGGGGGGAGGGGATGAATATTTTCTACTTTTGCTGGTAGATATATTAGGAGTATGACTCCATTATTTTTCTGATTTGCCAAATCGAAAATAATGAGTATGTCATTACAAATAGTATGTTGTCTATAAAAAGCCGAAAACAATTTATACTAATAATTTTAATAGCATGGCGATTTTTTTTTTAATTTGTTGTTTTATGACGGAAAATCTTCGAAAAAAACAATTCTGGAGTGAGATGTTGTAACTATCACGTTTTTCGCTTCGATGCATTTTCGATAGAATAACTGTACTCCTTTGTTAAAAATATAAGATTTTAAAACAATTTAGTTCTAAAATACCGTTATTCTATCGGAAATGCATCGAAGCGAAAAATGTGATGGTTACAACATCTCACCCCTGATATGAGTATTAATAATAATTAATTTTTTAGATAATTTTGAGACGTAAAATAATTGAATTAACACATAAAACTTAATTTGTTGGTTAATTGTTGGTTATGTTTTTGTTTGCTGTCAAAACACCAATAAACTCATAATTTTAATAGTGGAGATATACTCGACGTTACTCAGACGTTTTAAAATGTCAACGCGCTTGCAAGTATTGCAAGATAAACTCACGATTGGATTCGCGATTTTGACATTTCTTTGACATCTATGTCACAATAAAAATAAAAATTTGCATCATTGATTCTCAATTATTATAGAAATAATTATAAAATGAATCGAGAAATGAATGAAGATCGACTAAAAACATTAAAACTGATGAAGAGCGGGCTACTAGTTTGGTTTTAGCGCAACAAATAAAAATAAAAAATAAATTAAACGTCAAAATTATAACAAAAATAAAATAAAAATGGGATATTATTTTTTAAAATGTCTGTAAAATGTCACTTTAGCACTAAACAACAACAAAAAGTCAAAGTTAAATCAACTTTTTTTTGTGACTTCTGAGTAGCGTCGAGTATAATCGCTTTAGTGCAAATTCATATACTTTAACATTTTTTATTTTCTTAGTCACGTCGCTCGCGTCGAGTTTATCTCCAGGGTAATAGCGCGGCACTTTTATGGGAAAGATTTTTTTAATTTTGTATTTTAAGACAGAAAATATTGGAAAAATAATAATTCTGATATGAGTAATAATAATAATTAATTTTTTAGATAATTTTGAGACTTGAAATAATTGAATTAACACATACTACTTAATTTGTTAATTAATTCTAGGTTATGTTTTTGTTTGCTGTCAAAACAATAACAAACAATAGTGTGGCATTGTTATGGGAAAGATTTTTTTAATTTTGTATTTTATGACGAATAATCTTCGAAAAAAATAATTCTGATATAGTCATTATTATTAATAATAATTAATTTTTAGATTATTTTGAAACGTAAAATTAATCGAGTTAACACTAATACCTAATTTTGATTAATAATTTTTGGTTATGTTTTTGTTTGCTGTCAAAATGTGTCCATCAAAGTTTGCTATAATAAAATCAATAACAAAACACTTTGTCTTTGTCACTCTGATGGATTTTTTTTTTTTTGTCTTTTTCCAACTTGAAGTCAGCTCAGTCAATTATTCACTATGGAATTCAGGCTTAAGGAAAGAAGTATTCCAGGGGTGAGATGTTGTAACCATCACGTTTTTCGCTTCGATGCATTTTCGATAGAATAACGGTACTCCTTTGTAAAAAATATAAAATTTTAAAACAATTTAGTTCTAAAATACCGTTATTCTATCGAAAATGCATCGAAGCGAAAAACGTGATGGTTACAACATCTCACCCGTTTTTTCCCACAATCTGCTGACGTCAAATTTTACAGCATAGTCACGATCATGACTCAAGTATTTTTATATCCGACAATTTTTGTATTTTTCTGACATTTTGGTGATTTCATCACCAACTTTTTTCCGGAATAATGTGCGACTTATTATAATATTTACTATGAAAGTTGGCCACAAAAATCGGCAAATGATGGCAAAAAAAGTGGGGTTCTGTCGCACAAAAAATGGGCGCGGCTTATAATATAAATTTTGGCGGGGAAATTTCACTTTACATCCATCCATACATGCATACATACATACTTAAATAAAAACATATTTTTTTTTTTTAATATTTCATTAACATAATAATTTTATTTTTATTAATACATACTTATATTATAATTATAATTTTTTAAATTAATTTAATACATAGTAACAAAAAACCGAATTAAAACCAAATAGCTGCTGATATATCCAACTTAAAAAGCGCCGCCATCATATCGCCGTGCTTTACAAACATAATTTTCTCGTCTCAATTCGCATCATTCTAGTTTCAACTGCGGTCGCAGAAACATATAAATTAATAAAAATAAAATTTATTTTTGTTATATTTGTTTTTTTTATTGCTAACAGTTACTTTACTCGCAGTGTATTGTATTTGTGTAAACAATTGTGTGAAATTACCGAAGTTATTGGTAGTTCTCGACCCAAAAGGGGCTTAAGCCCCCTTATATGTGATGATACACAAGACAATTCTAGCAAAATTGCTAAATTAAACAGTGAAAGTGAAGTTCAAACAGTGTCGCAGGCAATACCAAAAAATCAGTTAATTAATAATTGCGAAATCAATATGAAAAATAACAGATTTTCACCGTTACAACCAAATAAAAACCTGAACGAAAATAATGATGAAGATGTAATCATCACTAAAACAACTAGAGTTAAAATTCCTCCTATTGTTATAACAAACAAAAAACTGAAGGACGTCTATAATTTATTGAAAACACACAACATCACCAAATATAAACTTAAAATTCAATCAATTGGAATTAAAATCTTAATTGATAATATGAATGATTATCATTCATTTTCTAAAATATTGGTACAACAAACGGAGTTTAAATACTATACATTCGAAGACCCTAACAACAAACCAATCAAAATAACTCTATCCGGACTACCAAATTTTGAAGTTGATGAAATTAAAACTATGTTGAATGATGAATCTATTCCAATACCTAATGAGATAAAAAAGTTTAATTTAAAAAAACCACGTTATGATCAACAAATGGTGTACCTGTTATTCTATAGTAAAGGTACAACAACACTAGCCGATTTAAAAAAATTTAAGTCTGTATATAATATAATAGTAAATTGGAATTACTACCAATCTCAGAGGCGTGGTCCAACACAATGCAGGAATTGTCAACTCTTCGGACATGGGACTAGTAACTGTCATAGGGATCTCAAATGTCGTCTTTGTGGTGAGAACCATACAATTATAAACTGCCCGCTTAGCAATCTAGAAGAAGATAAAAAACAAGCCGGGTATAAATGTGCCAACTGTATGGATAATCATCCGGCCAACTTTCAAAGTTGTCCAAAAAAAGCTGAATTTATGCAGATCAAGAAAAACATACAACATAAATTTCGACAATCTCAACCTGCTCGACAAACAAATGTTCCTCCCCTTCTGTCGAATGAGCTACATTTTCCGGGTCTAACAGCTGGTAGACATAATAACTGGTGGAATACTCAAAATAGTGCTAACAACGTCAACAATCAACACACATCACAAAATCAAAATAAGTCTGACGACTTATTTTCCACTGATGAAATTATAAGAATTGTACAAGAAGTGATTGGTAAGTTTCAGATGTGCCGTTCAAAAAGCCAACAATTACAAATAATATTTGAAATTTCCGCAAAATATTGTTATGGAAGTAATAAATAATCTGAAGGTATGTTTTTGGAATGCTTGCAGTATCAAAAACAAGCTTATAGAAACCATACAATATGTTAATGATAATTCTATAGATATTTTGATTTTAAATGAAACCCAACTTAAATTTAGTGATAGATTAAATGTTTCAAACTTTATTTGTTATAGATTAGATAGGGATACTAGTGGTGGTGGTATTGCAATTTTAATAAAACGGGGAATCCAGCATTCTCTTCTTTCGTCGTTTAATACCAAAGTGATAGAATGTCTTGGTATTAATATAGTAAATTATTCTGGTAGTATAAATTTAATAGCGGTATATTTTCCTGGAACTTCTCTTACGAAAGAAAAACTTAATTATTTTAAAATGGATCTAAATAAAATCTGTTCAAGTACTGATAGTTATTTTGTATGTGGTGATCTAAATGCTCGTCATAGGTTCTGGGGATGTAATAGGGCAAATCAAGCAGGAAATATACTATTTGATTTAATATGCTCTCGTGATATTTATGTTCATTATCCCGACAAATACACATTCTACCCTGCTGCTAAAAGATGTCAACCCTCAGTTTTAGACATAATACTATCTAATAATAAGCATAGTATCTCTAAACCATCAACATGTTTCCAGCTTATGTCTGATCATGTTGCGGTTAGTTTTGAAATTCAGTGTCAATCTCGTCTCAATGGACCTACAATGAAAATGTGTTATCACCTTGCAAAATGGGATATATATAAAAAAATACTTCAAAAGTCTATTAAATTAGATAACTATACTGCTGTTAATATCACAAATTCAAATCTTATTGATGAACAACTAGATAGCATAGTATCTAATATATATAAAGCAAGAGATAGAGCTATACCTAAAGTTCCCATCAAATCCTATAAAGATCTCCAACTTCCTGACGATTTGAAAATGCTCATTAAGGTCAAGAATATAAAACGACGACAATGGCAACGCACAAGAGATCCAATTGTTAAATACATCTTTTTGGAAATGAAAGCAGAGATAGATATCCAAATCAACTTGTTACGTAACAAACGTTGGAATAAGCTGCTTAACAGTTTCAAACCGGGTTCCAAACCTTTCTGGAAAATGACGAAAATTATTGGAAACAAAAACAGTTTTTTGCCGCCATTGAAAGTTGGTAATGATACCTTTATCACAAACACAGGAAAAGCTAATGTGATAGCAAACGTCTTCAGTTCAATCCAAAATAGTTCGCATATACATACAGATCCCGTATTTGAGGAGACGGTGAAATCAGCCGTAAATGTACTTGATAATCAATCAAATGGCGAAATTGTGTTTACTACGCCGTATGAGATAAAAAATACAATTAAGTCACTCAAAACTACGAAGAGTCCTGGCAACGATCAAATCAATAATATGCTTCTTAAGCATTGTCCCCGCAATGTCCATATAATGCTGACCTATCTATTCAATTCCTGTTTCGCTCTTAATTATTTTCCAAATTCTTGGAAACATGCATTAGTGATACCTGTACCCAAACCGAACAAGGACAATTCAAACCCTATGAACTACAGACCTATTAGCCTTCTGTGTTCCTTGTCAAAAATTTTTG
Source organism: Tipula helvola (assembly GCA_963556165.1). Classification (NCBI taxonomy): domain Eukaryota; kingdom Metazoa; phylum Arthropoda; class Insecta; order Diptera; family Tipulidae; genus Tipula; species Tipula helvola. The sequence goes on along the minus strand of OY744483.1, from coordinate 93,666,089 downwards.
AGCGTATCATTCAATCTAGACTTTTAAATCACATCACTATTAATCAATCTATGCCCAATGAACAATTTGGATTTCGAAAATCTCACTCAACCAACCATCAGGTTAGCAGACTAGTTTCAATAATTAAACAAAACACTAATAACAAAATTTCGACTGGGGTAGTGCTTTTAGACGTAGAAAAGGCTTTTGACAGTGTCTGGCATGACGGACTATTATACAAATTAATAGTTTTAAAAGTTCCTGTATATATCATCAAGATTATAAAAAATTATCTTTCAAACCGAACATTTTCAGTGAAAATTTTAACGGATTTATCTGATAATAAAACTATCCAACAGGGTGTACCTCAAGGGGCTGTATTGAGCCCTTTGCTGTACAACTTATTTATCTATGATATTCCAACCCCGCCACATTGTGAATTACTTTTATATGCGGATGATTCTGCACTTGCAACTGGCTGTGTTGATCCAAATACAATCATTTCCAATTTAGAAAATGGCGTTACGATCCTAAATAACTATTTTAAAAAGTGGAAAATTAAGTTAAATATTGACAAAACACAAGCATCATTTTTTACTAGGCGCAGAAAACTGTCATCACTTCCAAATCGTGAATTAGTAATTCAAAACAAAAAAATACCCTGGGATCCCGACATCAAATACCTTGGAATTATCTTAGATAAAACACTCACATATAATAAACATACCATGTACTCCATTTCCAGAGTTAATAAATACATAAAAATTCTCTACCCATTTATCAATAGAAAATCTAAGCTATCCACCCAAAATAAATTAATTTTATATAAGACTGTGTTTAGATCTATACTTCTGTACGGTGCACCTGTCTGGAGCAGCTGTGCAGATACTCATATTAAAAAGTTACAAATTACTCAAAATAAACTACTCAAACTAATTTACAATTTACCAAGACACTATTCTACTCAGGATTTACATAAAATTAATAATATTGAATTAGTGAAAGATTTTGTTACCAAACTTTGCACTAGATTTAAAAGAAATGCTGGATTCTCTGACAATCCACTCATTAAAAGTCTGTACTAGTTGAACGTTACCCTTTATTAAAATATAAAATTTGTAAACCTAATAAAATATTGAACTGAGCACAAGTTCAATGAATATTAAAGCTAGTCATTTTTTACCAAGATTAGTTATAGTTTTAAGTATAGTTAAGTAAAGTTTTAAATAAATCTAGCTTGAGGTTTTTTTTTATAGTTTCCTCAACAAATATAACCAATAATTGTTAAGTCAACTCATAAACTGAACTACTCAGATGTAATGAAATTTAAATTAAGTTGAAAGTTTTTTAAAAAACGACCACTGTATAATATCTCTGAATTTTGTTATGTTTGTAATAATAAATAAAAAAAAAATAAAAAAAAATAAAAATCGTCTCAATTCGCGCTACATCTACAGAAATTGATTTTAATAATATAATAATAATATTCGCACAAACAATCACAAAAATAAACATTTTACAAACTAAATTTAAGTTTTATAACACCGGCCGTAGCAAAAAAAAATAAAATGTAAGCAAACGCAAAAACACAACAACCATAATGGCGTCTCTCACAAAACTAAAGTTGAAAATGTAAACACATGCTTGAGGGCGAGGCACATAGGTTTCGTTTCGTTTCGTTTCATTTCGTTTCGTTTTCCATCCGGCACCCTGGCACCAGGGTTGCCATATTGACAGATTTATCTGTTTTTCACAGATTTTCAATTGGCAAAACAGAAAAACAGATTTTATGTAATATTTACAGATTTCTTGGGAAATGTTTATTCGTACAGATTTTTTAAATCAGAATCTATGTATAATTCTTCTTCTGTCCAAATTATGTTTAAAAGGAAAACTTGTGGATTATGTTTTAAAAGAATGTTGATTTACTGAAATTTATTGTGATTCTAAAAATCCTAATGTGGTTTGCTTAATTATTTTATTTATTTTTTTAAATTTAATTAGTTTTATTACTGAAATATGTGATTATTTTGTGGTTTACTTATTTAGTTATTTAAAGTATGTACATAAATAAAGAAATGCAAGCCATTTGTCAAACATCAAATTAGCTTTGTTAAATTATTTTCAGTATGTACAATTTTACCAAACATTTTTGGAAAAAACAGATTTTTTTGCTCAAAAACAGATTTTTTTTGACAAATTTACAGATTTAAAAAAAAATTGTCTGGCAACACTGCCTGGCACATAAGTTTCGTTTCGTTTCGTTTTTTTTATTATTATTTGACACTTTAATTGTATTAAAAATACTTTAATTAATTATATTATTTATTATATATATATATTTAATAAGAATTTAATTTGTTGTTAACTTTATTTTTATTTGGTTCACTCACAGTCACAACAAATTTCGTTTACTACAAACGTCAAAATTAATACATTGAGGTTATGGTTTAAGTTTTTATTGAAATTTCATCAACCTTTTCGTTTCGTTTCGTTTTTGAACTTAACATTGTGACAATGTTTTCAAACAAAACTCAAAACAAAATTCTCTTCTCTTCTCTTCTTCACCTATGTAGTCTTACTTTGGCAATTTTACAACAACAATGCCGTGTATTTTCATTCCGGAATGAAGAGTTTCATTCCGCTGAGAAGTAGGAATAGCAAAATTCTCTTCTTCACCTAATTGCAGTGTTTACCACTAGAGTAAATAAATAATATATTTTAATTTTATGAGTTGGTATTAAATAATAATTATTGATTTTTCGATAAATCAGAATATTAAATTTTGTTAGTTATCATTTGGAATTATTACACTTTATTCAATAATTTGTTATGTTATTATTTTATATTTGTTAAAATTCTAAATAATAAATTATATTTTAGGGCTTGGTACCAACTTTTGAAAGTAAAATTAAAAAATTATTCTGAAGAAGAATTGTTCTTACTTTGGGCAAAATTTCATTCCTATCCGGATTGGAATAACTTTTACCAAAGTAAGACTGCACTAGTTGCAGTGTTTACCACTAGAATAAATATATTAAATATATTTAGTTTTATGAGTTGGTATTAAATAACAATTATCAATTTTTCAATAAATCAGAATTTTAAATGTTGTTAATTATCATTTGGAATTAATTATATTTTATTCAATAATTTGTTATCACTATTTAATGTTTGTTAAAATTCTAAATAATAAATTATATTTTAGAGCTTGGTACCAACTGTTGAAAGTAAAAAAAAAAATTATTCTGAAGAAGAATTGCTCTTACTTTGGGCAAAATTTCATTCCTATCCGGATAGGAATAACTTTTACCAAAGTAAGACGGCATTATTAATTTAATAAGTAAAGTACTGCCGTCTTAAGGGCCACCAGTGAGAAATTATAAACTTAAAAAAAATTAAGAATTTTAACGAATCCAATTTTTTTAAAGTTTTTTTTGACATTTCAGCCATAGAGAAATTAAAAATTCTTTAAGGGGACGTACCACCTTCAAAATTGAAAAACAAAAAGTTTTTCAAAGATTTTTTTTTAATGGAATAAAAAGAGATATCTTAATGAAACTTTCCATTGACATTTTATTTTATTTTTTGTATAAAAAAAATTTTTTTTTAGATTTTTTTTAGCCCGCTGTCGTCTGCTATAACGGTTTTCCAAAAACACTGAAAATTCGCGGCGTGCATCATAACTGCTCTCAGAAACGTCCAAAAAAAAAAAAAAAACGGGGTTTTATTCAGCATTAAATTGCCCTTGGAATGAACTAAAAAAAGAAAAATTGGTTGAAAAATAAAAAAATGGCGGCATTTTTTCGAAAATTCAGCTTTTTTGTCCCCCCCAATTAGTTGTAACTCAAAAAATTGAAAGCCGATTATTCCCTCCGTAGTTCATTCTGAGCAGAAATATATGTAGATCAACGTGTTAAAATTTTAGAACGATTGAATAAGTAGTTTTTTCTCAATCTTGCACGTCAACTTGAAAAACGTCATTTCGAGATAATCGCGTTAGTCAAAATTTTTTTTTTTTGTAATAAACCTTACCAAAATTTAGTCTGCGATGCCTGCACCGTACAATATACCTTCTTCTCAAAAATTTCTCCTCTACGTTTACAGCTGTTATGTGAGAGAATAACGTATTATATTATATATGTATATGCATGTATATATAAGCAGGTGTTTCTAAGAGAAAGTCGATGTAGCGATATACAGCGAACTTTGGCGCCCTTCGCAATAAATAAAAAAAAAAATATAAATACATTTTTTTTTGAGATTTTCATGTTAAAATCATGTTCTTAAACGTACATTCTAACATATTCTATCATAAAAAAAATTTAGATTTTTTGAAAATTTGAAGGTGGTACGTCCCCTTAAGTAAATGACAGCGAATTTTGTATATATAATTTTTATTTTAGGGTAATCTGTATTTTTGGTAAAATAGTATATCTATAGAAACAGCATTTTAGTTTTTAGTAGGATTAATTTGTGCTTCAATCACTTTTTTTTAAATTCGGGATCACAAATGTCGCCAAATTATAAACAAAATAAAAGACTTCAGTGAAAATATGAAATTTAAAACATAAATTTAGAATTTCCACTTTTGCACAAGGGGAAATAATGTTTTTGACGTCTTGTTTTAATTTTTTTTAAGTTTGGACGGAAAATTTCGCATTCATAAGTTTTTATAAGTGACAGATAAAATTTGACGAAGCTTCGTTGAAATTTTTAAGTTAATTTAAGTTTTCCATGGGCGAATACACATAAATGCCATTTACCGGATTCTTAATTTTTCTTAATTTAAGTTTATAAGTTTTTATAAGTTTTCCATGGTTACCACTTTACTTTGGTAAAAGTTATTCCTACCCGGATAGGAATGAAATTTTGCCCAAAGTAAGAGCAATTCTTCTTCAGAATAATTTTTTTTTTTACTTTCAACAGTTGGTACCCAAGCTCTAAAATTTAATTTATTATTTAGAATTTTAACAAATATAAAATAGTGATGACAAATTATTGCATAAAGTATAATAATTCTAAATGATAATTAACAAAATTTAAAATTCTGATTTATCAAAAAATTGAAAATTGTTATTTAATACCAACTCATAAAACTAAATATACATATGTAATAGTTTTACTCTAGTGGTAAACACTACAACTACGAGAAGAAGAGAATTTTGCTATTCCAACTTCTCAGCGGAATGAATCTCTTCATTCCGGAATGAAAATACACGGCATTGTTGTTGTAAAATTGCCAAAGTAAGACTACATAAATTTAAGTAGTTTTATAGAAATTTATGATAATGTTCAATGTATCACATATGTACATAGAGCTTAAATTATATGTAAAATCAAAATCACGTACAAATTTTTATTATGTACATGCATATATTCTTTCATGTTAATGATTTTTATTTATTATAAATTTTCCTATGTGTGTAAAAAATGAAATAAATGGTAGGAGCCAGTATTCTATACAATTTTTGGAATTTTTTGATATTTCATACATGCATAAGTAATTTAATATGTATGTATTTAAAATTTTTTTTGTTGAACATCTGCCAAAATTATTTAACGCGGAAAAATCCTGTAAGTCGGAAAAATTTATCGGTCCCGTTGAATTCCGCCTTAGAGGATTTTCACTACTTGGGAAGTGATTAAATCAATATTATGTAATACAGTGGTAGACATTCGAATAAACGCACTATGTTTTTTGAATATAGTTCTAACAGTAAAGTGTTTTGATTTTTTCAAGTGGTCTAAATTGTGTATATCATCTTGAATCTGTTGCTAAGATAAACCATTACTAAAAATTTTAATGGTTTTCTTTAATAAATTGAAAAATTTAAATTTCAGGTGGACATTCGTATAAACGCACTTCTGATAATGTACTAAAATAAAAACCAAAATTAGCAAGTTTTCATATATTATTTTATTTAATATTTGGTCTGGCCCCGACCTTTTTGAATAACTTCGAAAATCCCAGTAGGCATTGAATGTGTTAAATTTTTGAGGGTTTTCGGATCAATTGTGGCCCAACATTCACGGATGGCACTTTTCAAATCTTTAATTGAATTATATCGCTGTTCATTTCCATAAACTTTTTGGGGAAGGCCCTCTAAAGGTTTTCGATAGAATTGCAAGCAGGACTGCAAGCTGGCCATTCAAGAAGGGGAATGTTTTTCTCGAGAAACCACGGTGTGGTCTCCTTCGAAGCATGGATCGAGGCATTGTCTTGTTGAAATTATAATTTTTGTTGATGTTCTTATCTAGATAATTTATCAAAACGTCTTCCAAAAGTTTCACGTACATACGGAAGCTCATTAGTGTCGTTATAAGGCAGATGGGAAGCTCCTCGTTATAAGAAAATGCTCCGCATACCATAACACACCGCCACAAAATTACGCTTCGACATAACGACTCCATGTTCCTCCAAATTATGCCAGTAGCAACTGTAGCAGTCGGGGAAAATCCAGATTAATTTTTTCCCGTAAGAAAAATCACACTCTGCCAATCCGTTATCGACGACATGTATTTACGAGCAAATTTGAGCGGATTATTCGTATGCATGGCCGTTAAAAGTGGTTTGATCCAAAATTTTGTTCATTTTATGTTCGGTGAACTATTAAAAATACGGGCAATGTGTCGGGTCGTCACAGGAAGATCCAATAGCCTGCATGATAGACGGTTTCGTGTATAGCTTCTTTGCGGATTAGACCTTTCTGGCGAGCTGAGATCTTGGATAGGCAATAGTCCTGATTGCAATCCTATCGAAAATCTTTAGAGGGCCTTCCTCGAAAAGTTTATGGAAATGAACAGCAATATAATTCAATTAAAGATTTGAAATGTGCCATCCGTGAATGTTGGGCCACAATTGACCCGAAAACCCTCAAAAATTTAACAAATTCAATGCCTACTCGAATTTTCGAAGTTATTCAGAAAGGTCGGGGCCAGACCAAATATTAAATAAAATAATATATGAAAAATTGCTAATTTTGGTTTTTATTTTAGTACATTATCAGAAGTGCGTTTATACGAATGTCCACCTCAAATTTAGATTTTTCAATTTATTAAAGTAAAACAATAAAATTTTTACTAATGGTTTATCTTAGCAACATATTTAAGATTATAGACATAATTTAGACTACTTGAAAAAAATCAAAACACCTTACTCTTAGAACTACATATATTCAAAAAACATAGTGCGTTTATACGAATGTCTACCACTGTAGAATATTTAAATGATACCAAAACCAAAGTCACCGGCGACTTTTTTCGGTGAATTTTATATTGTTTTAAAATATTTTTAAATTTTTAATTAGTTAGCTTGCGAAGCAGTAAAATCTCATTTATTTTATTTAATTTTTTCATAAATAATGACCCAAATTATAGTAATATTAATCATTTCAATTGGATTGTGCTGCCTATTCATAGGCACAACCAATGCAAATTATAATAAAGATGTCCGCCAAGCTGACAAAAATATAAAAGAAGAATGCCAAAAACTTCAAGTAAAATTTAATAAATTTGAAACGGATTCTGATGGTAATATTATACACCCTGAAGAAACAACTGAAGAAACAACTACTCCAGAGCCAATCTTCATTACTACAAATTCTAGTAATGATGATGTTGATGGCGCTTCTGGAGGAGCTAAACATCCAGCAGCATCTAATGAAACTGAGGATGCACATTCTGCTGGAGTTAATTTGAAACCATACTTGTTGCTTAACTTTAAAACATATTTGAAAATTATTCCTTTAGTTATTTATACAATATTCGTTTAATTTGAATATTTTTTTTTAAAATTCCGTGTGTTAATAAATTTTTGTTATGTTCTATTAAATTGTATTTCAAGTGATTCAATTAGCGGATTGATGTATATAAACGCCTTACGCTACTTTTTAACCCTTAGTGATATTTTGGTGGTATGTATTATACAACCACTGCGATAACCTTTTTGGCTATTTTGAAATCCGAAATTCTTAATCTTTTTAATCGTTTAATAATAAAAGTGACAAAACACAGCGTACCAAAATAAAAATGTCGCCCTCAGGATTAAATATTCAGGTGATTACGGAATATTTCATTCGTAAAATGCTGAAATCGTGAAATTTCGTAATATTCCAAATATTTTTTAAATGGAAAATTTTAGAAGATTTGACAAAACATTTGACATGGGTCATGAGCTGCTTGCTCTCTTGGTTTTCACTCTGTACAGCACAAATATTTCATAATCACAAAATTGGGTTGGCCACGTATGGGCCACGTATCACTGTTTTTGCGAAAAAAAATTGAAAAAAAATATCGAAGTTTGCCCAATCTTTAAATTGAAAGTATTCACAGCTTTATAGATTCATTTAGCTTCTACAAAAATTTTTATTTCGATTTTAATTTTAGTTCATGGTAAAATTTTATTAGTATGTATTACATTTAAATTTATGTTAAAAATTAAAGCGTCCTTTTACCGTTAAAATATTAAAACGTGGCCATAATGAATGTTGTAAGCAATTTTCTCTTTATCTAATGGTTATTTTTATATCGCATGTATTCCAAAAAGAGCTGTTAGAAGTGCAGAACTGAGATATGAAAATGAGCTTTTAACAAAATGGTAAATATTTAGGTGATTACGGAATATTTCATTCGTAAAATGCTGAAATCGTGAAATTTCGTAATATGTATTCCAAATATTTTTGAAATGGAAAATTTTAGAAGATTTGACAAAACATTTGACATGGGTCATGAGCTGCTTGCTCTCTTGGTTTTCACCCTGTACAGCACAAATATTTCATAATAACAAAATTGGGTTGGCCACGTATAGGCCACGTATCACTGTTTTTGCGAAAAAAATTGAAAAAAAATATCGAGGTTTGCCGATCTTTAAATCGAAAGTATTCACCCTTATTGTGGTTGTCGTATCGATGACAATATCACATCGATTAAATAGAAGCTTCTACAAAAATTTTTATTTCGATTTTAATTTTAGTTCATGGTAAAATTTTATTAGTATGTATTACATTTAAATTTATGTTAAAAATTAAAGCGTCCTTTTACCGTTAAAATATTAAAACGTGGCCATAATGAATGTTGTAAGCAATTTTCTCTTTATCTAATGGTTATTTTTATATCGCATGTATTCCAAAAAGAGCTGTTAGAAGTGCAGAACTGAGATATGAAAATGAGCTTTTAACAAAATGGTAAATATTTAGGTGATTACGGAATATTTCATTCGTAAAATGCTGAAATCGTGAAATTTCGTAATATGTATTCCAAATATTTTTGAAATGGAAAATTTTAGAAGATTTGACAAAACATTTGACATGGGTCATGAGCTGCTTGCTCTCTTGGTTTTCACCCTGTACAGCACAAATATTTCATAATAACAAAATTGGGTTGGCCACGTATAGGCCACGTATCACTGTTTTTGCGAAAAAAATTGAAAAAAAATATCGAGGTTTGCCGATCTTTAAATCGAAAGTATTCACCCTTATTGTGGTTGTCGTATCGATGACAATATCACATCGATTAAATAGAAGCTTCTACAAAAATTTTTATTTCGATTTTAATTTTAGTTCATGGTAAAATTTTATTAGTATGTATTACATTTAAATTTATGTTAAAAATTAAAGCGTCCTTTTACCGTTAAAATATTAAAACGTGGCCATAATGAATGTTGTAAGCAATTTTCTCTTTATCTAATGGTTATTTTTATATCGCATGTATTCCAAAAAAAGCTGTTAGAAGTGCAGAACTGAGATATGAAAATAAGCTTTTAACACAATTTTCTGTGACATATGCATTTCAAAAATCATAACTCAGCTTACAGAGTCTACTTCAATAAAAATTAAATAATTGTAATAATTTACTTCAATTTACAGGGGTGCAACAGCGTAGGCGAAATATTAAAAATCAACAACACTTTTGTCGGTAATCTAGGCTCTATATCTTCTGATGCAAATGGTCGAGCTGCATTTAAATTTAAAACAGAATTAATCACAGTCCCGGACATAATAGGCCGCTCATTTGTTGTAAAAGCACTACAAGATCATAATATTATTAGTTGTGGTATGATAGCTCGCTCCGCGGGTATTCTACAAAATTATAAAAAATTTTGTGCATGCGATGGTGTTTCGCTGTGGGATGAACAGAACAAATCCAATAAATTATAAACGTTTGGTATTTAGGGTAGAATTAAATAAAATATGGTAAGCTGGGTAAAACAGTAAAAAAACAACAACAAGAAAGAGATGTCACTTCACATTTTGTAAAAAAAATTATGATAGAGCAGTAGTGACACACAAAAAAAAAATGTGCAAAGAAATGTGTGAATAAAAATTAATTAATCAATTAAAAATTATATTTTGAAATAAAATATTGTGTGTTTCTTATTTGTTTTAATTTTGTTGTGTTCTTTATAAACAAATTATTTTTTAAATATTCTCTACTGCCTGGTTATACGAAATACAAAATGGATAGTACAAATAGCAGTGGTAACAGTAATTTAATACTAAATTGGACCCAAAACAATGTTATCGATTGGGCCAAGACGGAAAAACTATGTGATGATATAATAGAATGTATTGAATGTGAAAATTTAAATGGAATTTCGTTGCTTACGATTAATGAATATGATTTGCATGAGCTGCGCATTCGGTGTCGAGGCAAGTGTCGCCTTCTTAAATTAGGGCCCATTAAAACTTTTTGGCTTTCTATCAAAAATTTACAAAAAGAAAATCAGGAAAGTTTAAATTATTTGGGTATTAAATGTTTGAATAACTCGAACTATGAACTCTTTTATAATGCGAGTAAAATATACGGAGGGATACAATCTGCAGTGGGTCAGGCCACGACACATCATCATCATCATCACCCATTACTTTCGGATTATTATAGTGATACAGATAGAATCTCACCGCCTATTTCGATAGGTGAACGTGTAACAAGTATAAAACCAGAATTTTTTAAGACTATGATAAGTTTAGGTAAGTCTTTTGAATTTTGAATTTTATTTGAATAAAAGGAATTTTCTTAGAATTACTGTACCTTTATCAATAGTGTAATTAATTTCAATAAAATTCTATTTATCATCAAATTCAAACCTTCTTAAATAAATTATTCTTACTAATATAAATCTATAAAAACCAATTACGATGGTAAATTTTATAAAATTTATCATCGTACTTCAGAATTTGAAATTATGAGGATGTTTAATTTCAAAAGAGTTTCGTCACGTTCAGATTCCGCTCTGGCTTTTTGTAAAATAATTTACCTATAACTTAATTGTTTTCTATAAATAACATTGCTTACAATGATGATATTAATAGATTTCGATTTTATTGATAAATGTTTATTGTTTTACCAGGCGTTGATAGTATATATAAACAAATCAAAGATCGCTCTACTAGCAACGACTTTTGTTTACAATAATAAAGGGTTGTTATTGTTCATTCAGAAAGGTCACCCAAACGCTAAAAGGTAAGACTACGTTGTTCGATATTGCGACCCTCACGTACGTTACAATACTTGTCATATCTTGTTCCTGTCTTATATATATCAATCAAAACTTATAGGTTTCTCTGTTAATTAATATTCTTTAAACAGTAACTTTAAATGTTGATGTTTACGGCTTAAAGCAAAATAAACAAAGTAATTTTTGAAATATTTCTCTTTGTTTTACACATAGATTTCAAACCTTGCATTTATTTACGTGGTCAAGTATTACGTGCTCCTTAGATATCTTCCAACCCAATAAACTATTTCCGATTAATTAAAATTTTGTTAGTACATTAGGTGTTTTATGATGGGCTGATTGTCAATTTTGTATTTTAATTTTTATATAATGGTTAATCGATATTATGCAATACAGCCGGTCATTAAAATCTAAAGCACAGCGTAATTTCACGATGGCATGCATGTAATAATATTGCAACTCAATGCACATCAGGGTGAACTAACTTTCATTTGTACACTACGTAATAATCATTAAAAATTACTAGAAAATTGCCTGAGGGGTGCATTTCTTTCAATTTTTTTTACCACTAATCGGAAGAAAATTGCAATGTTTGTACATAGGTACATATATGTAATAACAATCTTTGTATGTTAAAGCACGTCCGGAACATCAACTTTCTTTCTTTAGAATTTCAAATTACAGTAACTGCTCAATAATTTGATGTGTTATACAAACTCGTAAATTATTTGACTCTTAAAAAAAAAAATTGGGCGGTTTAGGTTAAGCCGAATTTTAACGCTAATTGAAAAGTAAATATGCACATATATGTATATTTACTTTTGTTATTCGTTGATAGTGAAAATATTGATAAATTCTCTTGTTCGATAAAAACTAATTCGTTTTAACCTTACATAGGTTTGCACATTTTTAATCAAACGTTGTTTATGTTTGATCATTTTAATCAGAGGTTTAAAATTTGAAAAATTATTAAAACTTTCTCAAGCTCTTATAGCTGAAATTCGTTTTAGCATCATCATCATCAAGAATTTGTAAACATTTTGTTATCTTGGCAATTTACGTATATTTCTGGCCATTGTCACGAAGCTATTTTTCATTGTAATTTTACGATTGTTTCTTTTTTATAATTTCATTGAAATTTGGCAAGCTTACAACTAGACTAAAGTATTAAACTCATAATTCGGTTATCCACTCAAAAGATTTTCATGGCCATCGATACCAGAACACAAATGAATTTGCACAGTTCTTCATGAATTTTTATATCAATAATTTGATTTTGGTTTATACATATATAAATCTTGCAATTGATACTAAGCACTGCCGCCTTTTATGCCTGTCTGGCAGAAATATTAAACAAATTTCCGACGACCGTCCGTCATTTTATTAGATGTGTGTACCTACTACAGCTGTGTGTGCAATAAATATAACACAATAATTATATACTGGTGTGATTCAGCATATTGATAACAAAAATGTTTCATCAGCTTAATGACACGCCTTATTAAAATTTAACATTATTTCTAATTCCAGGTTATGCATTTCTAGTAACATGGATTACAGCTTTTGTAATGGTTGTTGTACATGAACGTGTACCAGATATGAAACGATATCCTCCACTACCTGATATATTTCTCGACAATGTGCCCCATATACCTTGGGCATTTCATATGTGTGAAATAACCGGGACGATGCTCTTTTGTATATGGGTTTGTGTTTTAATTGTACATAAACATCGTATGGTGCTACTAAGACGATTTTTTGCTTTAGCTGGAACTGTTTTTCTGTTAAGATGTGTTACTATGCTAATCACATCGTTAAGTGTCCCTGGCACACATTTAGAATGTACCCCGACAAGAACAAAAGACGGGGAAGATGAAAAGTGAGTTTCATCTGGAACAATATTTTTATTTATACACTAACTTCAATTTGCTTTTTATTACAGTATGGAACTCTTAGACTCCATTTCATTGCGTGTTTCTCGAGCGTATACGATTTGGAGTGGGCTTGGCATGTCCATTCAAGGTGTACGCACATGTGGCGATTATATGTTTAGCGGGCATACTGTGGCGTTAACAACATTGAATTTCTTTATTACAGAATGTAAGTCGTTTTAACTAAGATTTATAGTATAAATTATTATCTTGTTTCTTTTATACAGATACTCCCCGGCGATTATATTTTTTACATACAATCACATGGCTCTTAAATATGTTTGGCATATTTTTCATACTAGCCGCTCATGAGCATTATTCAATTGATGTATTCGTTGCGTTTTATATAACGTCTCGTTTATTTTTATATTATCATACGCTGGCTAATAATCAAGCACTGATGTCTCGTGATTCAAATCGCACCCGTATTTGGTTCCCAATGTTTAGTTATTTTGAGAGTAGTGTGGATGGGATCATACCAAATGAATACGATAGCCTATGTGATATACTAGAACAACTGTTTACACTCCTACTGTACGTGAAAGATGTTTGCATGTTAACCGCACGAAGATTTTGGTTAACTCATAATCAACTGACTCTGAACAAAAGTGTTTTTTCAATACAAAATTTAAATAGTCAACAGGGACTACAAACATCGCAACAAAAACCAGCAGTCGACAAAACACTAAACGTGTTGTACGCCAACAATGATGTTATTACTAATATAAAGAGCAGTGATGAAATTTGTCCTTCTGAGAAAGATGTGAAACCGAATAAAAAAGATCTTTAATTAAACAAAAGAATTAGTAAACATTTTAGACATTAGGGAAACATTCCAAAAATTTAATTTGTGATCTAATTTTGTTTCTAAAAATCATGCCCCTCCCCCCTAATATTGAAAGAGGTAGCCGACAAATCATATCACCAAAAAGTATTACTTCTATTTACGTGAATTTACTCGAATCGTCATTGATTCTAAAATCGTGGATAGCATTCTGGTCAAATCGCTTCTCACCATATTTCACTCAAGCCGCCCACCGATATTGTTTTTTTTTTGCCAATTAAAACTTGAAACCACAGACATTTGTGTAAATTCGTTAATCGCTAAATTATTTTAATTAAATTAATTTTATTTATCGAACAATTAATTATATTTTTAAAATTAGGAGATAGCGCTTTAAAAACCCTTTAACAAAACCAGTGAACTGAATAATTTTTAATCTATTCAACATTTATAATTCTTTTTGTATTAATTTGAATGAATTATATGTATTATAAATAAATTATTTATCTTTAAATAATAAATTTTAAATTATATTTAGAATGTAGATTTATTTAATAAAAAAAAACTGGTATTATAAGAAAGGTATGTTCTATTGAAGGAAGGAAGAGATTCTTGGTATTTACTATTTAGTAAGGCGGAGGCAGGTACATTTCAAACAAATTAAATTAATTTTTTATTTTAAATTTATTAATAAACAATAATTTATTTAACATCTAACATGCAAGGTAAAAAAGAAATATGCTTAATATTAGATTCAGACAAGAATCTTTAGTTACCAAGTTAATTTCGAAACATGGTCAGTCTTTTTCTTCGTTGTTTTGATGAAACCCAAATGTTCCAATTCCGAAACGGCTCGGGTAAAGCGAGCTCTGTAAATAAAATACATTAATAAATTTTTATTCAAAATGCTACACTGGAGACACCTTACTGTATTTTAGGATCAACGCAAGCATCATCTTCGCTATTATCAACAATCGATCGAAATGACTGAAGCCAGTCGAATAAATTTATAAGTTTTCCACTTTCCAGATACAATTTATAGGCGATCGATAAATCCGGTAAGAAAGGAGTAATTGTTCCCAAATCCTTTAACATGCAACATTGGCACATCAGATAGTGATTTGGATTATTAAGTGCTGTATGTATCGCACCTCTTGGTGTTCCTATAATATGCCGTTTAATCGATGCTATATTCGTGAATGTATTAAGCTCGATTAACGGTGGTCCTTCACTTAAGGGCAGCAAAAATTTTCTAAACACATTTTCATCTATAAACTTAACGGTATTCTCTATTACTTGGCTGATCTCATTCTTGCTACTAGTTTTTTTCATTGAGTTTTGTAACAACATTTCTTTAAATTCATTACGATTTGTTAACGGTTTATTCGGCGCGACAGGACTTGACCCTAATTGGGTCTTACTACTGTCCCTTTCAGTAAGGCGGCTATTTGAGATTGTGTTAATATTTAGTTTAAATTCTGATAATCGATTCGCAATATCTTGATAGCTAAAGGTATATTTTCGGCTATGTTTTAAATTTTGCCGCATTGTTGAGATATATTTCTCTAGGAATTGGTTAATTTCGTTCAACATTATGATAAATTCGTCCCGGGATATCATTTTAACTAAATTTACAGTTTTTGTGTATTCCAATGTTGTGACGAGATTTTTTGTCGTGCAGAAAATATATAGATTCCGAAGCTGAAAATAACAGTTTATAAATGAACATTTAAAGATAGTAGCTCATACCTGACTCAAATACTCACATGTTTGCCAAAATAATGTTCTGGTAGATTCTTCACGAATATCTGCAATATATCAAGCCCACAGAAAAAATTATACCAATAGGTTTCATTCTTCTTGAGGAATTTATAGATGTATTTCCGCAAGAAGGTGTCACTCAAGAAAAACCCGATGATATTCTGACTTGAATCATCGTTCAAGTAACGGCGGCACGATGGCAAGTGTCGAATTTGAGTTAAATCCGATTCGGTAAAATCATGTATATGAGTTTTAGCGGTTTCCTTAAACGAACACAGCGAGAAAATAGATCCTTGCGTGTAGTGCTCGATTATACAGTGCTATAAAGATAAATTCAGTAAAAAAAAAAATTGTAACGTATACCCTACCTAAAACAACTCACCTTGATACCTTGGACAAAACTATTGACTGAAAAATCGTAGAACAGGAAAATATCGATCAGAAATTGAAATGCCTCGCCTGAAAAATGAAAAGGGCAGAACGGTGAAAGAAGCACACATTCCACAATTTTATTAAGTTTATTTGCAGACGGTTCGTTTCGGAACACCTTCAAATTTGATTTATTCAAAACGTGATAGGGCAACGAGTTTCTCAAAGCAGACAGAGACGTGGCAACTCCGATCACAACAGATATGGGAATTTTCCTCCTATACGAGATGAGTACGATCAGTATCTTCTTAAAGATCTCAACATTGAAAAGCTCAAAATCGGGCAGAATGATTAGGAGCTTACGTTTCTTACAGTCCGTATTTTCAGTTTGAATATCATTGTAACGCGATTCCAACATTTTCATTGTGTACTCTGATCGGCGATATTTTTCTCCAATGGAATTATCAGAGGTGGTCCCTTCGACGTAATTTGCCACCAGTTTTTCAAAAGCCGTTTTTAAATTCGGACAATCACGTGACTGTAATGTAACCACGTCAATATTCATTGTGCTCTTAAGCTTTTTGGATAAATTACTAAACTCATCGTAATGGTCGTTCTGGTTTATTCCAGTGAGCAAAACAGCAATGGGCAACAACGTCTCTACGTCACTATTGTCCCGGTCAACAAATTCAATTAACTCGTTACATATATGAGATATTTCCTCTGTTTGAATACTTTTGATTTCACTTTCAAGCCGGGTCCAGGTATCCTTGAATACCTTATACCACATCTCATTCTGGTCGGTTTCATTTAGGAATGAAGTGACAACCGATATTCCTTTTTTGTTGTTGTTGTTGTTATTTTCCTTTGCTTAGGTCGACTAGCACTTATAGCTGTATATGACCTATTTTTGTATTATATAAAACGGTTAGTCCAAACTTCTAGAAAGAAGTATGGATGTCCCGAGTCTAATTATTTACTTTCACTGAGTCGCACTTTGTGATACCACCGACTAGCACGGATATATAGGCCTTAGACATTAAAAAATGCAGTACCTAGCACCACTATCTATTTTATTGAGCTGTTATTTGTGATACCCTCGCTTTTGTACACGATATAACGGGCCTTTTACGTATATTACGCAGTACCCGGGACCACCAGCTCAATAAAGATGTTCACTCTTCAAGATTTATATTGCGACTGATATAGTGATATTCCTTTGCCACGGGAATTTTTTGTTTTTCGTTTTTTTTGATTTAAATATAAAACAACCCTAAAATGATTTGCATATAATTTATTAGTTTATATCAAAATTTAAAGAAATTATCATTATTTACCTCAGACACAGAATTTAATTGATTCATATTTCAAAATATTGTTTTTACGGAACAACTACTTTTGATAAAATACAAGATAACAAAAATTGCCGCTATTTTATTTTGACAATACACCCTATTAACCCTACACAAGATTACCAAAGCCATTACCCAGCAGCCGATTTGAGCATCAAACAGATAAGCGGCGCTCTACGCTTATACGGTAGACAGATACAAAGTTAATCGCGATTTTTATGTATCCCGATTATCAAAATACGCGTTGTGAAAACGAAATAATCCAGTTTTTTGTCAAGATTGTGTAATGACAGTCATCTGTCATTACACGATTTTCACCTAAACCGGATTATTTTGTTTCCACAATTCGATTTTTGACAAAAATGACAGCTGAAAATCGCGATTAACTCTGTGTCTGTCTACGGTATTAGCTGCGCTTCTCTTCGCTTCTATTCGTCTTCATGATTTTTTGCAACCACATAGACGCCGCTAATCTGACATTTACTTATATGAAAAATGTTCTTTGGGTTTTGTAAACAAAATATTTTCATTAAAAAATATTTGTTTAATGATTTATTATGACCAAATTTATGTACAAATTAAGATTTGTTTTACAATTGTCTTTCTCTTATGCCCAATTTGGATATACATTTCAGCTAAAATTACGTGTTTCCAAATATTTACTATAAAAGCAACAACAACAAATCTAAATGTCATTGAACGCCTCCAAAAATAGAAACTTTGCGAGTTTAGCACCGCTCTATCTGTTCGCTCATATGGAAATCCATGTATTCTAAATTAGCGCCGCTTATCTGGTTGATGCTTATACCGTAGACAGACACAGAGTTAATCACGATTTTCAGTTGTCATTTTTGTCAAAAATCGCGTTGTGGAAACAAAATAATCCGGTTTAGGTGAAAATCGTGTAATGACAGACGACTGTCATAACACAATCTTCACAAAAAACTGGATTATTTCGTTTTCACAATGCGATTTTTGATAATCGGGATACATGAAATTCGCGATTAACTTTGTGTCTGTCTAATACCCTAGACAGACTAGGGATTAGCTAAGCGCGATTAGTGATTTTTTCGAGATTAGCTGTAGTGTGTCAAGTTGGAGATTAGCTAATCTCGTTTTATTTGAGGATTAGTCACTAATCGAGATTAGTGCACTAATCCTTGAAAATTTCCGAGCTTATCTCGTTGTATTGGGATTAGTGATGGTACAAGTGGCACTACAATGTGAAATAATTATTTAAACATTGCTGAAAATGCAAGTGACGTGAATTTACGATAGAAGTTATAAATCAATGACGTCTTAAACAATTTGTGCTGAATAAATTTTGAGGAAAAAGAAAATTTGGCGTGTTTTAATGTATAAATCTTAGAAATATTGAATTAAAAAATGAGTCCAGCTGATTTACTAGCCATATGTCAGCGAATCACCAAAATAACATTTTATTTCTCTGCAAGAAACTAATCCCTAGTCTGTCAACGCATATGGATTTGTGGTGGATTAGCTAATCTCGTTTCACTAATCGCGCTTAGCTAATCCCTAAGAGCATCACGGATTCCACCTAGTGGAAAATTTTTAAACTGAGCTAACTGATAATTTGACGTTCGAAATTATTGTAAACAATTCCAATTTTGAACTGTAAACACAATTTTTACTTACCGGATTGCTAATAATTGTAAATAATTCCAATTTTGGACTATAAAAACAATTTTTAATTACCGCATTGCTAAATTTTCTTTCGTCGCAATTGTTTCAAATGTCATTTTATCAGGTGCATCATTTTAACTTTTTTCCTCGACAGGCGGTTTCTCTACTATTACAATCGTCAATTGACGATTGTAAAAGTAGGCTGAACGCCTCTCATGGAAATTTTTTTTATTTAAAAGAACTATCCATTTGAAGTTTGTGTTGCATACATAAACAATATAGGAAAAATTGAAAGAAGGAATTGCGGTTGTTTCAGCAACGAAATAAAAATTTAAACGTCAATGGATAGATAGTTTTAGTATTGAAAAAATCCGCTACGTGGAATCCGTGATGCTCCAATCGTCAATAAGCTTATTGACGGATTCCATCTAGTGGAAATTTTTTTAACTGAGCTACCTGATAATTTGACGTTCGAAATTATTGTAAACAATTTCAATTTTGAATTGTAAATACAATTTTTACTTACCGGATTGCTAATAATTGTAAATAATTCCAATTTTGAACTATAAAAACAATTTTTAATTACCCTATTGCTAAATTTTCTTTCGTCGCATTTCTGACAATGTCATTTTATCAGGTGCATCATTTTAACTTTTTTCCTCGAGAGGCGCTTCCTCTACTTTTACAATCGTCAATAGAAAAGAGGCGTGACAAAAATGTCGTTGTGAGCTACCTGCATTTTAACTGTAAGGTCTGACTAAATGGATAAAGTAAGAGCGATTGTAATGTAAACATACCCTTAATTATTAACTCATGGATAGGGGGAGTAGGGGCACATTGATTCATTATTTTTTTAGCGTTGACAAAATAACTTAAAAATAAACAAAACATAAAAATAATACGTTACAATGAAGGGATTATTATTCTATTTTAATTGTTTGATCCAATATTTGGTGTGGTTTAACAATATGAAACACTTTACAGAATTGTTTTAAAAAGTAAGGTTCGAATCAATGTACCCCAGGTAGGGTCACTTTGATGCATGTGATAAAAATGCATGGGGCACTTTGATACATACAATAAGTTGGACGATTAGTTTTATGAAACCAGTGTTTTTTGTTTTAAATAACATTTATTTTAATAAAGTAATAACATATTTATGTTTAAGTTGCCTAAATTCAGTAGCATATAATAACACAGGGATAAAATTCTTCAAGTTGTAAAATTAATCTTTAGGAACTAAAAAATAACATTTCAAACTGTTTTAACTTAAAGTAGATAAACTAAAATTAATCATAAATAAGTTATTTTTGAATCTTATCTACAAGCTATACAAAGAAAGATTGCTACTTTTAAAAGTAAAAAGAGATGCTGTTCTGCTAGTACCCTTGGTTACTGTTGGCATCGGCAACCGTAGTATAATGTCTGATATGTTCACCGACGCCTCATCTTTTACATCCGGAAATATAAAGGTTCCTGACGGTTTCTTTCTTAAATAGGAAACTTGATATTCAGCGCCATCATATTTGAAAAGAATTTTACCAACATAGTGTTTAACGTTATTCTTTTTTTCGAATTTAATAATGACAAAAATCCCTTCTTTCAAATTGTCTATATTCGGCTGAATAGGAATTGTCAGCTCATTATTAGAAGTATCGTCATCGGATAAACTATAGTTTAAGTCTGATGATGAATCCTTAATTTCAAATTCGCTAGATCCACTGGTATCGTCACTTTCTATTGCAGAAAAATTACTTTTTTTTCTTTGCTTTGCTCGTCCAGCAGTTTCTGGATGCAAACCTAACAACTTTCTAGCTGATTTGAGTTCTTTTGCGCGTTGTCTCTGATCTTTCATAAGCCGTTTTTCTTCTTTTAAATCTGACAAAGCTTTGAGTCTTGATTTTTCCGGTGAGTCGGTGTAGATTCTTGACTTCCCTCTTTCTTTCCCCTTTCTCTTTAGAACTGACTTTACGATTTTTGGCAATGGCCTAACAGATTCTGGTGTTATAGCAATGGCTTGCGAAGTTGAAGGTGTCGGTTCAAGCTGTTCAATGATGGTGTCTTCAAGGTTCATTCGAGGTGGTGTTGGATGCATGTGAGTTGGCACTGATGTTGCATCCGATTCTGGCTCGCTGACATTTCTACTGGAAGCTATAGTTTGAAGATTTGCATCTGCTGCACTATCTTGCCATTGGTCGTGACTATAAATATCACATGGAGCAAATTCATCTTCTGAGAAGGCTAATTTATTGAAAGGCCAGATACCTGGTTTGGTAAAGGCACTTATAATGTTTTTACCGGTAAACGCTTCAAAGTATGTAATTTTAGCTAGTGCTGGGGTATCATAAATTGACAAACCTTTGCCAGGATGGTTTATGTGCCAATCATTGAACGCTACCTTCAACTTGCCTTTAAACGGTCCAAACACTGCCACATCCAAAGGTTGCAACTTATGTGACGTATGAGAAGGGAAAGACAAGTACACTATTCCATTTTCACGTGAATAATTGATTGCCTCCAAGGAAATACATATGTGATTCGTGGTTGTCGCAAATTAGCAGGATAGGTCGTTATTTTGTACTGTTCATGTGTTTGTTTATGTGTTTCAACACCTCCAAAAATAGATCACAGTTTATCCAACCGGTTTTCGACGCCAAGCCCAAACTTCCTTCTGGTGCTCCTGAAAGAAAGTGGTTCTTATAATGAACTCTTGGAAAAATGAAAACGGGTGGAATTGTATTTCCAATCGCTGTTATAAAACCCCCAAATGTTACGAGTTCACCTCTTTCGGCTGACACAATCTGGCCGACCTGCCGCTGGGTTTTTTCCGCCAAAACTTTAGGCGTGTTGAGGACTGTTGTAATACCTGTCTCATCAAAATTTATTATCCGATCAGCGGTAAAGTTGTACCTTTTCAAAACATCTTCAAGGTTTCCATAAAATTCTGAAACAGCAGTTTTATTGAAAGAGAATGATCTGGCAGCACTAGTATTTTCTGGTTTCCTCAAACTGATGTTTTGATTTCTTTTACGAAATCCAACTGCCCAATCCACACCTGCACATTTTGTTAAATCCCAAGATGGACAATAGCGACATTCTAACTTCTTCGCAAATTCATAAGCAAGTTGTCGAACCTGGATTAAAGTCAGACCATAATGCATTTTGCTACATTTTATGATGTATTCGTTAAGTTGTCTTTCTTGAGCTGCAGTGAACACTTGATTTGAGCTATATTTGGAAGAGAATTCCTTTTGTTCTTCATTATTTGCCTCAATCTTCTTTTTTCTCTCTATCCGGTGTTGCAAAGTAGCTGCTTTTAAATTATATTTATCAGCTGCTCTTCTTATTGACAGTCCTCCTTCGAGCACGTCTGTTATTGCAGAGCTTATGGCATTTTCGTCTATGCACGTTCTGTTGGTTTTTTTCTTGTACGATCGAACCATTGTCTTTAAAAAAAATCAAATGAATGGTGTAGAATATACCACACGGGACACATTGATACGTATCAAAGCACCCAGAAAGTATTGTATCAATGCCCAAGTATAACAAATCTAAACTCAGTTGTGAGTTCCATCATTTTTGGTAAGTTATACAGGAATTTGTTTGTATATAGGGAAATTAGTAAAAGATTGACAAGGAAAAATGTTCATCATTTATTTTTTTGTCAATTGTCAGCCATTTCATTAAAAATAAACATTTGATGTGTACACAGTACGCATTCGGCATTATAGTTATACATAAATTAATATTTCTGTGGTTTTAAATCATAAGTGTAAGTAATACGTTACATTAATTAAATAATTTGTATACTAATAATACAATGGGCCAGATACACGATACTCTAGCAATTCGCAAATCGATAAATATGGCGGATTTACTAATCGAAAATTTGATTGCGTAGGCTACTCGATTATTTTAGCAAAGTAAAATATATTTTTGTATTCAGCACAAACGATAAAGTGCGTTAAAGTATCTCATTTTCTGAAATTCAGAAACAAATTGGGTTGCTAAATTATAGTGTAAAACATTTCTAGCAAATTCGCAAAAAATAACTGCTTATCTGCTTATCTGAGTATCGAGTATCTAGCCCAATATGTACTACAAAATATTTAATAAAAAGTTAAAATAATTTTCTTTTAAATTTTAAGCTGCTCTCTGATGTTCCTGACATTGCCACATCTACACTTAGGCATTCGCATGTCGAACGAAAATCACATAAGATAATCTTGGATTTTAAGCTTGCTGTTGTTCTTAATAAAATATAATTAAAAATAAAACATAAATCTAAATATGTATTTCATTGAAAAAACTAAAAATCTTACCAATGTACATAAGGGGGATTTTGACAGTACCCAACAATCCCAAAAGCAATTTTGCCCAACAAACATGGTATTGAGTTCCATCCAGTTCCTGCTTTTCGCGACAAGTTTCATAGTGTTTCTTATAATAAAATGGAACTCAAGTGGAGCTTATTCTGAACTAAGCTAAGATTGAGTACTGGAAATTCTAGGTAAAAGGTTGAGGTAAAAATACTTGGGTGTGCCCCACATCGTAATATTTCATAAACACACAACTATCAGAAAACTTAATTAAGTTAGCTCAAAAATCGATGTGAATTAGATAAATATAAAATATCTCTTACCTCAGATGACAGTTCTGAAAACTATAAATAAAAACAAAACTAAAAATGACGTTTGCAATTAACTTAAAAAAATTTACATCGAAGAACGCAAAATCTAATTGAACCAATTGATGACTGGTATGGTGTGATCTGGCGGGCAATATTGAACTAACTAAACCATGTAAACAAAAATTTGCTGTATGAAGTTATATGGAAATAAAGTCTATTTCATTTTAATTTTTATTTATTAAAATTGTCATGATTGGAAAATCTAATGAATCCATTATATTATTTAATATGTGATTTTTATATATTTGATTAATTTGGAACAGTTTTATCATTAAAAATGCCAGAAAACTGTACAGAAAATTGCAGAAAATTAATGTTAAGTTAACTATAAATATATGTTTGAGTCACTTAATATTTTTGAAATTATACTATACCACATTTACCACGTTTTGAATGATAAATACAAGATAAAATTCAATACTTTTAAAATATTTATGTTTTTAGTAACATGAGATTAGTATGAAATTTCTCCAATTTTTAAGCACAAATTTCTGTTTATGCTAGATTTTTGACGTTTTACTCGATTTTTTTTGTTGTTGTTTATTTTCAGGGATGTATTTGAAATTTAAAGGAATAAATGGTTAATAATTCTTAAATTAGTGTACAAAAACTGGTAGCGTAATGTTTAACTATTCAAATTTGATATAATTACTTAATTATTTTTAATATAATTAAACATTATCCAATATTTATTCCATTCAATTAAAAAAAAAAAAAAATCTGTTTCAAAAAATTTCGAAATAAAATTTATTCAAGTACGGCACTTATTTGGAAATACTTTTCTTGATAAGGAGGAGTATATAAAAGAGTAGTAAGACTATAAAATAAAATTTGCTACATTTTTTGTGACGTAAATCAATGTCATTTTTGATCAATCCCCTATCCATGTATATATATCGCTGCAGAAAACTAAATTACCATAGAAAACAACAACAAACGATGGTACAACCATAGAATAATAAACAATCAGAACCGACATTACGTGGACCAAGAAATGTTTGCTCTTACCTTATATTTTACATGTTAATTTTGAATTTTCAGCCACTGAACGATAATTTAATACCGAAAATCTTACCTCCTATATAAACCAAGGTCAAAAAAATGAGTCCACTTTCCTTCATATAAAAACTGCGTTATATCGCTTCTGGGTATTCTGTGGTATTACCGAGAATGTAAAGTAATACCACTGACAGACTAGGGATTAGCTAAGCGCGATTAGTGAAACGAGATTAGCTAATCCACCACAAATCCATATGCGTTGACAGACTAGGGATTAGTTTCTTGCAGAGAAATAAAATATTTTTATGGTGATTCGCTGAAATATAGCTAGTAAATCAGCTGAACTCATTTTTTAATTCAATATTTCTAAGATTTATACATTAAAACATACTAGATTTACTTTTTCCTCAAAATTTATTCAGCATAAATTGTTTAAGATGTCATTGATTTTATAACTTCTATCGTAAATTCACGCCACTTGCATTTTCAGCAATGTTTAAATAATTATTTTACATTGTAGTGCCTTCGTGTAGTGCCTTTGTACTGCGTTTTACCATCACTAAACCCAATACGACGAGATAAGCTCGAAAATTTTCAGAGATTAGTGCACTAATCTCGATTAGTCACTAATCCTCAAATAAAACGAGATTAGCTAATCTTCAACTTGACACACTCCAGCTAATCTCGAAAAAATCACTAATCGCGCTTAGCTAATCCCTAGTCTGTCAAGGGTATAAGAGCCACACTGGAACAAGTTTATTTTCGAAAATTATTCAAAATCTTTTTTTTTCTAATAAAGTTAAGATACACAGAAAGATATCCAAAATTTTTAATTTTTTAAATCATA
Organism: Tipula helvola; assembly: GCA_963556165.1. Lineage (NCBI taxonomy): Eukaryota > Metazoa > Arthropoda > Insecta > Diptera > Tipulidae > Tipula > Tipula helvola. The sequence continues at coordinate 93,640,275 of OY744483.1, read as the reverse complement.
ATTTAATAAATAAAACACTATGCTGCCTATTTTCAGAAAATATTTAAATTATGTTTTCGTATTTTTCCCTTGAAATAACATACATATCTGAGCTTTGAACAATAAAAACCACAACAAATGAAAAATTCGATTTATGTACAATGTTATACCCTTGACAGACTAGGGATTAGCTAAGCGCGATTAGTGATTTTTTCGAGATTAGCTGTAGTGTGTCAAGTTGAATATTAGCTAATCTCGTTTTATTTGAGGATTAGTCACTAATCGAGATTAGTGCACTAATCCTTGAAAATTTTCGAGCTTATCTCGTTGTTTCATGTTTATTTCATGATTATCTTGTATCTACAACTAGATTTTGAAATCGAGTTATCTATCCTGATTTGCCAAAATCGTGCAGTGACAGATTGGAAAATTAACTAGATAATGTAGAATATGCGATTATCTAGTTTGTGTGTATCTATAGTATTATCCTTGAAAATTTTCGAGCTTATCTCGTTGTATTGGGTTTAGTGATGGTACAAGTGGCACTACAATGTGAAATAATTATTTAAACATTGCTGAAAATGCAAGTGGCGTGAATTTACGATAGAAGTTATAAAATCAATGACATCTTAAAAAATTTGTGCTGAATAAATTTCGTGGAAAAAGAAAATCTAGTGTGTTTTATTGTATAAACATTAGAAATATTGAATTAAAAAATGAGTCCAGCTGATTTACTAGCTATAATTTACCGAATCACCATAATAATATTTTATTTCTCTGCAAGAAACTATAACTCTGCAAGAAGTCTGTCAACGCATATGGATTTGTGGTGGATTAGCTAATCTCATTTCACTAATCGCGCTTAGCTAATCCCTAGTCTGTCAGTGGTATTAGTCAAATGTAAATAAACAAAGTTAAAGAAGAAGAAGAAGAAGGGTGCGGTCAAGAATTCAGCCGCTGCTCAGTTTAAGCTGCACAAAAAAATTGAAAAGCAGGCGAAATGCAAAAAATACTGATTGCATTTTTATACGACCGGCAGCCTGACTGCAAGTTTGTAAGATATTTGTCATTTAGCTACTTTTATAATTTCTCGTGATTACGAATAATTGAGAGAAATCGTGTTTTTTTATTTTATTTCACCAACAATAATGCATAAAATTAAATTTTTAAACAAAAAATTGACATTTTCAGATTTTGCATCCACTTTAATGTGACTGCGTAAACTGCGCAGCCTAACTTTATTTGCTGCATTTTAATCCGACGAAATGCGCAGCTTCGGCTGCAAATCTTAATTTTTGACCGACTTGCTGCATAAACTGCGCAGCGGCTGAATTCTTGACCGCACGGGAAGCTACTTTGGCTGAAATAAAACAGGCCTATCGGAAATAAAATAAAATTTCTCACTCAGTACCTTGTACAAAGAAATACATATAAAATGTATCTATCAGAAATAAAACAAACTGTCGTAGCCACCAACAAAATTGTGCCAGTCCTTTGTGTCATTGTGCCAGTCCTTTGCCAGAATGCAAGAGCAGTTACGAGTATGTACATAGTTAAATTTAAGCAAAGACACAAACCTAACTATTCATAAGCATGATAGAACGATTTTCTCTTTATTAGATAGACTCACTAGAAAATATATTGTCGCTACTATACGAATTGTGGTGACCTTAGATTTTTTTTTTGTTTTTGTTTAGTGTTATTTCTGTGTGTATGTGTATATTGTGTGTATGTAATTGCATTATTATGCAAAATCAAGGATATAAAGATAATTATTTCAAATCACCGTTTTAGTTCATTTTTTGAACGTTTCATGGTGGGTTTATCTATATTAATTCTATCATGCTCATAAGTACTTGAAGTGGTCGACTGGAACACGACTAATATCACAATAAAATTTTGAAATATACTCGACCGGAACCGGAATCGCAATTTCTATTTTTATACCAATAGAGAACTGTCGGTAGATCTGGTGGAAAAAAATTGAACCTTGATTAGTATATTAAAATATGACATTTACAATTTGTATACAAAGCGCAATATAAATTTTACAAAAAGGCCGGGTAAATATTTATTAATTGTAAATGAAATTATGTTATAATTTGGAAGTGTTCGATTATATTCTATTAACAAAGATATAAGCTCTTTAATACCACTGACAGACTAGGGATTAGCTAAGCGCGATTAGTGAAACGAGATTAGCTAATCCACCACAAATCCATATGCGTTGACAGACTAGGGATTAGTTTCTTGCAGAGAAATAAAATATTATTATGGTGATTCGCTAAAATATAGCTAGTAAATCAGCTGGACTCATTTTTTAATTCAATATTTGTAAGATTTATACATTAAAACACACTAGATTTTCTTTTTCCTCGAAATTTATTCGGCACAAATTTTTTAAGATGTCATTGATTTTATAACTTCTATCGTAAATTCACGCCACTTGCACTTTCAGCAATGTTTAAATAATTATTTCACATTGTAGTGCCACTTGTACGGTACCATCACTAAACCCAATACAACGAGATAAGCTCGAAAATTTTCAAGGATAATACTATAGATACACACAAACTAGATAATCGCATATTCTACATTATCTAGTTAATTTTCCAATCTGTCACTGCACGATTTTGGCAAATCAGGATAGATAACTCGATTTCAAAATCTAGTTGTAGATACAAGATAATCATGAAATATGTACAAAAATAAAACAATGAAAGTTTAAATGGGATAACAATTCTGTCATTTTTAAAAAAATTACATATTTAAAATTAATAATGTTAAAACTTTTTTGAGCAGGTACTTCCATTAAAAGTATGGAACCATCATGACGTCACGGGCTTAATTCACAACGGACACTGTACTTGTGTGGCAGGATTAGGAGAGTGTTGTTCCCATACTGGGGCCGTAATATTTGCTTTGCATGAAGTATACAAGCGCATTTTATTGATTCATGTGATTAAATGAGAATTAACTATATACATATGTGATTTTATAAAAATTTATTTCTGAGAATCAATTAACTGATTAAATGAATTTATTATGTGATTTTATACGATTTTAGTTTTATATTAAATAATCTTATTTATAATGTATTGTCTTTTATTCATTATCTCCTAAAATTGGTGAGTTCAAATTGAAAACTGCGCAAGATATTTTCATCATATAATCGAAATACATGTTTTCATTAATTTTTTTGGAAATAGCTATAATCAGTTCTTCATTCGCTCATAACTTCTTCATTAACTCATATCTGGATGTAGAGGTTGTTGATTTTTTCTTATAACCCAAATGTTGAGTTGGAAGGTTGGAATCCAGTCAGGATTTAAAATACCATCTATTTTAGGCTTTCAGCAGATTTTCCGGATATGAAATGTCTGGAGCAAACAGTAGAGTATCTTAAGGCTGTTTTTTTTAAATCTTTCCGATTAATTGCCTTCACCCAAGCTCGCTGGCGTTCCTCTGCCAGAGTTTTGTATTTTGTGCACCTTTTTGGAATAACAGGAAACCTATAAAAGTGTATTCCATCGTGTTTATCTGTTCTCATTTGGCACTTTAATACACTACACGTTAGTGGCATTTTCACAAAATATAACACTTTTCTATTAAAATATTTTATTTATTACGATTTAAAATGTTATAATTATAATTGTTTTGTTTAATTAATAAATTAAAAACCTTCAAAATTACTAATACTCGCTAATTTAATACTTTTTTACTTCAAATTGATACACTTTTCACTTTATCTTGTCCTACGCGCTCGTTTGACGTTTCAAATAATCTGTATTTGACAGATAAGGAAAAAGGTCAATTGAGAACTATCAATGTTCGGGGTAGTGACATCTATCAATATTAAAAATAAGCTCTAGGTAAGTATATCAAAATGTGACATTTATGATTTGTATGCAAAGCGTAATATAAATTCAACAAAAATAGCGCGTAAATATTCATTATTTTTAAATTAAATTCTATTATAATTTCATAAAGCTGAATTATGTTCAATTAACAATTATTTTCCTTCTTTAAAAGATATGTTATACAAATGTGATATTTTATAAAAGGCAGTGAAAATAGAATAATATTTATGTAAACAAATCTAAAATTAAGAGGTTATGTTTTTGTTAGTTCGAATATTTATTGAACTTATTAATGAAATTATTCTAATTGTAAGCAATTCGGGCGTTATAAATAAATATTCATTTTGAATTTTAGGTTTATTTGCAATAATGTCTACGACAAGTTGTCCAAATGTAGAGTTATGTGAGAATATTACAATTTCGCTTACGCAGATAATTGAATATTTTGGCACTTCAAAAAGTCCATTCGTGAGGGTGAGCAGATATTGAACGCAGGCTGGATTCAACCTGTTGGGATTGATTCAAACTCCAGCACTAATTCTCTAATAATAGTTGGTTTGGTATTACAACATCTACTTAAGACTTGGCAAAGCGCCATTCGTCAATTTTTGTTTACCACTCGGGAAAGCTGTTAAAATTTGCCCCCTTTTAAAATGCTCATTGCATATCACAAAAAATTTGGGGAATTTTTCCATATCCGTAAAATAACCGACAATTTTGCCAGCTCCAACTTCGAATCTAACACTATTTTTGGAATCAAATGCATCGACACTTCTGCTGATTGGTAATTGTTGCATTGCGGTATTCCACAGTGTCTTAATGATTTTTTATTCATTTTATTAGTTTCCGACATACCTACTCCAGAATAATCTAGATGAAATGGATATTTCAAATCACTCAAGTTGATATAACGATTGTATATCTATTTAATTTCGTTAATAAATTCAATAAGTTTTCGAACTAACAAAAACAAAACCTCTACATTATACACTTTTTTTTATAAAGATTCTTCAACTTTTCACCGCTTCTTATGTATTTATAACAAGTATCTTATACCCTTGACAGACTAGGGATTAGCTAAGCACGATTAGTGGTTTTTTCGAGATTAGCTGTAGTGTGGCAAGTTGGAGATTAGCTAATCTCGTTTTATTTGAGGATTAGTCACTAATCGAGATTAGTGCACTAATACCATAGATACACACAAAAATTATCGCGATAATCTTCGATCACGATTTCGAATGATGTTCTCGTGATCGCGATCTGCAAATTATGGTGACACACAAAAATCCGATTAAAAATAAAATGTTTAGTTATAAACGATATTTGTATCGTGTCAAACTTTCATTTTACAAGATAATGTCAATAAGTTTATACAAGTTATTAAAGAACTTACTTTGCCAAACATAATGTGTGCATTTTGGTGCTTTTTACCGGTTAAATATTGGACCCAACCGCTTTTATATACAATAGTTTGTAGGCCTCTAACGACTTGAACGCTTTTAATTCGTTGGGCGTGTAATATGATTTCTTATTTACCACATACTGGAATATTTCGAAAAACGTCACATTTGTTGGCAGACTTTGCTCATCAAACTTCATCAAGTAAGGGTCACTCTTGAATCCTGAAATTTTCTCCTCGTACCGCTGTCTCTCTGGTCCCGAAAGGCTCATGGCATATTTAGATAATACCGAGATCCTCTTGTTATCATCCATTTCTAGAAATTTACAAAAATTTATTCAAAACATATAAATTTGTTATAAGAACATAACCTAACACTTTTAAAAAACACTCTTTTCTACTTACTTTTCAAGAAATTTTTATAAATTTCTATTAATTTTTAATTCTAATAAAGTTTAGAAATAAATCACGGTTTAAAATAAATTAAAAATCACAATAATTAATTAAAAAACACAAAAAATTCCACAGCTCAAAATTATACTTTGTCCTACACATTCACAAAACACCAAATTTTATCTGTCAAAAATTTTGGACGAAAAAGGTCAATTGACCTTTTTCCTCATCTGTCAAATACAGTAATATTTGAAACGTCAAACGAGCGCGTAGGACAAGATACAGTGAAAAGTGTATCAATTTGAAGTAAAAAAGTATTAAATTAGCGAGTATTACTAATTTTGAAGGTTTTTAATTTGTTGATTAATTAAAACAATTATAATTATAACATTTTATATCATAATAAATAAAATATTTTAATAGATAAGTGTTATATTTTGTGAGAATGCCACTAACGTGTAGTGTATTTTAGTGCCAAATGAGAGCAGATAAACACATCATGAATTTAATTAACGAATTAGATTTTGTTCTGGCAGATCGCGGATTTTTAATTGGAAGGGCCATTAAGAAGGAAAATGTTAGATTAGTTATGCCAGCGTTCAAAAACAGTAAATCCTAACTAGAACCGATCACAATACTTTTCAATTTGAACCCACCAATTTTAGGAGACAATAAATAAAAGACATTACATTAAAAATAAGATTATTTAATATAAAACTAAAATTGTATAAAATCACATAATAAATTCATTTAATCAGTTAATTCATAATCAGAAATAAATTTGTATAAAATATATATATATAGCTAATTCTCATTTTATCACATGAATCTACGGTATAAAAGTAATATACATATGTATTTATTTATATTTTAATTAAAGCTAATTAAACTTAATAATTTGTTGCAGACTAAGTAGTAATTGTAAAAAATCACATTTTTCAATTTCATTGACGTAAATAAAGCTTCATATTCCAGTATTAAACTTATTGCTTATTTGTATAATATTTCGCAAGTAATTCTGGAAAAATAAATTTTAAAAAAAATTCTATCGGTTTTTCGATCTGGTCTTCCCCGAATTTTTTGTCAACGGGCCTAGGTACGTAGCGATCACCGTCTTTTAAACTGTATGGGCACTTGAATTCAACAGGCATAATTCCGCAGCAGCTGCAGCTCCAAACCCGTTGGTAAACTTTGAAATTTATAATGTGCTACTTTGGATAGTGTTTTTAACGAATTTAGAGCCTCTTTTTCCAGTCCGCGTCCATAAAATATCGCTAATAAAACCAAATGCGTAACATATGGTTTTTAGAAGACCCATTGGATACCACCAGATACTGGAATATTTCGAAAAACGTCACATTTGCTGGTAGACTTTGCTCATCAAACTTCATCAAGTAAGGGTCACTCTTGAATCCTGCAATTTTCTCATCGTATCGTTGTCTCTCAGGTCCCGAAAGGCTCATACCATATTTAGATAATATCGAGATCCTCTTGTTATCATCCATTTCTACAAATTCAAAAAAAATTATTCAAAACATATAAATTTGTTATAAGAACATAACCTAACACTTTTAAAAAAACAATCTTTTCTACGTATTTTTAAAGAAATTTTTATAAATTTCTATTAATTGTTAATTCTAATAAAGTTAAGAAATAAATCACAGTTTAAAATAAAATAAAAACCACACTAATTAAATAAAAACACAAAAAATTACACACCTCAAAATTATACTTTGTCCTACACGTTCACAAAACACCAAATTTCATCTGTCAAAAATTTTGGAGGAAAAAGGTCAATTGGAATTTTTTAGTGGAATTATACCCATATGGCAAATTTGCCATCAAACCGGAATTCGGTGCTGATCGCCCTCACACCACAAAAACTATCGTAGTGTTTCATGGGCAACGTTGCAAATAAAAAATAAAAAAAAAATCAGTCAAACTTCATTAATGGTTGAATTTTATTCAAAACATTTTAATGTCAAGTGAAATAATTAAGAATCCTAATAAAAAAAAGTTATTTCCGTAAATAGTTAGCGATAATTAATATACAATAGATAATTGAGTGATTATTTGTATTACTAGATTTATTTATTTTGTGCATAATGATTAGTTTTAATGTACTATCCAAAAACCAATTAACGTGTGAAAGATGATTATCAAATGGGATAAAATTGAAATTCGCAATAAGTAAAATGTGTGCAAATTTCATATATGTATGTATATTGTTTTCCATTTTTAAATGATCCATTTATTGTTTTAAAGTGATTAATAAAATTATAACAGTTTAGTTTAAAATTTTTTCCTTACATACCTATTTTGTTTACATACCAAAATGCAAAAATTTGTTATATTTTTTATGGAGATTTCATAGAAAAGTTTTTTTTTGGTTTTCTTTTTCCTTGTATTTTTATTTTTTTTCTGTTTTTGCTTTAAAAATAATCATATGATGAAAATAAATTTGCACGTGATTTAATTATTATTAGTGTGTTAGTGACAATTTAAACTTTTTTTTTGTGATCTTACATATGTGTATGTAGAAAAGTACAGTTGAGGAAAGAGTTATGTTTTTGATGTTCTGTAGTGCGATTTTGTTGTGTACTTGGGAATTTACTCACAGGGAGTTTTGTATACGTACATTATGTAAAGTATAAAATATTGTTACTGTGTGTTGTCATTTATTTTATTTGTGTTCGTGTGGTTTTTGTACCAGTAAGCATCAAAAATTATTGAATCGGGTGAATCGGTTCAAATTTTTGGTGCTTATCTTCGTATGGGAATATTTTTTCCCATGCTTTTTCTATTGGGAATATGAGGGTATTGACAATTTGAAGTGTACGTATTTACATTTATAATTTTTTTTATATTATTATAGTATTTTGTTTTCTTAGATTGAGACAAAATTAAATTAAATTGAATCAATATGGTAAGTATTTAGTAAATTTATGTAATACGTGCGTATAATACATATAGTATGTACAATTTAGTGTGTGTTTCTAAATTATTCGGCTGAATTTTAGCTTTTAGCCGATATTGATTTTTTTTCTATTGAAATTTTAAATTACTACCACTCATAAACGTAGCTGTAGTGATCATATACTTTCAGGCGCAAAAGAAACGCGTACCACGTATTTTCAGTGTGTAAGAACTATAAAGCGGAATATGTATTTAATTTTTAGTAAAATATTTGGTTATTACATGAATACTAAAAAAAATAATAATAAAAATAAAAAAAAATTAAATTGGACAACAATCGAACCCACGACCTTTTCCACTCCAGTCCAGTGCATTACCACTACACCACAAACAATATAATATTTCACATTTAATTTGCACTGTTAAATTGTTCTATTATTTCAAAGCGTTCACTCTAGATAAATATATATATATATATATATATATATATATATATATATATATATATATATATATATATATATATATATATATATATATATATATATATATATATATATATATATATATATATATATATATATATATTATATATATATTATATATATATATATATATATATATATATATATATATATATATATATATATATATATTATATATATATTAATTAATAGTGTGTGTGTTTATAAATAATTCGGCGGAATTTTAGCTTTTGACAGCTATTGATTTTTTTCTATTAAAATTTTAAAAATCTAATGTCGATTTCGATTCACCTTTTACCAAATCTTTAAAAGATCACTCTCTACTGCTGGTGAATCGAACAGTTGCTCCTTAATATATATGTGTGTGTATGACGTTTGTATAAACATAACCTATAATTTTTATTAAATCCATATTTGTATATTAATTAAACACAAATTAATTCTTTAATATAAAATATTTATATAAAAATAAACAGAAACACAAAAAAAAAACAAAAAACACAAATGACGCTTTCAATAAACTAAAATCGAATAAAATGTCATTCAAAATGACAGTTCTATTTGTGTTTGTGTTTGTAAATCTGCCAAAAAATCGAGATTCGTAAAACAACAACAATTTTGCTCGACCGAGCGTTTTTCTTGATGAATCGAACAGTTTGACAGCAGAAAGAGCAAGCAGACTTGCTCTTTTTTGGTGAATCGAAAACCACATAATATTTAATCTAAATTACTAATATTTTAAAACTAATTCTCCCGCCGATCTGAAATAAAAGATAAACAGAAAAATGGCATGTGCACTAACACATCAACAATTGCAAATACTTTTACGTTCCGGTTATTTACTCCCATACTCCCATGTACACAACAAAATCGCAGTACTGGCGTCTTCTGAGAATGTTCAATGATAGTTTTTTTATTTCATACTTGTAGTCTTACTTTGGCAATTTTACAACAACAATGCCGTGTATTTTCATTCCGGAATGAAGAGTTTCATTCCACTGAGAAGTAGGAATAGAAAAATTCTCTCTTCACGTAGTTTTAGTGTTTACCACTAGAGTAAATATATTATGATATAGGAGGAATTTTTACTTCGAGTGTTTGCTGTATGGTGCGTCGTTGTCCTGGGACAAAATCTCAAATGTCAAACATTTACATAGGAATTCCTATGTAACACAAGTGTAAATAAATTGTTATTTATGAATGATATTTCTTGATTTATTGGAATTTTATAAGAGGTTTTCATTTATAAAGTGTTAATGAATACAATTTAACTTTAATTGGAAGATATTTTTCTATTTTGTTTAAAATAAATTTAGAGGTGTATTTCTCAGTAAAACATGTCAAGATACGAATATTGTTATTTTTTAAAGATAATTTATTAGTTTTTGTGATGAGACGTTTGTATCTACAGTATTTCAAATTAGTTCTATTAATATTTACTTAATTTTTTTAATACTAGATCCCAGACACACCATCTATATGCGAACTCTCTTACTAATTGAAATATCCTCCTATAGGGGGTGTTTTTACTTTGGGTGTTTGACGCATGGTGCGGGTCAAGTCGGGGATAAAAACTCAAATGTCAAACATTTACACAGGAATCATATGTAATGCAAGCCGTAATAAATTTAAAACAATCAATGGTTTTATTTAATTTATTAAGTTTATGTAGGTGATTGTCGTTAACAAAGTGATAAAAAATACATTTTAACTTGAATTTGTAAATATTTTTCTATTTTAGTTAAAAATAAATTGAACTCTAAATATCAAGTAAAAGGTGTGAAGATATAATTTTGTTGTTTTATAAAGGCAATTTATTGGTTTTTATGAAGTAATATGAGTGCCAGCACTTATAAAAATTAATTCCACTAGATTTGTAAAAAATTATTTATATGAAATTCCTTACACACTATCTGGTGGTGATCACTGAACTAAACGAAAACACCTCAGGAGGTGTTTTCGTTTAGTTCAGTGATCACCACCAGATAGTGTGTAAGTAATTTCATATAAATAATTTTTTACAAATCTAGTGGAATTAATTTTTATAAGTGCTGGCACTCATATTACTTCATAAAAACCAATAAATTGCCTTTATAAAACAACAAAATTATATCTTCACACCTTTTACTTGATATTTAGAGTTCAATTTATTTTTAACTAAAATAGAAAAATATTTACAAATTCAAGTTAAAATGTATTTTTTATCACTTTGTTAACGACAATCACCTACATAAACTTAATAAATTAAATAAAACCATTGATTGTTTTAAATTTATTACGGCTTGCATTACATAGGATTCCTGTGTAAATGTTTGACATTTGAGTTTTTATCCCCGACTTGACCCGCACCATGCGTCAAACACCCAAAGTAAAAACACCCCCTATAGGAGGAATTTTTACTTCGAGTGTTTGCTGTATGGTGCGTCGTTGTCCTGGGATAAAATCTCAAATGTCAAACATTTACATAGGAATTCCTATGTAACACAAGTGTAAATAAATTGTTATTTATGAATGATATTTCTTGATTTATTGGAATTTTATAAGAGGTTTTTATTTATAAAGTGGTAAAGAATACATTTTAACTTTAATTGGAAGATATTTTTCTATTTTGTTTAAAATAAATTTAGAGGTGTATTTCTAAGTAAAACATGTCAAGATACGAATATTGTTGTTTTATAAAGATAATTTATTAGTTTTTGTGATGAGACGTTTGTATCTGCAATGTTACAAATTAGTCCTATTAATATTTATTTAACTTTTTAAATACTAAATCCCAGACACACCATCTATATGCGAACTCTCTTACTACTTGAAAAATCCTCCTATAGGAGAAATTTTTATTTCGAGTGTCTGTTGTATGGTGCGTCGTTGTCCTGGGACAAAATCTCAAATGTCAAACATTTACATAGGAATACCTATGTAACACAAGTGTAAATAAATTGTTATTTATGAATGATATTTCTTGATTTATTGGAATTTTGTAACAGGTTTTTATTTATAAAGTGTTAATGAATACATTTTAACTTTAATTGGAAAATATTTTTCTATTTTGTTTAAAATAAATTTAGAGGTGTATTTCTAAGTAAAACATGTCAAGATACGAATATTGTTGTTTTATAAAGATAATTTATTAGTTTTTGTGATGAGACGTTTGTATCTGCAATGTTACAAATTAGTCCTATTAATATTTATTTAACTTTTTAAATACTAAATCCCAGACACACCATCTATATGCGAACTCTCTTACTACTTGAAAAATCCTCCTATACATTTAGTTTTATGAGTTGGTATTAAATAACAATTTTCAATTTTTCGATAAATCAGAATTTTAAATTTTGTTAATTATCATTTAGAATTATTATACTTTATTCAATAATTTGTCATCACTATTTTATATTTGTTAAAATTCTAAATAATAAATTATATTTTAGAGCTTGATACCAACTGTTGAAAGTAAAAAAAAAAATATTCTGAAGAAGAATTGATCTTTGGGCAAAATTTCATTCCTATCCGGATAGGAATAACTTTTACCAAAGTAAGACGGCAACTATACCTAAAATCAATTATATTAGTCGTGTTCCAGTCGACCACTTCAAGTACTTATGAGGACTTAGGTTTGTGTCTTTGCTTAAATTTAACTACTCGTAACTGCTCTTACCATAATGAGCAGTACTTACGAGTAGTTAAATTTAAGCAAAGACACAAACCTAAGTACTCATAAGTACTTGAAGTGGTCGACTGGAACACGACTAATGTTTACGTGATTAATTTCAGTCCGGAAAACGACTGATTACGGTATAGAAAAAAGTGTCCGGAAAACGAGCTATTAAGGTTGATTTACATATGCGACGTGTGACTGGAGCTTCTAGCCAATCAGAGACGAATATTTTGGCATTCGTCACACGGCACACGCCACACGTCGAGAGATGGTTTAATTTTATCTTTTCCTCACGCTCGCACAAACACATACAAATTTTTTGTATGTATAAAACAAAATAGTAGGCTTTGACGAAGCTTTTTTGAAGAACAAAAAATAAAATATAAAAAATTTTATAAAGTGTGCGTGGCGGATCTCGTCACAAATGTAAATTGTTGTCAAAAAAGCGTCACGTTTATTTCCACTTGTCACACGTCGCATGTCGCATATGTAAATCAACCTTAACAGTACAGCAAAATAGGTATGTACAACTAAACAAAAAAAAAAAAAAATAACTAGGGTAACTTAATAATTTGAAAATCATTTGGATTGATTTTCTTTAAATTTCAAACTCAAGTTTTTACTTTAAAATTTAAGTTTAAATGAAAAAATCGAATTAATGTCCCATGTAGTATGAAATAAAACGTTGTACGTTACACGTACGTTAAATGATCGTTACAGTACTCATTCAAAATTCTGGACTCGGGTCCTTCGTCACCTCGTCCATAAACGTCTAACTCGTACTGTAACAAAACAACTCATTTACTGCCCTTGTAACGTAAATACCTATGGGTCTATTTGATAATTCGCACGGTGTGGTGCAGTGCACTGTTTTCCTTGTCTACTTTGATTTATTTTCTATTGGTGAAATAAAGAAAAAAATGGACACTGCACCGCACCGTGCGAATTATCAAACAGACCCTATGTATTGCAATTCCACTACATAACTAAGTAGCCGGTCAGCTTTGTTAGCGTATTTTGTTGAACAAAATTGAATTCAAATTATTTTTTTCCCCAAGAAAATAGCCAATTTGATTTTATTGGCAAAAGGCGGATATTACATTATCACATTTATATAGTTATAATTATATAAATGTGATAATGTAATACCCGCCAAAGCCAACTTTTCGAAATAAAATATAAATTTAATTGTAGTCTTACTTTGGCAATTTTACAACAACAATGCCGTGTATTTTCATTCCGGAATGAAGAGTTTCATTCCGCTGAGAAGAAGGAATAGGAAATTCTCTTCTTCACCTAGTTGCCGTGTTTACCACTAGAGTAAACATAGTACATATATTTAGTTTTATGAGTTGGTATTAAATAACAATTATCAATTTTTCGATAAATCAGAATTTTAATTTTGTTAATTATCATTGGGAATTAATTATACTTTATTCAATAATTTGTTATCACTATTTAATGTTTGTTAAAATTCTAAATAATAAATTATATTTTAGAGCTTGATACCAACTGTTGAAAGTAAAAAAAAAATTATTCTGAAGAAGAATTGCTCTTACTTTGGACAAAATTTCATTCCTATCTGCACCAGGATTCCGGTTTGATGGGAAATTTGTCATATGGGTTTTATTCGACTAAAAATTCTAATTGGTATAAAAACTGAGAAATTGCTGCCGTCTTACTTTGGTAAAAGTTATTCCTATCCGGATAGGAATGAAATTTTGCCCAAAGTAAGAACAATTCTTCTTCAGAATAATTTTTTGTTTTTACTTTCAACAGTTGGTACCAATCTCTAAAATATAATTTATTATTTAGAATTTTAACAAATATAAAATAGTGATGGCAAATTATGAATAAAGTAGTATAATAATTCTAAATGATAATTAACAAAATTTAAAATTCTGATTTATTAAAAAATTGATAATTGTTATTTAATACCAACTCATAAAACTAAATATTATGTAATATATGTACTCTAGTGGTAAACTCTACAACTATGAGAAGGAGAGAATTTTGCTATTCCTACTTCTCAGCGGAATGAAACTCTTCATTCCGGAATGAAAATACACTGCATTGTTGTTGTAAAATTGCCAAAGTAAGACTACATGCGATTCCGGTTCTATGAGTGGCAAATGAAAACCCATAACAAACGTCAAAAAAACCCATAATTTTTTTTTATGTGAGAAGTCGGTTTTTATATGTATTTTATAAATTTATTTTATCAAAATATTTCCAAAACATAAATTATTGAGCAATAAATTATTTGGATATTTTATTGTAACATAATATTTTGTTTTTATTAGACAGCGACCGCGCAAAAAAAAAAAGCTAGCAAAGAGCAGTAAAATTATTTGTTTAAACTTATTTGGAAAAAGATTGATCTTAAACGGATCACTTGCATCCCATAAATTACGTATAATTTTCACTAGACGAAACCAGAAGAACAATAAATTTAATTAATAAATTAACTGTTAAGCTATTTGAATTATAATATAGGTTATCTTCGATTTAAACCTCGTCTTCTACTCATACGAAAAATTATGTAATCCATAATTTGTTTGAATTTCAAAAATATCTATTTCGACACCAAATTTTAATGGTGTACCTACTTTATTAAAAGAGATTATAATATAAAACATAACCTATGTATTCAAACTGTAAGACTAAAACCCGTATTAGCGTAGCTCTAATGATTAAGTTTATAAAATAACTGAACAATTCGCGTTAATACAAAATTATTACAGAAGCTTTGAATTTTTTTTCATTTACATCATATTCAAAAACTAATTTATTATTTAAAAAAATTACCCATCGCACCAAAATAAGTCATATTTTTAATTTATACCAAATCAAAACACATTGGTCTAATCGGAATCGGGATTTTTATGAGAATGGGAACTGACTGGTCGAAAAAATATTTCGTAATATTTGCCATTCTCAGTTGTCATAGAACCGGAATCTGGGTGCTGGGATAGGAATAACTTTTACCAAAGTAAGACGGCAAATATGTAATATGACCTGCACCAGCACCAGGATTCCGGTTTGATGGGAAATTTGTCATATGGGTTTTATTCGACTAAAAATTCTAATTGGTATAAAAACTGAGAAATTGCGATTCCGGTTCTATTAGTACGTTTATACTTAGGGTTCAACCTGGGTTCAACCTAGGTTATCTTTCACTATAAACGGAGTCGAGTTAACTTATAGTTAACTTAACTCTAACAAACGAGTTAACTTAACTCTAACAAAATGCAATAAAAACGGAGTCGAGTTAAAAACCAACAACAAAAATTAATTCAAAGAAAACAAGAACATTATTTTTAATTTTTTTCGAATGTGAAGCAAGCGTATCTCCATTTTGGATTTTTTTCATATTTAAATTTTGCTAATTTTTTTAATTTTCATATTTTGTTTGTTTTTTAAAATATAATGGTGGAAGAAGTAAACAATGTTAACTCGGTTTCAACCTAGTTTTAACTCGACTACGAATTGACTCTGCAGTACGAACGCTAAAAAAAATAACTCGAAGTTGACCCAAAGTTAACTACAAGTCTGCCGTGCTAAACATGTTTTACTGATCTGCAAAAATCGCATTTGGAGAAAATTGATGTTAAAGTTTTTCAAAATGTTTGGGGAATAATTTACTTAAATGTGGATTTAGTTTACTTTCAAAGACTTCAAATTATGCATTAGATCATAAATAATATGTTTCTTGAGAAAATAAAAATAAATAACACATAATTTATGAATTATTTGCAAAATTTGTCTTTTACTTTAAATACGCTTTATAAATAATCGATTGGTACTAAACAAAAATAACTTAAGTGCCATTAAGTCATTTATATCACATAATAGAAGCTGAAATCCTGTGTTAATAAGAAGAATATATACCTTATCTGCGATTTAAGGTATTTATGTTTAGTTTATCGTTAAATTTATTTTCAAATAACTATAGAATACAACCTTAAATGACCAATTTGCATAGGTCACATGGTGTAAACGCTATATAGTTACCCAAAATTGGTTAGGCAAGTAAAATGTGTGACCTGACCTAAAATAGGTCAACTAGAAATATGGTGTAAACGGTTCGACCTAAGGATTTTCGAATTTTTCTATAGATGTAATTTGTTAATTATCATTTTTACAGCACAAACAATGAATAAAAATATTAGAATTAAAATCAATAAATGCCAAAATGATATAATATTAAATACAAACACACTTATTGGAATATTTTAATTTTTAACATATGGCCCAAATGCGACCTATATTTCTAGTGATGTAAACGGTCGGTAAGTGGACTAGAATAGGTCGCCATTTAGGCTAGTCCACTAAATATTTCGTGGAGTAAACTACCTCATTATGTATAGGTAAGTGGTTCATTTGTAGTACTAAATAACATTACATTAAGATAAGTTAAAAGTCCTTGTATATAAGTTGTTATTGTTTCAATTCGCGAATAGAAAATTTCAAATAAGTCAATTTTGCTATTGGAAATGAAAATTCTTAAATTGCCATAAATGCAATTTCAATTATGGAAATAAGCAAAAGTAACTTAACTTACATATTTGAAAGAAAAGTACCTTATTTGTGCCACAGATAAGGCGTTCATGTTTAATATCAAGTAGTTAAGTCGGTGTTGCTTCAAATTTGCTGTTTTTTTCGATTAGAACGAAATTTATTTTGGTTAATAACGCATTTATTAAAGTCGATTTAATTATATTTATTTATGTAAAATATAAAGGATATTAATACCTTTTAATTGGCATCAATAACTCGATTTGGCCAAAAATGTAGATCAGTAAAACATGTTTAGCACGGCAGAAGTTGACTCGACCCCGAGTATAAACGTAATGTATGAGTGGCAAATGAAAACCCATAACAAACGTCAAAAAAAAAATAATTTTTTTTTATATAAGAAATCGGTTTTTACATGTATTTTATAAATTTATTTTATCAAAATATTTCCAAAACATAAATTATTGAGCAATAAATTATTTGTATTTATAATATTTTATTGTAACATAATATTTTGTTTTTATTAGACAGCGCCCGCCAAAAAAAAAGCTAGTAAAGAGCAGTAAAATTATTTGTTTAAATTATTTGGAAAAAGATTGATCTTAAACGGATCACTTGCATCTCATAAATTACGTCTAATTTTCACTAGACGAAACCTTGTTTTGAATTTCAAAAATATCTATTTCGACACCAAATTTTAATGGGGTACTTTATTAAAAGAGATTATAATATAAAACATAACCTATGTATTCAAACTGTAAGACTAAGGCTGGCGACACACCAAATTAGTCAAAACGTTTTTGCTTTAAATAGGCAAGACGATTTGCCTAAACATAGCCCACATAAAATCAAACAAATTGTGTTAGTCAAATTGTCTCGTGTTGCTTTATAGGTTGGTGTGAATTGGTTTGATAAAGTGAATACAAAATAAAAAAAAATGTTTCCCATTAATAAAATACGACCAAAAAAATATTAAATAAATTAAACAATTTTAATTAAAAATATTAGTTTTGCTAAAAATATTAAATTCCTATTTATTTTGATAATTATTTATTTCTTGCTTTATAAAACAGCGACCACGAAACGACGTCAAACACTGTTTTTTCTTGACTCAAACAGTTTTGTCTTGTTTTGCTTTGTTTTGTTTCAGTGTGAATTAACCTATTTGTTTATACGCCATGGTCGCCTTCAATCATGTTTCATTAGTCAAATTTGACTAAAGACAATTTTGCTTTATTATGTGTGCATGGACCCATAAGGCACAATAGAATGTTTGCCGTTCTATGTTTTATGAAACAAAATGTTTTACGTTTAATTGTTTTGTCTGATTCAATGTGCATAGTGCTATCCAATCGTATATATTTTGAACGCCAGGCGCTTTAAGACAAGAAAAAAACGTTTTGACTAATTCGGTGTGTTTCCAGCCTAAAACCCGTATTAGCGTAGCTCTAATTATTAAGATTATAAAATAACTGAACAATTCCCGTTAATACAAAATTATTAAAGAAGCTTTGAAAATTTTTTGATTTACACCATATTCAAAAACTAATTTATTATTTAAAAAAATTACCCATCGTACCAAAATAAGTCATATTTTTAATTTATACCAAATCAAAACACATTGGTCTAATCGGAATGGGGATTTTTATGAGAATGGGAACTGACTGGTCGAATAAAAATTACGTAATATTTACCATTCTCAGTTGTCGTAGAACCGGAATCTGGGAGCTGGTGATCATAACCAAAAATTAGAATTGGGTTTAATTTAATCCAATATTTTATTGGGTTAATGTTATTCTTGCGAGAGTTTTGCCGTCTTACTTTGGTAAAGCCGCGTACACATTGAGCGAACGAACAGCGAATCAACACCAAACAGCGAATGTTTGTTATTCTTTCATTGACGATTTGGAGTGTCGTACACATCAAACGAACAGAAAGCAAATTTGCCGTATGTGTCATGTTCACTGTTTGTTTGCAAAATTAATTGGTGAACAAGAGTGATGTCTTTAAAAAAAAAAATTGTATTATTTTTTAATGAAATATTATATTAAAAAAAAAAAGTTAAATTATGTATATCAAATTGAATTTTAAAAATCGTTCTTGACTTTTGCCTGACTCTGTACAAGAAAAAACTTATTTGTGTTTGTCGTTCGTTGTATTGTTTTTGCGTTTTTATCATCCATACTGAACATCAATTTCCTTTGATGTTCCGCTCTTGGAGCGAACGCAAGCGAATGCGAATCGAACATTCGGTTCGCGGTTACGTCATAGACATAGAACATATTAAGCGAATTTGCGTTCGGTGTTCGCTGTTCGCTTGAAATTCGGTGTTCGTTCGCTCAATGTGTACGCGGCTTAAAAGTTATTCCTATCCGGATAGGAATGAAATTTTGCCCAAAGTAAGAGCAATTCTTCTTCGGAATAATTTTTTTTTTTACTTTCAACAGTTGGTACGAAGCTCTAAAATATAATTTATTATTTAGAATAGGCTTACCACCTACCTATAGAAATTAACTCGCGACTCGTGCCATATGCAAATACAGCTAAATACCTTGGTATGACCCTCGATGCCAAGCTTAAGTGGAGAGAGCATGTCAAAAAGAAAAAAGAAGAACTTAACATAAAGTTCAGAAAAATGTATTGGCTCATAGGTAGAGGCTCTGAGCTTACAATTCACAATAAGCTGCTGCTATATCGGCAAATTTTGAAGCCGATATGGACCTACGGTATACAACTCTGGGGATGTACCAAGCAAACAAACGCCAAAATGATACAGACGTTTCAAAACAAGGTTCTTCGTAGCATCGTCAATGCTCCGTGGTACGCAAGAAATGAAGACCTTCACAGGGACCTACGGATGGAATACATCAAAGAGGAAATAAAAATGCATGCCGCAAAACACGAAATAAGGCTCCAGGAACATGGAAACCCCTATATTCGCCATATGATAGATAACCCTGTCGTTGAAAGAAGACTCCAAAGAACGAGGCCACTTGACCTAGTGAACTTACCAAACTAAAATTAGTAAATAGGTTTAATTGATTATGGGGCTAACCAGTGGGTTACACCCCAACAAACGTGAATTTTACTAGATATATAAATTTGTATTTGAAAGAAAAATTGCTAGATGAGCGCAGTCTCAGTCGTAATAAAATAAAATGAAAAAAAAAAAAAAAAAAAAAATTATTTAGAATTTTAACAAATATGAAATAGTGATGACAAATTATGAATAAAGTATGTATAATAATTCTAAATGATAATTAACAAAATTTAAAATTCTGATTTATCGAATAATTGAAAATTGTTATTTAATACCAACTCATAAAACTAAATATTATGTAATATATGTACTCTAGTGGTAAACACTACAACTATGAGAAGAAGAGAATTTTGCTATTCCTACTTCTCAGCGGAATGAAACTCTTCATTCCGGAATGAAAATACACGTCATTGTTGTTGTAAAATTGCCAAAGTGTAACAATGCATTCACAATGAAAAAACTTTTTGCTTTTGACTTACAGGTTTGTATGAAATTCCAACATAACGAGTAAAAATTTGTGTTCGTCAAGTTGAAAATTCATACAAACCTGTAGGTAAAAGGTAAAAAGTTTTTGCATTGCGAATGCTCTGTAAGACTATATAAGACTACATTTATCCTATGCAATTGTTGTTGTAAATTTGTCAACGAAATACGCTATGTGGTCTTTAAAAGCAGTGACACATGTACGATTTTTGCAAGGCAATTAAAATAGTCGCATCAAGTAGGCGATATCAAATGTCTTTAAGGCAAATTAAATGGCTTTAAGGCAAAAATAGAAAATTGAACATGGTTCAATTTTGTGTACGGCAAATTTTTTTGCCTTTCAGGCAAAATTACATAACCTTAAAAAAGTGACATATATTTCAACCAATCAACGCGCTATATTTATTTACCTTAAAGGACAAATTTTTTCATGTATCGCTAAATAAAGGTGCTATTCCACTAGAAAAATTGACTGATGGCTGGTCTCCACTTGCATATTTTTCTCTTGAAAAAAAATCAATCTATAGTCCTATTCAGATCTTAAAAAAAAAATGTTTTTAATTGTTCTGCGCAGCTTCCAGTGATGTAGAAAAAAAATTTATAAAAATTTTGATGAGTCGCATTTATCTTATACCCTTGACAGACTAGGGATTAGCTAAGCGCGATTAGTGATTTTTTCGAGATTAGCTATAATGTGTCAAGTTGAAGATTAGCTAATCTCGGTTTATTTGAGGATCAGGCACTAATCGAGATTAGTGCACTAATCCTTGAAAATTTTCGAGCTTATCTCGTTGTATTGAGTTTAGTGATGGTACAAGTGGCACTACAATGTGAAATAATTATTTAAACATTGCTGAAAATGCAAGTGGCGTGAATTTACGATAGAAGTTATAAAATCAATGACATCTTAAAAAATTTGTGCTGAATAAATTTCGAGGAAAAAGAAAATCTAGTGTGTTTTAATGTATAAATCTTAGAAATATTGAATTAAAAAATGAGTTCATAGCTATATTTCAGCGAATCACCATAAAAATGTTTTATTTCTCTGCAAGAAACTAATCCCTAGTCTGTCAACGCATATGGATTTGTGGTGGATTAGCTAATCTCGTTTCACTAATCGCGCTTAGCTAATCCCTAGTCTGTCAGTGGTATGTATAAGATAGTAAACCTAAATAAAATAATAAATAATCATTCAAATGTATTATATTTCAGTTTTAATACACAAAACATTCAAAATGTTTATGATTTTATGTTATTACAATCAAATTTCATGTGAAAATTAATAGGTGTAAAAAAATATTGCACGCCTATGGAAACAACGTTAACATTTAATTTTCGGACGGACTAAGAAAAATAAATAACTAAATGTCAGTCATATCGATCAAAACCACAATAACGTAAAAAAATTGTTAAATTGCATTAATTCTTCGATTATCGATTTTAAACGATTCTTTTAAAATAAAATTATAAAAACATTTTGTGATTCAAAACGTTATAACATATAAATATTAAAATAAAATGATATAAATAAAAACCTAACCTAAAAACTGAAGTACAAATACAACATAAAAATGTAAACAATTAAGCCGAAATAGTACATCACTGTGTATCCGCCATGTTTTTTCTGCGCGTTAACTGTCAGAATTCCAGCGAGATTTGAATACTACTATACCTAGTCCATTATTTGACTATTTTTAGTACATTTTGCAAAATACTTACACAGTACACCGTATGTTCACTGATGGCTTTTTGACAGAAAATATCCGGATATTTTTGACAGATTTTACCCCCGCTAACTTGAGCTAAACCGGTTAGGAAATAGTCAAGTTCCATTCTAATCGGCCATACTCCAGAACTTCATCTAAAAGTCATTTTAGAATATTATTTCCAATGCACATGTCAAGTTTCATCATAATCGATTAAGGAATAGCTAAGTTTCATCCTACTTGGCCATATTCCAGAATTTTATCCAAAAATCATTTAGAATCTCATTTCCATCGCGGATGTCAAATTTCACTAAAATCTGTTAAGAAATAGATAAGTTCTAGGAGCCATTATGATTATAAAATAATGGAGTTGTATGATCTCGGAGTATATTGCAGTCGCTTCAATTTTCCGATAATATTAATTTAATTTAGTGAAGCCAGGCTTTTGAAATCATGCTTCTGAAAACCAGGCTTACCTACCAGACTTTTTAAAAACATAGTTATTTTTATTAATTCGGACCAACTTAATAAAAATAACTTTGTTCTTAAAAATCCAGAATTTTGAGAACCAAGATTTTTAAAACCATAATTTTGAAAACCTGTCTTTTGATAACCATGATTTAGTAGTAAACCTGTATGTTTCACATGATTTATATTTTCTTTCATTTTTCTAATATTTATCTTGTTTCCAAGAAAAGTTCAAACCGGCTTGAATCCTTACGAATTTCAACGAAATTTTTTTCTTGTGGAAAGTATGACAGGTCGACTAGCGGAATCTGTAAAATCAGTTGGAAAATAATAATTAGGCAAATTGAGTAATTTTTTACAAAAGTTACGAAATATATTAACCATTTCTATTGTATCAGCTCTTCAGATTTTATAATATGCCTTAAAGATTAAAATCATATCGCCATTGTCATATACTTGTTGCTCTACTAAATACTACACTACCTATTTTGGAAGTATATCTTTGCTACGGGTGTTTTGACATTAGCTTCAGTTTGAGCGAAAATGTTCACTTACTACGTTTCCATGATGGAGTTAACCGGGATTAACGTGGATTATCTCATCGTGGAAACATGTCGAGTTTAGGATTTTCGTTAAGTTTCTTAATCCAACTTAACTCAACGAAAGTAGTAGGGTTAGAAGAGATTCTATCTGTCAAAACAGAAAATACAATTATACCAATACAAAATGAAATGGTTGAATGAATTTTCTCTCCGTAATACTTTAAATATTAAATTTAAAAATTTCCACCAAACAAATAAAATTTTCAGAAGTGACTTTTAATTGTTGTGAAATGTTAAATTGCTCTAGAAATTATAATTGCATGGAAACGATATGGATTAGCGCCGCCATGTTATTAACTCAACGAAACTCTTAATTCGGGATAACTCTGTCATGGAAACGAAGTGTCTGTTATGTCGGGGTAAAGCGTGAAGTAATTTTAACGAGACTGAACAAGAGGTTGTTAAAAGAGTGTAGCCAGTAACATTGGAAGTCTACATTGTGTACTGTTGTGTTAAAGATATTACTGACTTGCTGCCGCTAGTCCAGCCTTTACTATTCATGGAAACTAGGTTGGAGTTTAGTTTTCGTTAAGTCATTTTAAACTTGTCGAACATTTTACATTGGCGTAAATGTGTATTAAGAATTTTTATTATTAACGCAATAAAAAATATCACAATAATTAAATACAACAAACAAAAAAATATTGACAAAACCTAAGAACGCAATACTAAAGAAGCCAATTTAAAATTTAACGAAAACCTAATTTCCTAACCTAAGATAATTATTGCCGTCTACAGAAGAATGGTGATACTGATTACATAAATTGAGTGACATACCAAGTAGTGGTATGGCTTTTTTATACTAAGGGCCTATTTATTAATTCACACCGAGAAGTGTAGTGTAAAAGTTGTCCTTGTTTCTCCAAGAGAAAACAATGAAAGCAGACAAGGAAAAATAATGAACCAGACTGCATGCACCGTGCGTAAAAAAATAGACCCTAAATATTCTGGAAAATGGAGCGAGCTATATATAGCTATATATCAAAACGAAGCTAAAAATGTGTAATCATATGCTAGTCATACCTTTTTTTTTCTGCCTTAAAGCAGCACTAGAAAATATGCTGTACTTGGTACCAACATTACAAATAAAAAATGTATATTTTTTGTAAATAGTTGGTATAATTTCATCTTTTTAGGTTACCGGTTGATCATCACAAACATTAGGAAGCTCTAAACTTAACTCAGCTTTAAGGCCCTCGCAAGCAAGTAGTCAGTGGATCGACGAAGAAAGAGGATGTGAAAGAACGAAAGAAAAATGAAAATTTTATTAATTCTTGCGAGATCATGTACACAGACATAATAGTAACTTTACGCTATGTTAAAAAAACGACGATAATCCCTTCTTCTAAGGGTTTTCAAACAATTCTGAGTTCGAAATTACACCGTTATTTATTATTAAGAACGTGTCCGAACTCTGTGATAATTATTCCAGCTGTAATAAATATGACATTATTTTGTATGCAACCAAATTATCACAGCCACTACGTGTTGTAAATTTAACACTCTGTAATATTATTCATAAACAAAAGCGCGCAATAACAATAATTAAGCCATATCATGTTAATTTATTTCTAAAAAATAGTACAAATAATTTTTTATAAAAATTAAATAAAATTTTTAACAACTTATTACAAGATATGGAAGAGAAAATTATTTCACTCACTTCAATATTATTACAGAATTCGGACACGCCCTAACTTTACAAGTAATGTTTCGATAATACAGTCATCCCTCGCACTGCGCGACTTCTTTTTATGAAATTTTGATATAGATGACCTAGCCTCTGTTTATGAAAAGAAAGTTTGTTATTTTCGTAAACATAAACTATTATTTATTTTTGACATTACGCTATAATAAAATTTCGGAAAAAGAATTCACATGTAAAACATTCATTCATATGTAAAACTAAGTAGCAGTAAAATCCCAATTTTTTTGTTGTTTTTCTAAAAATTTGGTTGATGTAAAAAAAAGCTTAATTGAAAAATCGGAACAGTGAACAATTTTATATAGTTAGGATATTTTAACACTAAGCTGAATGAAAATTAATTCAAAATTAACCAACTATGTGTTTTTTTTAGAAACTAGTTAACTGCCAAAAGTAAATTGTTCAAGAAAAAGCATTCGAAAAAAAAAAATCGCAGTAGGTTTTAGTAGTAATTATTTATTTTTATTTAGATTTTCCGGAGAAATGGAGGAAAATATTGGAAAACTGGAGTGCTTTTAGAAATGAATACGTATTTTCGGTAGACTACGTCTGCTGGATGTGCCCTATGGAGGCAAATTATCGCTGATTAAAACAGAGAGAGAATACAATTGCCCAGTCCTTTAACTAAATAATTTTTGTATTTCAACATACAACAATATTTGAGTTAGGCATAAAACGATTAATCGACTTGATCAAGATATTCGGTCCAAACGTAAATAAATACCAAGCTCAAATTCTATAAATAAACATCTTTTAATCATAACCACATGACAATAAAGTGGGTCCATCGCACGAGGCAAACCTACGTACAATACGTATAACTATATAGTAAATCTTTTAATCAATTTACTTTTGTCGCGATTCGCGAATCGAATAAACGTACATTTCCTCAACTGTATCGTGTTTTCTTTCTTATATGTATATTATTAATAAAAGAAGAAAAAAGTTACGATTAATTTTTATTTTTTTATTCGAAATTATTTAATTTTTTGAAAAATGGTTTTTATTCATATCATTATAGTTGAACATCTTAGTTTTGTGGAATAATTTATTTTAATTAAATTAAAAATATTTTTATTTTTATTTCAGTTATTTAAACATATTACCTACATACATATAAAATTTCTTATATAATTTAATTAACTAAAAAAAAAAATAAAGTTTAATTTTAATAATAAAATTGTTTCGTATAGTAATTAATTAATTAATTAAATAAATAATAACAACATGTGGAACAGTGGCATAAGACGGAAAAAAATTAATAAATATGAATTATAGTTTATGGTGAAGTCTAATTTATAAAAAAAGTTATTTGTGAATATAAAATATCGTTTTAGAAGTTTAAGTTTATTTTAAATTGATTATTGCCTAAAATTGCTGCCTAATTATTATGGCATTATTTAATAAAATATTTTCATCTAGTAAACGGAAAAATGTTGATACATCAATCCATTCACAAAATAAAAGGTAATAAATTTTTATGTTTTTAAGTATATGTATATGATTTTTTTTTTATTTTCTTAAGATGAATATAGTAATTTTTCTTTTTTTCGTATTTACACACAAATATACATAAAATAACAAACACACAAATTACGAATAATAACGTGACATGGACATAAATATTTATATTATGATGCAGTAAATATAATAATCATGGGCGCGAAAAATCTACATCACACTTCATAAAAAGTTAAATCAGCAACCATTTGCTTGGCCATTAATCTTATCGAAAGGCTAAATATTTTGAAAGATGTAAATAAAAAGAAAATTGATTGTTTGAGGCTTTATTCTGCGGATGTCAAGTCACATGACTAGACACTGTTTAGACTTTGATTTTGTAGTGTGTCATAATTTTAAATTCGGTTCTACTATACATACATACACCCTGCGCCATTGAAATGTTCGATTTCGATTATTTACTATTTCATGCAATTATCTCCTAGATTTTACCTCATTCGCTATTTTTTTTTTGTTTTTTTATTTTTCAGCATATTTCACGCCTTATTAGGTATTTAAAACCAAACTAAGGGTGAAATATTCATTCGGTTTCAATTAAGTAGTCAAAGAGTTAATTTTACAAAGTGTCGCTCTAAATTATGATAAATGCTAACGAAAAAGCCAAAATTTTGCAAGCAAAGGCAAAAAGTACACACATTCACAAATTGCAAGAGTAATTTAGTGTAACCAAACAGCAGTTAGAAAGTTTTTAAGGCACTATTCCGAAAATCAAACGATAATTTGGCTCTGATGCAAAGAGGAGAACTTCTGTTTTAACAAATCGAATTTCAGATATTTAGATCTTAAGCAAAGGTTTGCAACGGCTTTGGAGCTGAGAAGTTAGCTTCTAATAGCAACAACCGACACTATTTCAGTTCATACTATTAAAAGGAACTTGGTTTATATGCTTGTCGACCTGCGAGAAAATCATTACTGACAGCAAAAATGGGAGCTGCAAGCCTCAAATTCGCAATAGAATGAAAAAACTGAATGCCCAGGGACTGGCGTTGGTTCATATTCTCGGATAAATCCAAATTCAATATCTTTGGACCCGATGTAAGGACAAGGGTTCGGCGACGAAAAGGCAAACGGTATTTAACAGAATGTATTTCGCCGACAGTGAAAAATTCACCATATGTTATGGCCTGGAGAGCCATAACAGCCTTTGGAGTTTGATCACTAAGCCTTCTGGATAGTTCAGAAAGCGGAGGAAAATATAAAAAAATTATCGAAACTTGAATCGTGACTATTGAGGACCCGACTCAATACATCGGTATTCCACGCTTCCAGGACGATTACTCTCCGCGAGTTATTGATGTTATTTGTGAAGTAAGAATGCTTAATTTTAATGTCTATTTTGTTTAGGTAGCCGAATTTAAAAATAGTTTGGTGATTGAGTCGTTACCCTAGACAGGAAATAGTCCTGACCTCAATATTGTTGAAAATATTTGGTCCTTCATGGGAAAGAAGATTACAAATTACAAGCTGAAAAGTGTCAAAGAGCGGAAAAAACTTATAGAAAAAGTCTGGTTTGAAGAAATAACAATATATTATTTAATCAAACTTTAGAATTCAATGTTGATCGGGATTAAGGCCATCATAAAAGCCAAGGGCTGGGTTATTAATCATTGATTTTAAAAAGTTCAATTTCTCTCAAAATATTTTGGTTGAGATGAATTATTTTATTTCTGTTAATTCTTAATTTGAATAAAAATTACCATTGTCAACAAAAAACTAATTTTCAATTTAAAAAACTTTGTTAAAAACACTGTAAAGACCTACCAAATTGTTACGAGGTAGGGCGGTAATATTCCTTATCTGACGTTATGTAGGTCTAAAATGTCGGATTACCGTTCTTTTTATTTGAATATATTCGGAATAGTGTAAAAATTGTTTTGATGTTCAGAATCTATCATTTTTGCTATCTACTTTTGAAGCAAACGGTGGTATTTCCAAAATTTACTTTAAAAATTCAAACCGAACATTTCAATGGCGCAGGGTGTATATTCGATAGTAGATTTTGTCATTTAATTGGAAATATTGAGTTTAGGAACAAATTCGTTAAAATTGGTGATTATTGTTAGTTTAATTTGGTAAATATTGCGTAATTCCAAAAAACACACCAGGTAAAGTGTGCTACGAATTTGTTAAACGCGTGGGTTTGACAAAAAATGTAAATTTGTATATTTTAACGTTAAAAAATTACCAGTTAACGGATTTAATGGTATGATGAGAGGAAATATGTTTGGTATGCTGTATAAAATTAGATACACACAAAAAAAAAAAAGGTCACCACAACACCGAATCGGTGTTACATAGTGTCCCACCGATCGGATATTTATAATTTGAATCCAATCGGATATTATAATAAAATACAATTGGATAAAAACTTTTACACCGCATAAAAACCAAACAGGAACATTCATCTTTAGGAAAACACCTAGAGGTGCATTTTATTAAATCCAAAAGGAGTTTTTATAAAAATCTAATCCTTTTCGGATAGATAAAAATATTTATCCGTTGATGCGTATTTAATTTTATTAAACTATATTCAGTTGGAGAAAAATAAATTTTCGGATAAAAAACCAATTAACACCGCACATTTTTTGAGTGTATGGTTTTATCCCATTGGTATTTTATTTTAATGTACATACCTATATGATTTTAATATGTTCCGAAGATTGTAAGAGAATTGAATCTTCTCATCAGGCCGCTGCGACTAGACTGATTGTATCACAATCTAAATTCTATTATACAGAAGGAATATGCAGGTTGCTTTAGCGAATTTAACTAATACAGCCAAATTCTCTTACAATTTTTCTTTTTCACGAAAACTCCAATAACGGTGTAAATATTTACTCCGATAGAACGAAAATATTCTGTGGGAAGTACCTTTTAAAAAAATCCGCTGTTGACAACTTTTGCATTTACTCCAAACGGTGCAAAAGTATACTGTTCAATCCTTTTAGATATTTTAAAATTTGTACCCGATCTTGCGGAGTTAATATGACACTATTGGATAAAAAATAAAGTTTTTTTCGGATAAAATACCATTCACATCGCAATATTTTTTTGTGTGTATAAATTCCAAAATAAAGAGACTCCATTTTTGATAATCCACACACTTAAAAAGGAGTTGCAGAATTTTTAAAAACATAACATCTTAAACACAACTTTCTTAACTAATTAATTTAAATTTGAAGATCAAAGCATTCGAAGTGTGACAATATTCTGCTGCCAAACATAAATTTTGAGATAATTTACTGTTTCGAAATCATTAACCGAATGGAATTTTTAAAAGCTCTTTGTCAAATTAGTTCGATTTTCCGTTTTTATGTTGGTTATATTTTTATGAGTACATTTAATGTTGGCTTTGACTTTCTATAAATTTTAATTATTTGAATATCATTAAAACGTTCACAACAAATTTAAACTAGTCATAATGGTAATATTAGTTAATTAGCAAAGCTCCGTCTCGATTCGAAACGGCATAATTCGAAATTGATAAATAACATTTGCAGTGTAGGCCGAACCGCTACCGCAATAAATTGTAGGAAATTTGCAGAAACAAGATAAAGTTGGTTTCTTTAAATCACCGACGTGTTATTTACGATTTATTAAGCTAATATACTATATTTTTTTGCCTATATTTCACTGATTAATTGATTTTCTGCAACATAAAAAATATTCTGGATATTACGTTGGAAAATCCTTCTGCAACAAAGAAGCTAGGATCTTTTACAAGTTCACCAAAAATTTCTTAATTGACAAATTGCATTATTTTGGTGGTCTGCCTTTACAAAATTTCGCTGAACCATGATGGCATGTGTATACCTAAACCGGTTTGATATTTTAATTTATTAATATTGGTCATTTCCTTTTAAATCTACAGTACTAAAACCGTATTATGATTCATTTTCTACAACTTAATCATCTTAAGAAAGTTGAAAACTATAAAAACTAGATAAAGTTTATTTGGGAATCAATAAAAAAAAATGTTTCGAAAAGCTAAAATAAATTTTATGACCTTGGAAATTATTTTTTGTTCATGTATGTAGGCAGTTATGCTTAATCGTTTATTTGACGATAGAGCTTTTTCGGTGGTAAACTGGTAAACCAAACAATATACAATGTCCAACTTTAAACCAGTTCACATTTTATTGGATTATCATCTCTTTTGATTGAATAAGCTGGTTTCGCTTGGATTTAGTTGGCTTGTTTTATTCGGCAGGTAATTAAGTAATATGTACTTTGATTCTTGATAAATGTTGGGGATATACTTTATTAACTAAAAATGATTTTGGTATATACTGGGGGGAATTTAATAATAAGAAGCTGAATTATGAAACTGAAACTTGTTCTTATAAGTATTCGTCTGATAAATTTCTGAGAAGAACAGAATTGAAATTTAATCGCTTCAATTTAGAGGTAAATAACGATAAGCGTCACAAATTATAATCGGTTGAACGGCATTTTGAATTCTTAAAATTGATCAGGGGTAAGATTCATTTTTCTGATCATTTTAAATCAATATTTACCAGTTCGAACTCGATTGAACCAGGAATTTACATGTCTTTATTTAAGGCACATTTTGTAACCTTTCACCTAAATGAAGCCAATTTTAATTGGAGAATGTTACTTTTTTAATGGCCCGTCTTTCTATCTTTATTTTTATTGTATTTTCATATTGTAACGACTAATACCAAAGCTCCTAGATATACAAGCCATCAGCATCGACCCTTTAAATTAAGAAGCTTAATTTAATGGGTATACATTTTACGTTTTCCCATAAGAACCCATGTAAAATTGATCATTTTTGATTACAATTTTATGAATGAAAAATACTCGTAACAGAAAATATTTTTAGGTTTATATTTAAATAAAACCTTTTAGTATAACATATTTTAAAACTAATAATTTAAATTTAGTAATTTGTTAATTATAATTAAAAATAAAATTGTACAAATTTACTTTTTCTTTGTATGTAAATGTAAAAAAGTAATGTAAATACAGTATAAAATTAATAAACACAAAATCAATGACGTAAGATATTATGAAGTTAGCTACACAAGATTTTTTTCGTTTTCGAAAATTCGAAGTTCGAATTTTGAAAATATTTTTAACAGTGCAATAATTATGTTAAATATTTATAATATTTTTAGCGTATTTCTTATGAAATACATTCGCATGATCGTTAAACTTGCTAAAACATTATTTTGGATTGTTTTGCTGAAATTTCAATTTAAATATTTCAATTTTTATATTACCGCCATCTGATTTCAAACACGGAAACTACACGTCCATTTTGTTTTTTTTAAATATATTTAATTAGTCGAGTTTATAAATAGGTGGCACTAATGGCTTATTATAAAAAAAAATTCGAACAAATGGTATGACGTCATGACATAAAGATGTGTTTGTAAATAAAGGGTTTTTTATTTGAAAGTTCAAATTTTAACCTGACGGTTTGTATATCTAGGAACGCTTTGCTAATACTAACTAATTTATATTTATTTCCTTAATTAAGAGGCCCCTATTTTCAAAACGGTCCATTCATTTTAGCAAAATAATTGCAAAGAACTTCTCATACAAAATTCTGCACTAAAAAATTAAATTAAGTAATTTTGCTGAAATAAGGTATTTTCAGAATATAGTTGCTGACTAAATTTCTTAAATTTTGTATAATTAACTCAATGAAACCATGTCGTTTTATACAGGATGTTTGGTGCATCGTTTGCCAAATTGAATTGGCCCAAAGGAGGGGTCATTTGCTATCTCTTAAGCCCCAATAACTCATTTTTGGCCCTACTGACGGATTTCTTTTCATTAACTCGAAAAAAGTTTGAAGAAGGTAAAAATAACTGAAAACTTAATTTTCCATTGCAATAAAAAAAACCTAAAAGTGATCGTTATTGGGGCCAGAAATGAGTTATTGGGGCTTAGGAGATAGCAAATGACCCTCCCTTAATGTATGTATGTATGTAATTTAAGCCAAAACCAGTTTTTATCGTGAATGTCGAATATCAGGTTGATGTGTCCCGATACACAAATTTTGTAATTTAGTGAAGTATTTGAAATGATTTTTATGACATATTGTCTATGTAGTGTTGTAAAGGGGATAGACTAGAGAAATTTAATAAAAAAGTGCGAAGATCACGATCACTCTTAGTTTTTTTTTATTGCAATGTTAAGTTGAGTTTTAAGTTTTTACTATAGATTTCA
This sequence comes from Tipula helvola, assembly GCA_963556165.1. Lineage (NCBI taxonomy): Eukaryota > Metazoa > Arthropoda > Insecta > Diptera > Tipulidae > Tipula > Tipula helvola. Next base: position 93,607,341 of record OY744483.1, on the reverse strand, counting down.
AATATTTTAAGAGGTAATGAAAAGAATTCCGTAGGGCCAAAAATGAGTTATTGGGGCTTATAGATACCAAATGACCCCTCCTTTGGGCTAATTCAATTTGGCAAACGATGCACCAGACCAGTTTTGAAAATAAATTTTGAATAAGACTATTTCGTTACTTTAGGAGTATTTTATGGCGTCCCTTAAATATGTGTACATATATTTAATTATTATGACATAATGAAATTGAGAAATCCTCAAAACCGTTTACTATTGGCCCTCTCCCTTTTTGCACAAATAAGACAAATAAATACCAGAATTTATCAAAATATTTTTTGGGTGTACTTTTTCCATTTTACATACTAAAATAACGAACTCCTCAAAGCCGCTTAGCATTGGCTCCTTTACACAAAGAAGACAAAACAAAAAAAAATAAAATAAATCAAACAAACAATACAAACTTGTTTAATTATATTTATATAAATTTAACTGTTAAATAAAATTTGTTAAAATTTGTTTTTTCTGCTTTACAACAATAGATGTCACTATCCAAATAAAATGTTGTAAATATCAAAGACTTACAAAAATCTAATTGCGTTCATTAACCATCAACAAAGTTAGCGAAGGCACCAATTTTATATGGTAAATTTGAATTTTTAAAATCTAAAGCATCAAACAGATAAGCGGCGCTAACAACGGCGCTAATTTAGAATACATGGATTTCCATAAGAGCGAACAGATAGAGCGGCGCTAAACTCGCAAAGTTTCTATTTTTTGAGGCGTTCAATGACATTTAGATTTATTGTTGTTGCTTTTATAGTAAATACGTGAAAACACGTAATTTTAGCTGAAATATATATCCAAATTGGGCATAAGAGAAAGACAATTGTAAAACAAATCTAAATTTGTACATAAATTTGGTCATAATAAATCATTAAACAAATATTTTTTTATGAAAATATTTTGTTTACAAAACCCAAAGAACATTTTTCATATAAGTAAATGTCAGATTAGCGGCGTCTATGTGGTTGCAAAAAATCATAAGGACGAATACAAGCGAAGAGAAGCGCAGCTAAGCGTAGAGCGCCGCTTATCTGTTTGATGCTTAATGTTGAATTCTTTTCACCCAAATTCGTCAAAAAAAATTGACGCACATCCAAAAACTGTGTTCTTTTCACCAAACTTCGTCAATTTTTTTGAAATGTGCATCAATTTTACGAGATGCGGATTTTTTCATGAATTTCACATCCGTAGCTACTAACACCAACAAAAATAGAAACGTCAATTTAGTTGTCAAAATTTTTCAATATATAGTAGTGATTTTTTGTATCTCGATCATTTTTATTCTCATTTTGTGTTTAGTTTAATGTGTTTAATATTTGTTGTGTTAATTATTTTAATTTAATTAAATAGAATGATGCCGCCAAATTTCAATTTGACGTTTAGAAATGTCAATCAAGTAACCAATACAAGCACAAAACTTCGTCAATTTTGTTTCATGTACTTTTCACCCACAAAATTCGTGTTGACTTGAAAAAACGAAAAGAACACGACATTATGTTGAATTCTTTTCACCCAAAATCGTCAAAAAAAATTGACGCACATCCAAAAACTGTGTTCTTTTCACCAAAATTCGTCAATTTTTTTGAAATGTGCATCAATTTTACGAGATGCGGATTTTTTCATGAATTTCACATCCGTAGCTACTAACACCAACAAAAATAGAAACGTCAATTTAGTTGTCAACATTTTTCAATATATAGCAGCGATTTTTTGTATCTCCATCATTTTTATTCCCATTTTGTGTTTAGTGTAATGTATTTAATAATTGTTGTGTTAATTATTTTAATTTAATTAAATAGAATGATGCCGCCAAATTTCAATTTGACGTTTACAAATGTCAATCAAGTAACCAATACAAACACAAAACTTCGTCAATTTTGTTTCATGTACTTTTCACCCACAAAATTCGTATTGATTTGAAAAAACGAAAAGAACACGACATTAATCTTTAAAATTTTGTCAAAGAGTTGCCCAACGAAAAATTATTCGATCTTCGAAAAGTGCTGCCTGACGTTTGCAGAAAAAATTAAAATAATAAATATTTTTCGACAGGACTGAAATTTTGATTAAAAGTATCGAAGTACTTTTTATTTTCTAAACGACCGAAAAAAGTCCTATAGGACCAAATTTTTCATCCCTGATATACATATATACCAAGTTATACAGAAAATAAGGTATAATATTGCGCATGCTGTTGCTATCCTTTTTTCACAATTTGACGTCACTTGAAGACAAAATTGCTGATATTTATATGGAGTTTCGTGATATTTTTATTAATTTTTAAATAATTCGAAAATAAATGATTTTTTTTTATTCTTGCCATTAATTGTTTTTCGACTTTATGTTAAAATTAAACATTTCAATTTTGATTTTAGTTATATACTGCAAAACTTTTAGAATTAAATCGCGAAAAGAGGCATGTTTTAATATTCGTGTCTAGAGCAGACTGTTTGAGCACATTGCATAATAAGTTTCGGAATTTATGAGTAACATTTTTTTTTTAAACGCAGAGAACGTTTAGATTTTAATTATTTAATTCAAAAATTTGGGAGTGTTCGATTTTAAATAAACTAAATTTGAATAATTCCTATTGCAACAAAACTATCAATTTTACTTCTGATAAGAACACATATAGAACACTAAACAGTGAATGGGTGTAATTATTTATTTGTAGCGAAAACCATAAGACAATAAATGAAATAAGCCAGAGATTTAATTTTAATTTATACTGAACTGAATTTTTATTTAATATATTTTTCCATTTATGTATATTTAACGTTGAATATGGACATAATATTTGAATAGGTACGTGGATACCAATAATTTGAAGCCAAACAAAAATAGATGGCAAAAATTTGAGTACATAACGTAAAAAAATAAAAGTTTTAATAATTGGTACGTAAATGACCAAAAACATTTAATAATTTAATTGTTTTATGTTATGTATTCATAATTTTGTTTACCCTTTTTTCCATTTATCTTACATTAAATATACACTCGAAAGAACTATTTCTCAAATATTTGGACCATAAAAAAAATATAAAGCATAAAAAGGGTCTCGGTAAACCATCATTATCAATTGTAAATACGGTTTGTTAAAAGTGAATTACGATTATTCTTGATTTATTTAAAAAATTAATCAAAAAACCGCCAAACTTCATATAAATGTTTGCTTTTTTGTCTTCACGTGACGTGATGCGCAAAGAAAGACGAAAATGAGACACGGGAATATACGGAATGATATCAAAGGGCCGAATGTCGAAGGGCCGAATTTCAAAGGGCCGAATGGGTCGAAGGGCCGAATGTCGAAGGGCCGAATGGGTCGAAGGGCCGAATGTCGAAGGGCCGAATGTCGATGGGTCGAAGGGCCGAATTTTTTTGTTTAATTTTTTTTTGTTTTTAGAAATATAATTTTTTAAATTTCTTGTTTTAAGGAATATTTTGTAAATTTTTTTATCAAATATAAATTAATTTCTTATGAATTTATATTTTATTATACTTTCTTTGGATATTCTATCGACAAAAAAGTACTGAGCTCGTATAAAATAACAAAAGGAATACTAAGATTAACACCCCTATTCCCTTAGTCGCGTCACTTGTCACTTCTACCGACAATCAAATTTTGGTATTCTCTTAGTCGATCGATGCGACAATCGTCGTTTGAAGTGACAAACAACCTTTTACGCCATATTCTCTTATATTATCACTTCGATCGACTAAGAGAATACCAATTTAAAGTTGAAGTGACACGACAATTGTCACGTCGAATGAAGTGACGCGACTAAGGGAATAAGGGTGTAAGATATCTAAGAAAAACAAAATGAATGTACCATGAAGCTGTCTATATTCATACGACTATTATCAGATGGCTGCCATAGGGCCGAATGTCCCAAGTGGCGTATGACAAAATTTTCCTTCACCAAAACGTACCGCTGCTGGATATGTGGAACACAAATTATAAACAACCAAAATGAACGCAATATTTTTGTCGATAGAATATCCAAAGATTAAATATAATAAAATACATAAATTCATAAGAAATTTATTTATATTTGATAAAAAAATTTACAAAATATTCCTTAAAACAAGAAATTTAAAAAATTATATTTCTAAAAACAAAAAACAATTAACAAAAAAATTCGGCCATTCGACCCATTCGGCCCTTCGACCCATTCGGCCCTTCAACCCATTCGGCCCTTCGGCATTCGGCCATTCGACCCATTCGGCCCTTCAACCCATTCGGCCCTTCAACATTCGGCACTTCGACCCTTTCGGTCCTTCGACCCATTCGGCCCTTCGACATTCGGCCCTTTGAAATTCGGCCCTTCGTCCTCATTCCGAATATACTACCTCTTTTTTCTGTATATCTTGCATATATACATACCGTGAAAATGTCAAACAACTGTATGAAGTTAGGTAAAATTTTAGTTGTTTGCTTACTAGCGACACATGTGTATAATAGCTGAAACTTTTAATAGAAATTTTCCATGTGATCCCGATAGCTTACTATCCGGAGCTAATAAAAAAACGCGGCACTTTTTGCTGTGTTTTTTTATTCGCTCCCGATAGCTGCTATCGGGAGCCGATTTTTTTATATGCCTAAATTTAAATTTGATGCGCTATTTGTTGGTAAACTAATTTTATTTAACATCAAACTATCATTTTTAATTCAATTGTTTAGCGAAAACTTGATATAAAAAATATTTGGCTCTACCTATTTATACGGAGCGCTATCGGGAGCCACATTTTATATGACGCCTCCGGATCGCAGCTATCGGGAGCGAATAAAAAAACACAGCTATTAGCTGTGTTTTTTATAATGGCGCCCGTATACCAATAGACTTCAGGTTTTTTAACATGCAGTCAGTCTACACTAAAAGTTAATTTTTTATCTTTTTAGTAACATTAATGAAGTGGTAGGTACCAATTTTGTTTTTTTTTTGGTTTTGCTCTATTTTGATTTTTTTTCTATTGTAGCGCATTTTTAACGTTTCGTAAAAATATTTTCAATATTAAATTCGTTTCTTGGTGTTTTGTGTTTAAAATTTTATGATTTAAGTTTTTCGGGTTAAATATTGTTTCGTTTATATATTAATAGTTTCTTTTATGCTTAATTAATAAATTTCGGTCGGTTTCTAATTAATAATTAATTTGTTTAGTTGAAGTAAATTGCTCTTTAGTTTTTCATATTTTGTTTTTTCCGTGTAAATTTTGTTCTTGAGTTCGTCATAAATTTTGGATTATTTTTCGGTATTAATTTTGTTTTAATTTTCTCCGTTATTAATCAATGTCATTGACATTCATTTTATCAACCTAAACCAAATCTAACTTGAAATCTACCTATTCTAAATCTAAATCTAATATTAAAAATCTAACTAAGCTAACGCTATGGTCTAATCTAAACCTAACTAAACTAACGTTACTATTTATTCTAAACTAGCTTTAACTAAGATTTACAAAAAATTAATTAATTAATTCTTCACTTGAATTGAACACTACCGTGAAACTGGATTAATCAAAACACTCAGACTAAACACCACCATTCAACGTTTCACAAAATTTAAGGAAAATAAAATTTAAAAAATTTTTCTTTTATAAAAAATTTCAAATTTTTATTAACTTAATATTTAATTGCAGAATGCATTTCGATGTAATGTACATCATCATCAGCTGCGTTTATGTGTCTCACAAAAACGCAGCTGATGATGATGTACCATTACATCGAAATGCATTCTGCAATTAAATATTAAGTTAATAAAAATTTGAAGTTTTTTATAAAAGAAAAATTTTTTAAATTTTATTTTCTTTAAATTTTGTGAAACGTTGAATGGCGGTGTTTCGTCTGAGTATTTTGATAGCTTTAACTAAAATAAACAAAAAAGATGCTATCGGCTATTCAATTTTTACACCTAAAATACACTAACATTAAACCCAAAAACACCAAAAAAAATATTTAAGAAATAGTATAAAAATAATTGTATCCCATAACCTAAAAAATTTATTAAAATTATCTATTATTAAACCGAAATACTTAAATCACAAAACTTTAAACACAAAACACCAAGAAATGAATTTAATATTGAAAATATTTTTACGAAACGTCAAAAATGCGTTACAATATTAAAGCAAGAAAAAAAAAATTCATAATAGAGCAAACGCAAAAAAAAAACAAAATTGGTACCACTTCATTTAAGTTATCATACTAAAAAGATAAAAAAAAAAACAACTTTTAGTGTAGATGCGTGTTAAAAAACCTTGAAGTCTATTGTTATACGGGCCGGGCGCCTTAAGTCTCGATACCCAGCAAATTTTTTGTCTTTGGTAACAAGTCTTTTGTTTGTCTGGGATAGAAAAAATAATATGAAATTACACTGGTTAAAAGAGACAAATTTCTACGCAACATGTCTTGCGGTTGTCTACAGGCATTATGTAATTTAAAGCGCTCCTTTCGGTGGGAAATAGAAGGAATGGTAACAAGTGTTCTGGTTGTCTGGAAAATGTCTTCAAAAACCGCTTTGTTTTCGACACCAACGCACAAAAAGCATAATATTTCGCCATTTTTTGTAGGTTAGGTTAGGTTAGGTTGAAGTGGCTGCTATCGCACACTTAGGCCAGCAATGGCCCGTTGTGATACCACATGATCCCATCTCCCCATTACTCCCGTTGAAACCAACCAGAGCTATTTATATAGCGTAATAAATCTCGCACTCCACAGTCCGCGAGTTCCGAAAGGCTGTCCATACCGTACACACCGAAATACTTATGCCTTCTGTATGATAGCGCCGGACATGAGCATAGGAAGTGTTCCAAAGTCTCCTCCTCCTCTTCGTCCATGCAACTTCTACAAAAGTCATTCGTCTGTATCCCCAGCCTTCTCGCATGCTCCCCAAAAAGGTAGTGACCTGTCATTATCCCTACGACCAATCCTATTTCTTGTCTTCCCAGGGATATTAGTACCTTGGAGCGCCGCAAGTCCAGTTTTGGCCAAACTTGCTTTGCTACCCTGCACGTGAGAGTGTTGATCCACCTCTCATTTGTCAAGGCGATTGCCCTTTTACTGAGCGCCCATTTTAGCACTGCCATAGGCCTCCCCAGACCTACCATTTCCGGCTGCATCTGGAGAGTCGTACCGTACCTAGCTAGTTCGTCCGCCCTGCAGTTCCCCGTGACGTCCGAGTGACCCGGGACCCAGATTATCTGGATGCTGAAATACTCGCTCATCTCGTTAAGAGATGATCGGCAATCCAGCGCCACCCGCGACTTCAGACAAACTGCCCCAAGTGACTTGATCGCTGCCTGACTGTCCACATAAATTGCGATATCCCTCCCGGATACCACATTATGCTTCAACCATGTCATGACTTGCCCGATCGCCACCACTTCAGCCTGGTACACGCTGCAGTAGTCAGGGAGACGAACAGAAATATTAACATTAAGTTTATCACAGAAGACTCCGGCTCCTACCTGATCGTCTAGCCTCGAGCCGTCCGTGAAAAATTGCACTGCCTCGTTTTCCAAGATTGATCCGTTTCTCCAGGATTCCCTTGAGGGAAAGATGGTACGGAAACCCTTATCGAAGCACAACGTTGGTGTAATATAATCCAGATTCGCCAGTTCTTCGCCAGCCAATCTACCTATCGTCGAGTGTCCCACCTGAAGACACTTCCATTGAGAGACAGCCAAGAGCCTCGTAGCCACGTTGGCTGCCATCTGTTTACCATAAAGGTCGATTGGAATAAGGTGGAACATAACCTCTAAAGCGCGTGTAGGTGTTGTCCTAAGCGCCCCGCTTATAAGCATACAGGCCGTTCTTTGCACCTTCTCCATCATACCTCTATAAGTTACCTTATCTAGAGCTGGCCACCAAACGCCCACCCCGTACATTAGCACAGGTCTTACCACGGCGGTATAGAGCCAGTATACCAGCTCCGGTTTCAAGCCCCATCTCTTACCTATAGCGTTTCTACACGAGTATAAGGCTACAATAGCCTTATTCACTCTTTCCAAAGTGTTAGGCTTCCAGCTGAGCTTACTATCAAAGATTATGCCCAGAAATCTCGCTCGGTCAGCAAAAACTAGTCCGCTGCCGTTTATGATAGGAGGGCTAACCACCGGAATTTTATATTTCCTAGTAAATAGTACCAGCTCTGTTTTGGACGGGTTAATCCCCAATCCACACTTGCTGGCCCATTTCGTAACGATCAGGAGTGCATTCTGCATAACATCCCTAATCGTATCTAGATATTTGCCTGAGATTGCTATCGCTACATCATCAGCATATGCTACAACCCCTATCCCCTCTCTCTCTAGTTCCAGCAGCAATCCATTAATCACTGCACTCCAGAGAATGGGGGACATTACACCTCCTTGTGGGGTAGATTTCCAGCAAATTTTTTGTCTTTAGTAGCAAGTCTTTTGCTTGTCTGGGATAGAGAAAATAATATGAAATGACACTAGTTAAAAAGAGACAAATTTCTTAGGCAACATGTCTTGCGGTTGTCTTCAGTATGTTACTAGAGACATAAACGTTATGTAATTTAAAGAGCTCCTATCAGTGGGAATTAGAAGGAATGTTCTGGTTGCAACGCACAAAAAGCATAATATTTCGCCATTTTTTGTAGATTTTTTTATTATTTTTGTGCGGATGGTGATGTGTTCAATTTTTTTTGTAGGTTAAATAAAGATTATTTAATTTAAATATAAAAATTATTATTCTTATAAAATATTTTAAATTCAATACAATATTTATTTGTGAAAAAAATAAAACAAAAATTAACAAACCCAGCAAACGTGTTTTAAGTAACACATGCAAGATAAACTCAAGACTTGTTATGGTAACAAACCCCAGTCAGCCAAAAGACAACTCCATGTATTTGGGACGAAGAGTCTTCAAAGACATGTCTTGTGGTCGTTATTGGTAACATGTATACAAGATATCTTGGGTAACATATCTCAAGGTATTCATAGGTAACACGTCTGGATGTTGACTTTTGTAATATGTTTGGTGGTCGTATTAAGTACTTTCATACCAAGCTTTTCTTACAAAATGCATTTATGAAATAATATGTTGTCGAAAACATTTTTTCATATTTAATCAGACAAATTTTAAACTTCGTAATTATTCGTGTGTGCATGATACACACACACAAATGAGATTTTAGCTGGGGTTTTTTGATTTTGAGTTAATTTTATTAATTGTAGGGCCATGTGGGCATTAAACCACCTCGCACTGCGACCTAAAAGATCTTTTGTGCATGATCGATTTTGAGTTAATGAATATAATTCGCTAAGTCAATACACTCTGGTTATATACTTAATTAATACTATTATTACTTAATATTTAGCGAGTTGGATTTTTGTAGTTCGGTCGTAGCTACCTGAGGAGTCACAGTACACATAATAAAGGTAATATACTCCGATGTTTCATTTTCGTTCTTTCTTGCGCATCCTTGTTAAAAATATTTTAATATGGCGGACATCGTGACCAAACAAATCGTGTTTGTGAGTTTTGCGTAATAATTTTGAGTGTTGAGTGAATATAATTAAAATTGTGTGAAAAATTCTACTGACTTTAATTCAAAATAATTAACAATGTATCATGTATCAAATGTTGTCCAACATTTATGTCACGATCTCCGCCATTGTTGTTGTTGTAATTTTTTGACAACCTGCGCAATATATTACCTTATATATGTGTACTGTGCTGAGGAGTAGCACTAGAATTAGCGACACAAAAATATCAAAGAGGTTTTCATTTATGAGAGTCGATACATTTTGTATTGACTCTGGGGTAAAGAAAGCGGGAAGGGAATAAAATTTTCTACTTTTGCTGGTTAGATATATTAGATTTAGGAGTGTGACTGCTTCAAGCATGTTACCTAAGACAATCGTCATACATCTTGCTAAAGACAAACCCAAAATATGTTATCAATGAAGAATGCAAGACATGTTGCCTAATACGACCACCAAACATGTTACAAAAGTCAACATCCAGACATGTTACCAATAACGACCACCAGATATGTTACCTATGAAGACCTTGAGATATGTTACCCAAGACATCTTGTATACATGTTACCAATAATGACTACAAGACATTTCTTTGAAGACTCTTCGTCCCAAATACATGGAGTTGTCTTTTGACTGACTTGGGGTGTTACCGTAACAAGTCTTGAGTTTGTCTTGCATGTGTTACTTAAGACACGTTTGCTGGGTAGATTTATTCAGACATTTGCAAAAAAAAAAAATGGGAAATTGTAGCTACTTCTATCATCCACTTAAAATACTGGCACTCGCAGCATTAAGAATTATGTTTATTTTGACAACGCTATTGACGAGTAAAGTTGAAAAAGCGCCTTAAGCGGACAATAGTGAACTACTAGACTTCTAATAACAACAATTTGCTATATGAAGTTATATGGAAATAGTGTCTATTTAATTTGAATTGTTATGTATTAAAAGTGTGATGGTTGGGAAATCTAGTTAATCTATTACATAGTTTAAAGTGTAATTTTTGTATATTTGATTCATTTGGTACCACTTTTTCATTTTAGATGCCAAAAAATGTTGCTTAAATATTGCATAAATTTGATATTAAGCTACTTAATACTAAAAACATAACTGTTTTAAAAATATTAAATTTTGGCTTGTAATTATCTGTTAAAACGTGGTAAATATACACTAATTTAGTTTGAAAAAGGTTTAGTGACTCAAAGATGTATTTATAGTGAATTTAACATTAAATTTCTGCAATTTTTAAGCACATTTTTCGAGCATTTAAAACGATAAAACTGTTCTAAATGAATCAACTACACTCCCGAGCAACTGAATCGACTAGACCAACAAAACACATATTTTTTTTAAATGGCTGGATCGATTTTCGAAAAACAACCTTCTTTTGACAGCCTAGTATTTTATCTTTTCAAGGATACCTTTATCATTAAAATCCATATAGTACTTTTCAAATTAAAGCAGTCTTAGCAAAATGCGATGTTTCGGTGAAAACAATTGGCGTGATGCAATCTCCTGTATAATGCCACGTTGACCGATATTTGTCGTCACTTATGAGTCAGACGTTGACCTGAACAAATCTCTACCAGTTTAATTCATTATATCCTTAAAATCATGGATACCACCCCAGAAAAGTCCGCACAAGTTGTTGCTTTATTGCAAGAAGGACGCAATCAACAAGAAGTCGCTCATCAGCTTAACATGAGCCAATCTGCTGTCTCAAGAGTATTCAGAAGGTTTCAGGAAACTGGTACCTTCAATCGAAGACCACAAACCAGCCGGTTTCGGTATACACCAGAGAGGGACGATCGATTTATCGTCCTAACTTCACTGCGAAATCGCCATCTCACGGGCGTCGATGTGCAGTAGGAGCTAAGACAAGTTCGAGATGTAGCTGTTAGTCAATGGACAGTAAGAAGACGCTTAAACGAAGCCAACCTCACTCCAAGATGGCCCGCTAGAGGCCCAAAATTGACAACACGCCACCGCAAGCAGCGACTCGAATTTGCTCGCGAACACATCAATTGGAACATCGAGCAATAGACGTCCGTTCTATTTACTGACGAGTGCAGAATATGTCTCCATGGTAGAGACCGGGTCTACCGGCGTCCAGGAGAGCGATTTTCGCAGTGCTGTTTTGCTGAAACAGTCTCATACGGCGGCGGTTCGTGTATGGTGTGGGCTGGCATATCGTTTGAGCGGAAAACAGATCTTGTTTTCGTACCTGGTGGAGGCCGTGAAGGAGGTCTGACCGCTGAACGATATATCGAGGGCATTCTCTTGGATCATGTAGTACCCAATGCAGGATATATAGGGGAAGATTTCATATTGATGCATGACAATGCCCGGTGTCACACAGCTAGAACCACTCGACAGTTCTTGGATGAGGTCGGACTCGAGACGATGAGGTGACCAGCACTCAGTCCAGACATGAATCCAATTGAGCATTTATGGGACGAACTAAAACGGAGTGTCCGAGCTAGAAATCCGGTATCATCTAACATCAGTGACCTGAAGATTGCGTTAGAGGAGGGGTGGGGTGCGATCCCCCAAGAATTTGTCAAAACCTTAATAAGGTCAATGGGGAACCGCATGCGAACCGTTGTAGACGCAAGGGGGGACCATACTTATTATTAACCAATAAAATTATTTTTGTTTTGCTTAAGTTTTTTGTTGTAATTTAATTTTAAACACCCCCAATATTTTTTGCTTAATCATCAATTTTGGTTGCGTTTTCATTCAAAATTCATTACAAAAAAAAGTACTAAACCAATTCTCATAAAAATAGTGTCATTTTAAAGCAAAAATATCAGGCTTTCAAAAAAATAATGTCATATGAAAATCGGTTTGACGGTTCTAACAAAAATCGCCCTTATGTGAGCGCTTAAGGTTTTAGTCGATTCAGTTGCTCGGGAGTGTATATAAAAATCACAATTTAAAATACATACATAATAAATTAACTAGGTGTTCCAGCCATGACACTTTTAATACTTAACAATTAAAATTAAATTGACACTATTTCCATATAACTTCATACAGCAAATTTTTGTTATTAGAAGTCTAGTAGTTCACTATTGTCCGCTAGAGCACACCATACCAGTCGTCAATGTCATTGTTGTTTTTATTATTTTGTTATTGACGAATGGAACGGTGTGCTCCAGCGGACAATAGTGAAATATGTGATAGGCTGTAACAAAAATTTGCTATATGAAGTTATATGGAAATATTGTCTATTTAAATTTCATTTTTATTTGTGAAAATTATAATGATTGGAAAATTGAATTAATCCCATATGTAGCTTAAAGTGTGATTTTAGTATATCTGACCAATTGGGGCATTTTTTTCATTTTAAATATCAGAAAGTTGTGCTTTAAGATTGCAGAAATTTAATGTTAAACTCACTATAAATATATATTTGGGTTACTAAACATTTTTGGAGCTTTACTAGACCACAGTTGCTACGCTTTGACTTATTAATATAATCTAAAATGTAATATTTATAAAACCTTTATGTTTATAGTAACACTAGCTTATTTTGAAATTTCTGAAATTTTTAAGTACAAGTTTCTCATATTTAGAATGATAAGAATGTCACAAATGAATCAGATATACGAAAATCACACTTTAAGCTACATATGGGATTAATTCAATTTTCCAATCATTACAATTTTCATAAATAAAAATGAAATTTAAATAGACAATATTTCCATACAACTTCATATAGCAAATTTTTGTTACAGCCAATCAAATATTTCACTATTGTCCGCTTAACGCGCTTTTTAAACTTTTCCATTCGTCAATTAGCTGTGTTTTTTTATAAGTCTCGATAGATTTATTCAGCCATTTGCAAAAAAAAATGGGAAATTGTAGCTACTTCTATCATCCACTTAAAAATACTGGCACTCGCAGCATTAAGAATTATGTTTATTTTGACAACCCTACGTCATTGTTGTTTTCATTATTTTGTTATTGCAAAAGTATAAATGCATGAGGAAAAGTGTGAATACATTTTGTCCATATAAACAAATGAGAAGGATATACTAAAACTTTTTTTTCTTTCAAAATGTTACTATGATCTTCTAAATTTTGAGCAACTTTTACGCAAAAAGGTAAACAGGTTCATTTTTCGATTTTTCCATTTTTTTCGCAAAAAAAAACTTGTGGATTGCGGTAAATAGTATTAAATAACACAATTTGAATATGCCTCTTCATAATGGAAGGAAATAATAAAAAAATGAATATGTACTTGTATCGTACATCTTCTGTCTTTTAAAACAGAGCAAAAGAATAAATGTAAATCAGCTACTGGTTTCCTGTTGTATGATAGATGTACTAAAAATTGACTTTGGTATGCTTCCGTGCTAAAATACAATTTTTTAATGTGTGTTTTTACTCAAAACAGGGAAAATCTGTAGACTCGATAGCATATCTGGACAGCGATTTTGGTCGCAAAATGAGGATTGATTTGAGGATTACCGGAAGGCAATAGTATTGGTAAATTGTATTGGTGTTGAATGTGTATTTTTCTTTCAGTTTTTCGTTTAATATGATGCAAATAAAAGAGATAAAATGGCGCGAGTAATAGGGATAACATGATACAAATAAGAGGAATAAGCTCAGAAGAGAACGATTGATGCTGAGTTTATGACATAGGAACATAGGAACATAGGAAGATAGGGAGTGTGACACGACCAATCAAATTATTTAAAATATCACAAGCCCCGCCTTTTAGTTCCATGCTCTGGTTGTAAAATTTCTTACTTTTGATCAAAGTAGGCTAGTAGGCGGGGCTTGTGATATTTTAATTAATTTGGTTGGTCGTGTAACACTCCCTATCTTCCTATGTTCCTATGTCATAAACTCAGCATGAGAGTATGTATTAAGAGAGACTGAGACAGAACAACAAATTCTGAAGAAAAAAAAATTAAAAATATTACGAAGCGAGAGAGACTCAAAATAAAAAATATTAACCAAAAAAAAACAAAAAAGCTAGAAAACAAAACGATTTTTTTTATTTTGTTTAGTATTGTCATAGACAATCATAATAGATCTCTCATTTGACTAAAAACAGAAAATAAAAACAAAAATTTTCCATTCAAATATTATCGGTGTATTGCATATACGTATTATATTTGCAACGCATTCTAAAATTATTGCCTTATAAAATACACAACACAACGATACATTGGAATTATCAGAAGTTTTTGTTTTTTTCCTTTAGTTACTATGAAATGAGAAATCTAGTATGAATGTCTATGGTATTGTGTTGCAACTCATGATGGTCGGTTGCCCTATACGATGTTATGTTCGAGGTTGGAGAAATTTTATTCTAGCATATACACAGCAAATAAAAAAGCGAGATGGTTTATTTTATTACTTTCCTTTTTAACTTGCGTAACCTTTTTTTATATACAATTTTTTTTTGTTTAGAATAAAATGTCTCCACACTTCGATATAACATCATAAAAGGAACAACCCTCACGAGCTGTTCTGCAAGGCAACACAATACTAAAAAAATAAACAAAATCATTTTATTTTCTTACTTTCTGTTTTGGTTCCTTTGTTCAAAATTTAAAAATTAAAAATATTACGAATGGAGCGAACGAAGAATACATAAATTAAAAATCATTCATTTATGTTGCTTTTTATTTTTTTTTATTTGCGAGAAATTGTTTTGGTTACGTTTATGTATTTTGTTTTGGTTTTTTATTAACGAATGAATTCCACTAGTAAGAAGAAAGGGAATAATAACTCAAGGCGAGCGTAAGCACCAAAAATTTGAACCGATTCACCCGCTTGGCTTGTTTTTGATACTTACCCATGAGAAAACGCATGAGAAAATACACTAATACAATACAAATATTTGACGGCACACAATAGCAAAATCTATATTATACACCGTGTACATATACAAAATTCCCAATCCTCAATCCTCATTTTGCGACCAAAATCCCTGTACTAGGGTGGGATGTTGTAACATCACTTTCGATTCGAATGCGACAGATTTTTTGTCTCATGTTTCAAGAATAAAATTTTACTCTATTTCGTTTTTCAATTATACTTTTTTTCTTGCTATCTCAGCTTGCTTGAATAAAACAACATTCTATTTCTACTTATACTCATGATTATTATTACTCAAATTTTTGTTTAGTGATACTTTATCGATTTGAAGTAAAATAAAAGTACGCAACAAAAAGAGATCGCAATAGAAAAAGCGTAATCAAAAAGCGAAATAGAGTACAATTTTATTTTTGAAACGTCCCAGCAAATTTTTTGTCTTTGGTAACAAGTCTTTTGCTTGTCTGCGATAGAGAAAATAATATGAAATTACACTGGTTAAAAAGAGACAAATTTCTTAGGCAATACGTCTTGCGGTTGTCTTCAGTATGTTACTAGGGACACAGACTTTATTAAATTTAAAGCGCTCCTATCGGTGGGAAATAGAAGGAATGGTAACAAGTCTTCTAGTTGTCTTGAAAATGTCTTCAAAAACCGCTTCGTTTTCGATACCAACGCAAAAATGCATAATATTTCGCCATTTTTTGTAGTTTTTATTATTATTTTTGTGCGGATGGTGATGTGATGTGTTTAATTTTTTTCTAGGTTAAATAAATATTATTTAATTTAAATATAAAAAATATTTTTCTTATAAAATATTTTAAATTCAATACAATATTTATTTGTGAAAAAAATAAAACAAAAAGTGTTAACAAACCCAGCAAACGTGTCTTAAGTAACACATGCAAGACAAACTCAAGACTTGTTATGGTAACAAACTCATGTCAGTCAAAAGACAACTCCATGTTTTTGGGACGAAGTGTCTTCAAAGAAATGTCTTGTGGTCGTTATTGGTAACATGTATACAAGATGTCTTGGGTAACATATCTCACTCAAGGTCTTCATAGATAACATGTCTGGTGGTCGTTATTGGTAACATGTCTGGATGTTGATTTTTGTATTATGTTTGGTGGTCGTATTAAGTGCTTTTCATACCAAGCTTTCCATACAAAATGCTTTTATTAAATAATACGTTGTCGAAAACATTTTTTCATATTTAATCAGAAAAATTTTAAACTTCGTAATTTTTCGTGTGGGCATGATACACACACAAATGAGATTTCTGCTTGGGTTTTTTGATTTTGAGTTAGTGAATATAATTCGCTAAGTCGATACACTCTGGTTATATACTTAATGTATTTAGCGAGAGTTGGATTTTTGTAGTTCGGTCGTAGCTACCTGAGGAGTAGACATTACATTTTCAGTACGAAACCGAATTAGCGACACAAAAATCTCAAAGAGGTTCTCATTTTTGAGAGTCGATACATTTTGTATTGACTCTGGGGTAAAGAAAGGGGGAGAGGCATAATATTTTCTACTTTTTCTAGTGTGACTGCTTCAAACATGTTACCTAAGACGGTCGTCATACATCTTGATAAAGACAAACCCAAAACATGTTATCAATGAAGAACGCAAGACATGTTGCCTAATACGACCACTAAACATGTTACCAAAGTCAACATCCAGACATGTTACCAATAACGACCACCAGACATGTTACCTATGAAGACCTTGAGATATGTTACCCAAGACATCTTGTATGCATGTTAACAATAACGACCACAAGAGATTTCTTTGAATACTATTTGTCCCAAATACATGGAGTTGTCTTTTGACAGACTTGGGTTTGTTACCATATCAAGTCTTGAGTTTTTCTTGCATGTGTTGCTTAAGACACGTTTGCTGGGATGAGACATAAAATCTATCGAATTCGAATCGAAAGTGATGTTGCAACATCGCACCCCTGGATAAAAAGTAAGATTTTCATGTACAATTAATAAGTTGTGTAATTCAAGGAAATTAATTAAAAACGATAAAATGTTGAATAAAAAGTTATTCTTGATTAAAATAAACTGAATCAATTGCGATATATTGAGATCTATCGAGACTTATAAAAAAACACGGCAATTGTATTTGATATTTTAAAATGAATTGTTATACGTTTTTGTCTTAGAAACCTTTACTTTTTTTTGGAGAAAATGTTAATAATGAAAATTATAATATGAAAATAAAATATAATTAGAACTTGTTTTTCCAATTAATTTACAAATAAGTTAAAACCTAAAAAGTATTGATTCGACTTATTCACTGCATGCGTGAAATTTTTTTTAAGTCAGCAGCCGCCATTGCCGTATAATATACGTGATGAAAAAAGTACCACCGCTTAAACTTAACAAAATTGTGGTTAAAGTTGAGTGAACCGAGATGTTACCAAATATGTAAAATATTTATTCAAAATGATTAATTTTAATTGGCTCTCTCTCATTTATGTAGATTGTAGATTTATTTAAGCCATAATATTAGTTAAAGATAAAGTGGCTTGATCAAGCGAATTAAGATAAAATTTGTGTATAAAAAACAAAAATAGCAACGTAAATAAATTATATAGTAGTTCTGACCCAAATCTAACTACACATTCAAACGACATAATATAATTACATTAGTAGCTTGGCACTCACGAGATTATCACCGGTATATTGCGTGACCGACAACATGTGATGTTTACGCTGCGTAATAAACAGAAATTTTAGTGAGTGTGGGTATCATCATTACATTTTTTTGTTTTTATTTATTTTTAAGGAAATCTTGCTAATTGATAATCAAAATGTACCAAAAATAAAAGTTTTTTTTTTTTTTTAAGCGATTCATGACGAAATATCTCTGTGATTAATAAGAGTATATAAGACAACACATATACACTTACACACGTATTGAAAAAAATTGGGTTTTGATTTTCGTATGTATTAAAAATGATCAGATGACATTCAAGCAGCATAATACAACAAACGATTATTGTTATTATCTAAATTTGGATGATTTTACCGCGTTGTTGTCATCATGTGACTTTATGTGCAAAAAGAGAGGGCTTGGTTGATATTAAGCCGAGGTGTGTGAAGTATTTTTTTTTTTTTTTTTCGTTTATTTCTAATAATAATAATAGTGGAATAAATACATACATAATGCTTGTATAAATTTCGATTTGGTGAATTTAATTAAGTAAATTAAATATTTTATTTGTTGTATACGATTGAGAATTGAATTAGCGTTTTTAATAGATGGGATTGCGGGTTGGCAATATTCGGATTATTCCGGTTTGCGCCGGAATTGTTGCCGGGTTTGTTTTTGACCGATTTTTTGACATTTCTCTACAAAAAAACAACACAAATCATGTGGCAAGGCAATGTCATTAAGAAAAACAAAAAAACATGTTTGAAATTTTGTTTTAGATCAAAGCAAAGAATAGAGAGTAAAAATGCTCAAATATCATCGGCGTTAGCAGTATGTGCAAGAATGATAGATTAAAAGATTGTCCAACTCCGATGGAGAGTAAAACGACTGGTTCCTATGCTTTATTTTTTAATTTTATTTTTTATCCTCTCTTCTAATACGATAGTGAACCAAAAATGTTGTACTTAAATGAATTGTCGTGTCGTCAAATTACTATGAAGAGAACGATAATTTTGTTTTCTACTGTATAACAACATAAACATTAAATAAAATAAATAACCAATGATGAATGAGAGTGAATGACCAAATATATTATACCACCACACTAGATACAATAAGAGGAAATGAAAGGTATAGATTAACGCTTTCACATCAATGATCATGTGATCATATTTATTCATGTTTCTCGCTCAAACCGCTGTAAAACCAACCAAATATTTGAAGAACCAAGGGTGAGTGAAACAAAGTTTAAATAATAGGTGAAAATAAAGTCAGATATACAGACTGGTTCCTACGCTTTATTTTTTTACAAAAAAAGAGAGTAACGTATTTTGAGTTGCATAATCTTGTAATCTATCATTCTTGCAGTATGTGCAAAACCTTCTACAATTCTCTCTTGAGAAAGCCTGACTGCGTTGTATAGCTCTCTTACACATATTTAAATATATATCATGGTTAGTGTATTGGTCGCTACGAAAAACCATATAAAAAAAATACAAATTACCACTACTAATTCCAATGGATATCACACACTACTTAATATCAATACCATAACCATATATATATACGATATTATTTCACAAATACATTCACCATGATATATATTTTTATAGCATTAGTATACATTCCGTTGGGCTTTCTCAAGAGAGAATTTTAGCAGGTTTTGAGTATGTGTGATAAATACATGGTGTGGTGTTAGTAGGTTTGCAAACAATAGAGAGTAAAAAATGCTCAAATTATCGACGTTAGTAGTGTGTGTGACCTATACGTGGGGTGGTGTTAGTGATAAACAAATAAATTTAAATTTTTTTTCTATGGTTTTTCGTAGTCACTACTACGCCTCAACGTTGAGGTTTATAAGTATGTATCTGCGTATCAGCAAAATGAGCAGGCTTTCTAAAGAGAATTTTAGCAGGTTTTGACTTTACTTATTAAATTAATAAATTTAAGTATGTAGTTTTATAGAAATTTATGATAATGTTCAATATATCACATATGTACATAAAGCTTAAATTGTATGTAAAATCAAAATCACGTACAAATTTTTATTATGTACATGGGGCATTTGCATTTAAATCTCACATGATTTTGTCCCCAAGCATTTTTTTTGTCCCCTTAGCATTTTCCAGATAATTTTTAACGGGTATAAGTTAAGTATTTGATCACAATACAGACATTTACGAAAATGTATTTTTTTAAATTATTTTGGGCTTTTATTTTACAAAAAAACGAGTTTTTTGGTCATGAACGTTACTTTACTTATTTTAGATAAATTGTGAAATTCAAAAATATAAATTTAATTTATCGACGTTTATGCACATTGGTGACATGTCTACTTGCAAATGGTATATTAATCTTTTGTATTTTGAAATTAATAATTTTAAAAATAACGTAAAACGTATTTTTAGGTAACGTTCATGACAGAAAAATTAAAAATAGCACAAAACATTATTTAAAAAAATGCAAAACACAAATCTGCTCACGCCCAGATTTAAAAGAAACAGAAATATGATTTAAAAATTATATTTTAAATTTTTTTATGTGAGATTTAAATGCAAATGCCTCACATGCATATATTCTTTCATGTTAATGATTTTTATTTATTATAAATTTTCCTATGTGTGTAAAAAATGAAATAAATGGTAGGAGCCAGTATTCTATACAATTTTTGAAATTTTTTGATATTTCATACATGCATAAGTAATTTAATATGTATGTACATATTTAAAATTTTTTTTGTTGAACATCTGCCAAAATCATTTAACGCGGAAAAATCCTGTAAGTCGGAAAAATTTATCGGTCCCGTTGAATTCCGCCTTAGAGGATTTTCACTTAAGGTATTTTCGATTGGAGTGAATTAACTGAATTAGAATTGAGTTACTATTTAGATAATTCAGTTGCTATTTAGATAATTGAGCTACTGAAGTGAATTAGGTGTTCGATTGGTTCCATTCACTTCAGATAAATGTCAAAGAAAGTCATTAAAAATTTGATTTTTGTTAATTATAGTTTGAATAAAAATAGAAATTAAATATATTAAAAATTATTAAGAATATTTTACAATCTATCTATAATTATATCGAATTTTACAGATTATTTATTTAATTCAAAACGAAAAATTTCATGCGCAAACATCTTTTAAACAAAATAAAACAAAAATCGTCTAACTGAATTAACTACACGAGCAAAATACATATTCAGATAACTCAGTTGCTTAATTTTAAACTGAAGTGAAGAGTTGTGAATCGAACACTCAATTCACTTCACTTGATTCAGTTAATTCAGCTAACTCTGTCAATTCATGTCAAACGAAACCCAAGTATTTTTATATCCGACAATTTTTGGATTTTTCTGACACTTTGCTGATTTCATCACCGATTTTTTTCCGAAATAATGTCCGACTTATTATAAGATTTACTATGAAAGTTGGCCACAAAAATCGGAAAATGATGACAAAAAAAGTGAGGTTATGTCGCACAAAAAAATGGGCGGGGCTTACAATATAAATTTTGGCGGGGAAATTTTACTTTTACATACATACATACAAACATAGCTACTTAAATAAAAAACAAAATTTTTTTTTATTCTAAAATTTTATTAACATATAATTTTTTATTTTTTTTTATTTACAATTTTTTAAATTAATTACATAATAGTAAAAAAATCCGAATCGAAACGAACAAAATAATCCAATTCGCGCTCATCTATAAATAAAAATTGATTTTATTATTATTATTAATTCGTACACACAAAAATAAAAATTCTACAAACCCAAAAATAATCGCACAACACAAAAAATAAAATTTAAGTTAAAGTAAAAACAAAACACAACCATTCATAATGGCGGCCCACACAAAACTAAAGTTGTAAAATTTGTTAACACAAAATAAAAAAGTACACACCAACGCCAGCATCTTTGCTGTGTTAAAAGTTGGAATTTGGAAACCCAACCCAATTAGTGACTTTCCCAAATATAATTGCAACGCTTGCTGACTGGCGGCTAAAATATTTCATATGGAGTTTTATATGGTCAAAATGTGTCTTGAATGTTTCATTATATTATTAATTTCGACTAAATTAATTTTAAAATTTGTTATTTATTATTAATCACAACATATTGAATTTTATTAATCATAAAAAAAAAGTAGGGGGACATCCACTAATTTAGACAAGAAACTTGTATTTGTAAACATGATTTTACTTGTTTTTGCATGTAAAAAAAAAAAAAAAAGTAGTCAGCGCTGCCCAAGCGGGGGGACAAATGAACTAAAATCGATATTGGGCAAATGGCTAATTTCATCATTTTCCGATTTTTTGTACCAATGTGCGGAAAAAAAATTCATGTTTTCAGCTTTGTTATACTTGAGGCATTTTCGATTGGAGTGAATTAACTGAATTAGAATTGAGTTACTATTTAGATAATTCAGTTGCTATTTAGATAATTGAGCTACTGAAGTGAATTGGGTGTTCGATTGGTTCCATTCACTTCAGATAAATGTCAAAAAAAGTCATTCAAAATTTGATTTTTGTTAATTATAGTTTGAATAAAAATATCATAGAAATTAAACATATTAAAAATTTTTAAGAATATATACAATCTATCTATAATTATATCGAATTTTACAGACTTATTTATTTAATTCAAAACGAAAAATTTCATGCGCAAACATCTTTTAAACAAAATAAAACAAAAATCGTCTAACTGAATTAACTACACGAGCAAAATACATATTCAGATAACTCAGTTGCTTAATTTTTAACTGAAGTGAAGAGTTGTGAATCGAACACTCAATTCACTTCAGTTGATTCAGTTAATTCAGCTAACTCTGTCAATTCACCCCAAACGAAAGTGCCTTTGGGAAGTGCCTTAAATCAATTATTACTAAAGATACATGTTAAACCTAAAGTGATCTGACTGAAAACGTCTGAGTTAAATTCAACATGTAAACGGCGACTTGGCTGAAAGTTAGCTGAAAGTAGTCTGAGTTCGGTCAGCTTAAATTTGGTTGGTTGAGTCAGTTTCTAAATTGAGTTAAACATGTAAACTATAATTTAGTTGAACTGACAGATTTTTTCATACAGGCAAAAGGTTTTATACATATTTGAAATGATTTTTAAATTATTTTAAATGATTTTCTAATAATTTAAATATAATTTTATAACAAAGTGACATTTAAAATGTCAATTCAGATCAAATAAAAAATTCCCATGTAACCACCAACCCAAAGTTTCAGTCAGATCACTTTCAGTCATAACTCAGTCAATCACTTTTGGGTTTAACATGTATCTTTAGTATATATTGTATATGCTGCGAGTCGAGTCGAGTTTAATCCTAGTTTAACTCTCACTATATACAGAGTCGAGTTATTTTCTAACCAACTCTTGGTGTATATACTGCAGAGTTAAAAATATGCAGAGTTTAAATAGGATTAAAACCGAGTTAAAATAAACGAAAAAAAAATTAACAAAAAATCATTTCAGATGATTATTAGATTGATTATTCTTTTTGTTGATCACCATATTATGTGTTGTTTTAATTTTTCCAGTGATATTTTGTCGAAAAAATTGTAATTTTCAAATTCTGAAAAAAAAAATATTTATGCAAATTAATTAATTAAAATCTTAATAAACAAGAGATTTAAAATAAAACATCGAATTTGATTGAAAAAATTAAAAAGAAAATTGTTTATTATATTTAAATATATTTTTTGTATATCGCTTTCATTCTTCAATAACATAATCTGAAATAAATAAATAAAATGGTGTGTACGAATTTTGCATTAATTTTGTTGTTGTTTTTTTAACTCTACTCTACTCTGCGTATATAGTGCATTTTTAGAGTAGAGTTTAACTCGACTCGGCAAATTATTAGGTCGAGTCGAGTTTAACTCGACTCCGTATATAGTGAGAGTTAAACTAGGATTAAACTCGACTCGACTCGCAGCATATACAATTATAATATTATGTAATAGAATATTTAAATGATACCAAAACCAAAGTCATCGGCGACTTTTTTCGGTGAATTTTATATTGTTTTAAAATATTTTTAAATTTTAATTTGGTTAGTTTCGCTTAAGCAGTAAACACCATTTATTTATATACAGTCGTTGTCAAAATTATTTGTGTCACGCAAAAATTGTTAATGTATTCCGCAAAAGTTAAAACATGGGCTTAACACTTAATAAAATAACTAAATTTTTTTTTGTATATTTATTGTTAATTATTGATATTTCATTTAGTAAAAAAAAAAATTAAAAATCTTTTTAATTCATTGAAATAAAATTAAAAAACAAATGGACAAAATTATTTGTGCCTCATATTTTTGGGACAAAATTATTTGTGCAGTATGAAAAAAATCAAAATAAAATAGTAAATCAATTAAATTTAAGATTATTTTTGAGTAATTACATAATGATAAAGTCACTAATGTTGTGTATGCAAATGGTCGGTTTTTGTTTAGTCTCTATATGATTTCGCATCTGGTTCAATAATTCGTTCTTAATATTACGTAGAATCTTATACCACTCGGTTTTCTAGGCACCTTGCTACAAATTTTTGATCTTGTTAGATCAAGAATATCTTCCACTTTAACTTAAACACCTGTTGGCGTAAATCGAAACCCTACACTGGCCGAGTTAAATAATTATGTTCAAGAGTTTTGTATAATTTCGTGGTAATGACTCTTCTTATGTAAGGGAGCAAAACTATTCTGAAGGAAATATTGAGGACCGACTGGCTTATTATCAACCAGGGATGTTGCCTCATAAATTAAACCGAAATTGAACAGTCTCCTTGGATAGTTCTGTTTATAGAGGCGTCTAACCTTTTATGTGTTGCCCAATAGAATCTATCCGAGGCAGTATCCACACTAATTAATGCTCGATGTTTATGTAATAATAAAAATATTTCCGATATTATCAAATTAAGACAAAAACTCACTAATTTGGGTATAAACCAGTTCTCCACATTGCAATGGGCTTATCTTATGAAGCCGTTCACGTTTTGTTTCCTGACGGTAGATCATATTCCGTATGTGTGTAAGCCCTAGAAACTACAACTGTTCAAGGCCATTGTTCAATTTCGGTTTATTGAATTAGGTAACATTCCTAGTTGACGATAAATTAGTTGGTCCCTAATTTGCTCTTCAGCGCAATGATGCTACCATACAAAAGAAGCATCATTACCACGAAATTATACAAAAATCTTGAATATAATTATTTGACTCGGCCAGTGTAGGGTTTCGATTTACGCCTGCAGATGTTTAAGTTAAAGTGGAAGATATTCATGATCTAACAAGGCCAAAAATTTGTAGCAAGGTGCCAAGAAAACCGAGTGATATAAGATTCTACGTAATAGTAACAACAAATTGTTGAACCTCATGCGAAATCATATAGAGGGTAAACAAAAACCGTCCAATTGCATACACAACATTAGTGACTTTATCATTATGTAATTACCCAAAAATAATCTTAAATTTAATTGATTTACTATTTTATTTTGATTTTTTTCATACTGCACAAATAATTTTGTCCCAAAAATATGAGGCACAAATAATTTTGTCCATTTGTTTTTTAATTTTATTTTAATGAATTATAAAGATTTTTAATTTTTTTTTTTACTAAATGAAATATTAATAATTAACAATAAATATGCAAAAAAAAATTTAGTTATTTTAGTAAGTGTTTAGCCCAAGTTTTAACTTTTGCGGAATACATTAACAATTTTTGCGTGACACAAATAATTTTGACAACGACTGTATTTCATTGTTTTAAAATATTTTTAAATTTTTATTTTGTTAGTTTCGCTTAAGCAGTATAAACACCATTTATTTTACATAACGATATTAATCGCTCAAGCATAATTTATAACAATGAAATTAATTATATTAATGATAATTTCAATTGGATTTTTCCGATTCCTTAGTTGCAGCAATGTAACAAATAGTAGGAAAACTGAGGTTACGACGAATAATATAAAAGATGCACATCAAATACCATTCAATTTATTACAACCACGTCAAAGTGGGGAGGGTGATGTTGATAGTGCACAACATGTTGATGGAACGGGCAATAACAATAACACTGAGACTACCGGTGGCGATGATGCAGATGATGATGCACATCATGACGCTTCTGAAGGAGCTAAACAACCAGTGGCTAAACCGGATAGAAAATCTTCTAGTCTAGACTTAAAACCTTCAGCCTTGCTGAAAATGCTAAGCGGATTAATTGTTTTTGCACTAATAGTATAATTTGAATATTTTGTTTAAAATTCCGCGTGTTAATAAAATTTTTGGTATGTTATTTGGTATTTGGTTATTATTTGTATTTGTTATTTGGTATATTTCATTCGTAAAATGCTGAAATCGTGAAATTTCGTAATATTCCAAATATTTTTTAAATGGAAAATTTTAGAAGATTTGACAAAACATTTGACATGGGTCATGAGCTGCTTGCTCTCTTGGTTTTCACTCTGTACAGCACAAATATTTCATAATCACAAAATTGGGTTGGCCACGTATGGGCCACGTATCACTGTTTTTGCGAAAAAAAAATTGAAAAAAAATATCGAAGTTTGCCAATCTTTAAATTGAAAGTATTCACCCTTATTGTGGTTGTCGTATCGATGACAATATCACATCGATTAAATAGTAGCTTCTACAAAAAATTTTATTTCGATTTTAATTTTAGTTCATTGTAAAATTTAATCAAATGGAAGATATGCAAGAAGTTCGTTATTACATTTAAATTTATGTTAAAAATTAAAGCGTCCTTTTACCGTTAAAATATTAAAACATGTGGCCATAATGTTGTAAACAATTTTCTCTTTATCTAATGGGTATTTTTATATCGCATGTATTCCAAAATGAGCTGTTAGAAGTGCAGAACAGCAGAACTGAGATATGAAAATGAGCTTTTAACAAAATGGTAAATATTTAGGTGATTACGGAATATTTCATTCGTAAAATGCTGAAATCGTGAAATTTCGTAATATGTATTCCAAATATTTTTGAAATGGAAAATTTTAGAAGATTTGACAAAACATTTGACATGGGTCATGAGCTGCTTGCTCTCTTGGTTTTCACCCTGTACAGCACAAATATTTCATAATAACAAAATTGGGTTGGCCACGTATAGGCCACGTATCACTGTTTTTGCGAAAAAAATTGAAAAAAAATATCGAGGTTTGCCGATCTTTAAATCGAAAGTATTCACCCTTATTGTGGTTGTCGTATCGATGACAATATCACATCGATTAAATAGAAGCTTCTACAAAAATTTTTATTTCGATTTTAATTTTAGTTCATGGTAAAATTTTATTAGTATGTATTACATTTAAATTTATGTTAAAAATTAAAGCGTCCTTTTACCGTTAAAATATTAAAACGTGGCCATAATGAATGTTGTAAGCAATTTTCTCTTTATCTAATGGTTATTTTTATATCGCATGTATTCCAAAAAGAGCTGTTAGAAGTGCAGAACTGAGATATGAAAATGAGCTTTTAACACAATTTTCTGTGACATATGCATTTCAAAAATCATAACTCAGCTTACAGAGTCTACTTCAATAAAAATTAAATAATTGTAATAATTTACTTCAATTTACAGGGGTGCAACAGCGTAGGCGAAATATTAAAAATCAACAACACTTTTGTCGGTAATCTAGGCTCTATATCTTCTGATGCAAATGGTCGAGCTGCATTTAAATTTAAAACAGAATTAATCACAGTCCCGGACATAATAGGCCGCTCATTTGTTGTAAAAGCACTACAAGATCATAATATTATTAGTTGTGGTATGATAGCTCGCTCCGCGGGTATTCTACAAAATTATAAAAAAATTTGTGCATGCGATGGTGTTTCGCTGTGGGATGAACAGAACAAATTCAATAAATTATAAACGTTTGGTATTTAGGGTAGAATTAAATAAAATATGGTAAGCTGGGTAAAACAGTAAAAAAACAACAACAAGAGATGTCACTTCACATTTTGTAAAAAAAATTATGATAGAGCAGTAGTGACATTCAAAAAAAAAAATGTGCGAAGAAATGTGTGAATAAAAATTAATTAATCAATTAAAAATTATATTTTGAAATAAAATATTGTGTGTTTCTTATTTGTTTTAATTTTGTTGTGTTCTTTATAAACAAATTATTTTTTAAATATTCTCTACTGCCTGGTTATACGAAATACAAAATGGATAGTACAAATAGCAGTGGTAACAGTAATTTAATACTAAATTGGACCCAATGTTATCGATTGGGCCAAGACGGAAAAACTATGTGATGATATAATAGAATGTATTGAATGTGAAAATTTAAATGGAATTTCGTTGCTTACGATTAATGAATATGATTTGCATGAGCTGCGCATTCGGTGTCGAGGCAAGTGTCGCCTTCTTAAATTAGGGCCCATTAAAACTTTTTGGCTTTCTATCAAAAATTTACAAAAAGAAAATCAGGAAAGTTTAAATTATTTGGGTATTAAATGTTTGAATAACTCGAACTATGAACTCTTTTATAATGCGAGTAAAATATACGGAGGGATACAATCTGCAGTGGGTCAGGCCACGACACATCATCATCATCATCACCCATTACTTTCGGATTATTATAGTGATACAGATAGAATCTCACCGCCTATTTCGATAGGTGAACGTGTAACAAGTATAAAACCAGAATTTTTTAAGACTATGATAAGTTTAGGTAAGTCTTTTGAATTTTGAAAATTTTGAATTTTATTTGAATAAAAGGAATTTTCTTAGAATTACTGTACCTTTATCAATAGTGTAATTAATTTCAATAAAATTCTATTTATCATCAAATTCAAACCTTCTTAAATAAATTATTCTTACTAATATAAATCTATAAAAACCAATTACGATGGTAAATTTTATAAAATTTATCATCGTACTTCAGAATTTGAAATTATGAGGATGTTTAATTTCAAAAGAGTTTCGTCACGTTCAGATTCCGCTCTGGCTTTTTGTAAAATAATTTACCTATAACTTAATTGTTTTCTATAAATAACATTGCTTACAATGATGATATTAATAGATTTCGATTTTATTGATAAATGTTTATTGTTTTACCAGGCGTTGATAGTATATATAAACAAATCAAAGATCGCTCTACTAGCAACGACTTTTGTTTACAATAATAAAGGGTTGTTATTGTTCATTCAGAAAGGTCACCCAAACGCTAAAAGGTAAGACTACGTTGTTCGATATTGCGACCCTCACGTACGTTACAATACTTGTCATATCTTGTTCCTGTCTTATATATATCAATCAAAACTTATAGGTTTCTCTGTTAATTAATATTCTTTAAACAGTAACTTTAAATGTTGATGTTTACGGCTTAAAGCAAAATAAACAAAGTAATTTTTGAAATATTTCTCTTTGTTTTACACATAGATTTCAAACCTTGCATTTATTTACGTGGTCAAGTATTACGTGCTCCTTAGATATCTTCCAACCCAATAAACTATTTCCGATTAATTAAAATTTTGTTAGTACATTAGGTGTTTTATGATGGGCTGATTGTCAATTTTGTATTTTAATTTTTATATAATGGTTAATCGATATTATGCAATACAGCCGGTCATTAAAATCTAAAGCACAGCGTAATTTCACGATGGCATGCATGTAATAATATTGCAACTCAATGCACATCAGGGTGAACTAACTTTCATTTGTACACTACGTAATAATCATTAAAAATTACTAGAAAATTGCCTGAGGGGTGCATTTCTTTCAATTTTTTTTACCACTAATCGGAAGAAAATTGCAATGTTTGTACATAGGTACATATATGTAATAACAATCTTTGTATGTTAAAGCACGTCCGGAACATCAACTTTCTTTCTTTAGAATTTCAAATTACAGTAACTGCTCAATAATTTGATGTGTTATACAAACTCGTAAATTATTTGACTCTTAAAAAAAAAAATTGGGCGGTTTAGGTTAAGCCGAATTTTAACGCTAATTGAAAAGTAAATATGCACATACATATATGTATATTTACTTTTGTTATTCGTTGATAGTGAAAATATTGATAAATTCTCTTGTTCGATAAAAACTAATTCGTTTTAACCTTACATAGGTTTGCACATTTTTAATCAAACGTTGTTTATGTTTGATCATTTTAATCAGAGGTTTAAAATTTGAAAAATTATTAAAACTTTCTCAAGCTCTTATAGCTGAAATTCGTTTTAGCATCATCATCATCATCATCAAGAATTTGTAAACATTTTGTTATCTTGGCAATTTACGTATATTTCTGGCCATTGTCACGAAGCTATTTTTCATTGTAATTTTACGATTGTTTCTTTTTTATAATTTCATTGAAATTTGGCAAGCTTACAACTAGACTAAAGTATTAAACTCATAATTCGGTTATCCACTCAAAAGATTTTCATGGCCATCGATACCAGAACACAAATGAATTTGCACAGTTCTTCATGAATTTTTATATCAATAATTTGATTTTGGTTTATACATATATAAATCTTGCAATTGATACTAAGCACTGCCGCCTTTTATGCCTGTCTGGCAGAAATATTAAACAAATTTCCGACGACCGTCCGTCATTTTATTAGATGTGTGTACCTACTACAGCTGTGTGTGCAATAAATATAACACAATAATTATATACTGTATTTAATGTGTGATTCAGCATATTGATAACAAAAATGTTTCATCAGCTTAATGACACGCCTTATTAAAATTTAACATTATTTCTAATTCCAGGTTATGCATTTCTAGTAACATGGATTACAGCTTTTGTAATGGTTGTTGTACATGAACGTGTACCAGATATGAAACGATATCCTCCACTACCTGATATATTTCTCGACAATGTGCCCCATATACCTTGGGCATTTCATATGTGTGAAATAACCGGGACGATGCTCTTTTGTATATGGGTTTGTGTTTTAATTGTACATAAACATCGTATGGTGCTACTAAGACGATTTTTTGCTTTAGCTGGAACTGTTTTTCTGTTAAGATGTGTTACTATGCTAATCACATCGTTAAGTGTCCCTGGCACACATTTAGAATGTACCCCGACAAGAACAAAAGACGGGGAAGATGAAAAGTGAGTTTCATCTGGAACAATATTTTTATTTATACACTAACTTCAATTTGCTTTTTATTACAGTATGGAACTCTTAGACTCCATTTCATTGCGTGTTTCTCGAGCGTATACGATTTGGAGTGGGCTTGGCATGTCCATTCAAGGTGTACGCACATGTGGCGATTATATGTTTAGCGGGCATACTGTGGCGTTAACAACATTGAATTTCTTTATTACAGAATGTAAGTCGTTTTAACTAAGATTTATAGTATAAATTATTATCTTGTTTCTTTTATACAGATACTCCCCGGCGATTATATTTTTTACATACAATCACATGGCTCTTAAATATGTTTGGCATATTTTTCATACTAGCCGCTCATGAGCATTATTCAATTGATGTATTCGTTGCGTTTTATATAACGTCTCGTTTATTTTTATATTATCATACGCTGGCTAATAATCAAGCACTGATGTCTCGTGATTCAAATCGCACCCGTATTTGGTTCCCAATGTTTAGTTATTTTGAGAGTAGTGTGGATGGGATCATACCAAATGAATACGATAGCCTATGTGATATACTAGAACAACTGTTTACACTCCTACTGTACGTGAAAGATGTTTGCATGTTAACCGCACGAAGATTTTGGTTAACTCATAATCAACTGACTCTGAACAAAAGTGTTTTTTCAATACAAAATTTAAATAGTCAACAGGGACTACAAACATCGCAACAAAAACCAGCAGTCGACAAAACACTAAACGTGTTGTACGCCAACAATGATGTTATTACTAATATAAAGAGCAGTGATGAAATTTGTCCTTCTGAGAAAGATGTGAAACCGAATAAAAAAGATCTTTAATTAAACAAAAGAATTAGTAAACATTTTAGACATTAGGGAAACATTCCAAAAATTTAATTTGTGATCTAATTTTGTTTCTAAAAATCATGCCCCTCCCCCCTAATATTGAAAGAGGTAGCCGACAAATCATATCACCAAAAAGTATTACTTCTATTTACGTGAATTTACTCGAATCGTCAATGATTCTAAAATCGTGGATAGCATTCTGGTCAAATCGCTTCTCACCATATTTCACTCAAGCCGCCCACCGATATTGTTTTTTTTTTTGCCAATTAAAACTTGAAACCACAGACATTTGTGTAAATTCGTTAATCGCTAAATTATTTTAATTAAATTAATTTTATTTATCGAACAATTAATTATATTTTTAAAATTAGGAGATAGCGCTTTAAAAACCCTTTAACAAAACCAGTGAACTGAATAATTTTTAATCTATTCAACATTTCTAATTCTTTTTGTATTAATTTGAATGAATTATATGTATTATAAATAAATTATTTATCTTTAAATAATAAATTTTAAATTATATTTAGAATGTAGATTTATTTAATAAAAAAAAACTGGTATTATAAGAAAGGTATGTTCTATTGAAGGAAGGAAGAGATTCTTGGTATTTACTATTTAGTAAGGCGGAGGCAGGTACATTTCAAACAAATTAAATTAATTTTTTATTTTAAATTTATTAATAAACAATAATTTATTTAACATCTAACATGCAAGGTAAAAAAGAAATATGCTTAATATTAGATTCAGACAAGAATCTTTAGTTACCAAGTTAATTTCGAAACATGGTCAGTCTTTTTCTTCGTTGTTTTGATGAAACCCAAATGTTCCAATTCCGAAACGGCTCGGGTAAAGCGAGCTCTGTAAATAAAATACATTAATAAATTTTTATTCAAAATGCTACACTGGAGACACCTTACTGTATTTTAGGATCAACGCAAGCATCATCTTCGCTATTATCAACAATCGATCGAAATGACTGAAGCCAGTCGAATAAATTTATAAGTTTTCCACTTTCCAGATACAATTTATAGGCGATCGATAAATCCGGTAAGGAAGGAGTAATTGTTCCCAAATCCTTTAACATGCAACATTGGCACATCAGATAGTGATTTGGATTATTAAGTGCTGTATGTATCGCACCTCTTGGTGTTCCTATAATATGCCGTTTAATCGATGCTATATTCGTGAATGTATTAAGCTCGATTAACGGTGGTCCTTCACTTAAGGGCAGCAAAAATTTTCTAAACACATTTTCATCTATAAACTTAACGGTATTCTCTATTACTTGGCTGATCTCATTCTTGCTACTAGTTTTTTTCATTGAGTTTTGTAACAACATTTCTTTAAATTCATTACGATTTGTTAACGGTTTATTCGGCGCGACAGGACTTGACCCTAATTGGGTCTTACTACTGTCCCTTTCAGTAAGGCGGCTATTTGAGATTGTATTAATATTTAGTTTAAATTCTGATAATCGATTCGCAATAGCTTGATAGCTAAAGGTATATTTTCGGCTATGTTTTAAATTTTGCCGCATTGTTGAGATATATTTCTCTAGGGATTGGATAATTTCGTTCAACATTATGATAAATTCGTCCCGGGATATCATTTTAACTAAATTTACAGTTTTTGTGTATTCCAATGTTGTGACGAGATTTTTTGTCGTGCAGAAAATATATAGATTCCGAAGCTGAAAATAACAGTTTATAAATGAACATTTAAAGATAGTAGCTCATACCTGACTCAAATACTCACATGTTTGCCAAAATAATGTTCTGGTAGATTCTTCACGAATATCTGCAATATATCAAGCCCACAGAAAAAATTATACCAATAGGTTTCATTCTTCTTGAGGAATTTATAGATGTATTTCCGCAAGAAGGTGTCACTCAAGAAAAACCCGATGATATTCTGACTTGAATCATCGTTCAAGTAACGGCGGCACGATGGCAAGTGTCGAATTTGAGTTAAATCCGATTCGGTAAAATCATGTATATGAGTTTTAGCGGTTTCCTTAAACGAACACAGCGAGAAAATAGATCCTTGCGTGTAGTGCTCGATTATACAGTGCTATAAAGATAAATTCAGTAAAAAAAAAATTGTAACGTATACCCTACCTAAAACAACTCACCTTGATACCTTGGACAAAACTATTGACTGAAAAATCGTAGAACAGGAAAATATCGATAAGAAATTGAAATGCCTCGCCTGAAAAATGAAAAGGGCAGAACGGTGAAAGAAGCACACATTCCACAATTTTATTAAGTTTATTTGCAGACGGTTCGTTTCGGAACACCTTCAAATTTGATTTATTCAAAACGTGATAGGGCAACGAGTTTCTCAAAGCAGACAGAGACGTGGCAACTCCGATCACAACAGATATGGGAATTTTCCTCCTATACGAGATGAGTACGATCAGTATCTTCTTAAAGATCTCAACATTGAAAAGCTCAAAATCGGGCAGAATGATTAGGAGCTTACGTTTCTTACAGTCCGTATTTTCAGTTTGAATATCATTGTAACGCGATTCCAACATTTTCATTGTGTACTCTGATCGGCGATATTTTTCTCCAATGGAATTATCAGAGGTGGTCCCCTCGACGTAATTTGCCACCAGTTTTTCAAAAGCCGTTTTTAAATTCGGACAATCACGTGACTGTAATGTAACCACGTCAATATTCATTGTGCTCTTAAGCTTTTTGGATAAATTACTAAACTCATCGTAATGGTCGTTCTGGTTTATTCCAGTGAGCAAAACAGCAATGGGCAACAACGTCTCTACGTCACTATTGTCCCGGTCAACAAATTCAATTAACTCGTTACATATATGAGATATTTCCTCTGTTTGAATACTTTTGATTTCACTTTCAAGCCGGGTCCAGGTATCCTTGAATACCTTATACCACATCTCATTCTGGTCGGTTTCATTTAGGAATGAAGTGACAACCGATATTCCTTTGCCACGGGAATTTTTTGTTTTTCGTTTTTTTGATTTAAATATAAAACAACCCTAAAATGATTTGCATATAATTTATTAGTTTATATCAAAATTTAAAGAAATTATCATTATTTACCTCAGACACAGAATTTAATTGATTCATATTTCAAAATATTGTTTTTACGGAACAACTTTGATAAAATACAAGATAACAAAAATTGCCGCTATTTTATTTTGACAATACACCCTATTAACCCTACACAAGATTACCAAAGCCATTACCCAGCAGCCGATTTGAGCATCAAACAGATAAGCGGCGCTCTACGCTTATACGGTAGACAGATACAAAGTTAATCGCGTTTTTTATGTATCCCGATTATCAAAATACGCGTTGTGAAAACGAAATAATCCAGTTTTTTGTCAAGATTGTGTAATGACAGTCATCTGTCATTACACGATTTTCACCTAAACCGGATTATTTTGTTTCCACAATTCGATTTTTGACAAAAATGACAGCTGAAAATCGCGATTAACTCTGTGTCTGTCTACGGTATTAGCTGCGCTTCTCTTCGCTTCTATTCGTCTTCATGATTTTTTGCAACCACATAGACGCCGCTAATCTGACATTTACTTATATGAAAAATGTTCTTTGGGTTTTGTAAACAAAATATTTTCATTAAAAAATATTTGTTTAATGATTTATTATGACCAAATTTATGTACAAATTAAGATTTGTTTTACAATTGTCTTTCTCTTATGCCCAATTTGGATATACATTTCAGCTAAAATTACGTGTTTCCAAATATTTACTATAAAAGCAACAACAACAAATCTAAATGTCATTGAACGCCTCCAAAAATAGAAACTTTGCGAGTTTAGCACCGCTCTATCTGTTCGCTCATATGGAAATCCATGTATTCTAAATTAGCGCCGCTTATCTGGTTGATGCTTATACCGTAGACAGACACAGAGTTAATCACGATTTTCAGTTGTCATTTTTGTCAAAAATCGCGTTGTGGAAACAAAATAATCTGGTTTAGGTGAAAATCGTGTAATGACAGACGACTGTCATAACACAATCTCCACAAAAAACTGGATTATTTCGTTTTCACAATGCGATTTTTGATAATCGGGATACATGAAATTCGCGATTAACTTTGTGTCTGTCTAACGTATTAGATTGGAGCATCACGGATTCCACCTAGTGGAAAATTTTTAAACTGAGCTAACTGATAATTTGACGTTCGAAATTATTGTAAACAATTCCAATTTTGAACTGTAAACACAATTTTTACTTACCGGATTGCTAATAATTGTAAATAATTCCAATTTTGGACTATAAAAACAATTTTTAATTACCGCATTGCTAAATTTTCTTTCGTCGCAATTGTTTCAAATGTCATTTTATCAGGTGCATCATTTTAACTTTTTTCCTCGACAGGCGGTTTCTCTACTTTTACAATCGTCAATTGACGATTGTAAAAGTAGGCTGAACGCCTCTCATGGAAATTTTTTTTATTTAAAAGAACTATCCATTTGAAGTTTGTGTTGCATACATAAACAATATAGGAAAAATTGAAAGAAGGAATTGCGGTTGTTTCAGCAACGAAATAAAAATTTAAACGTCAATGGATAGATAGTTTTAGTATTGAAAAAATCCGCTACGTGGAATCCGTGATGCTCCAATCGTCAATAAGCTTATTGACGGATTCCATCTAGTGGAAATTTTTTTAACTGAGCTACCTGATAATTTGACGTTCGAAATTATTGTAAACAATTTCAATTTTGAATTGTAAATACAATTTTTACTTACCGGATTGCTAATAATTGTAAATAATTCCAATTTTGAACTATAAAAACAATTTTTAATTACCCTATTGCTAAATTTTCTTTCGTCGCATTTCTGACAATGTCATTTTATCAGGTGCATCATTTTAACTTTTTTCCTCGAGAGGCGCTTCCTCTACTTTTACAATCGCCAATAGAAAAGAGGCGTGACAAAAATGTCGTTGTGAGCTACCTGCATTTTAACTGTAAGGTCTGACTAAATGGATAAAGTAAGAGCGATTGTAATGTAAACATACCCTTAATTATTAACTCATGGATAGGGGGAGTAGGGGCACATTGATTCATTATTTTTTTAGCGTTGACAAAATAACTTAAAAATAAACAAAACATAAAAATAATACGTTACAATGAAGGGATTATTATTCTATTTTAATTGTTTGATCCAATATTTGGTGTGGTTTAACAATATGAAACACTTTACAGAATTGTTTTAAAAAGTAAGGTTCGAATCAATGTACCCCAGGTAGGGTCACTTTGATGCATGTGATAAAAATGCATGGGGCACTTTGATACATACAATAAGTTGGACGATTAGTTTTATGAAACCAGTGTTTTTTGTTTTAAATAACATTTATTTTAATAAAGTAATAACATATTTATGTTTAAGTTGCCTAAATTCAGTAGCATATAATAACACAGGGATAAAATTCTTCAAGTTGTAAAATTAATCTTTAGGAACTAAAAAATAACATTTCAAACTGTTTTAACTTAAAGTAGATAAACTAAAATTAATCATAAATAAGTTATTTTTGAATCTTATCTACAAGTTATACAAAGAAAGATTGCTACTTTTAAAAGTAAAAAGAGATGCTGTTCTGCTAGTACCCTTGGTTACTGTTGGCATCGGCAACCGTAGTATAATGTCTGATATGTTCACCGACGCCTCATCTTTTACATCCGGAAATATAAAGGTTCCTGACGGTTTCTTTCTTAAATAGGAAACTTGATATTCAGCGCCATCATATTTGAAAAGAATTTTACCAACATAGTGTTTAACGTTATTCTTTTTTTCGAATTTAATAATGACAAAAATCCCTTCTTTCAAATTGTCTATATTCGGCTGAATAGGAATTGTCAGCTCATTATTAGAAGTATCGTCATCGGATAAACTATAGTTTAAGTCTGATGATGAATCCTTAATTTCAAATTCGCTAGATCCACTGGTATCGTCACTTTCTATTGCAGAAAAATTACTTTTTTTTCTTTGCTTTGCTCGTCCAGCAGTTTCTGGATGCAAACCTAACAACTTTCTAGCTGATTTGAGTTCTTTTGCGCGTTGTCTCTGATCTTTCATAAGCCGTTTTTCTTCTTTTAAATCTGACAAAGCTTTGAGTCTTGATTTTTCCGGTGAGTCGGTGTAGATTCTTGACTTCCCTCTTTCTTTCCCCTTTCTCTTTAGAACTGACTTTACGATTTTTGGCAATGGCCTAACAGATTCTGGTGTTATAGCAATGGCTTGCGAAGTTGAAGGTGTCGGTTCAAGCTGTTCAATGATGGTGTCTTCAAGGTTCATTCGAGGTGGTGTTGGATGCATGTGAGTTGGCACTGATGTTGCATCCGATTCTGGCTCGCTGACATTTCTACTGGAAGCTATAGTTTGAAGATTTGCATCTGCTGCACTATCTTGCCATTGGTCGTGACTATAAATATCACATGGAGCAAATTCATCTTCTGAGAAGGCTAATTTATTGAAAGGCCAGATACCTGGTTTGGTAAAGGCACTTATAATATTTTTACCGGTAAACGCTTCAAAGTATGCAATTTTAGCTAGTGCTGGGATATCATAAATTGACAAACCTTTGCCAGGATGGTTTATGTGCCAATCATTGAACGCTACCTTCAACTTGCCTTTAAACGGTCCAAACACTGCCACATCCAAAGGTTGCAACTTATGTGACGTATGAGGAGGGAAAGACAAGTACACTATTCCATTTTCACGTGAATAATTGATTGCCTCCAAGGAAATACATATGTGATTCGTGGTTGTCGCAAATTAGCAGGATAGGTCGTTCTTTTGTACTGTTCATGTGTTTGTTTATGTGTTTCAACACCTCCAAAAATAGATCACAGTTTATCCAACCGGTTTTCGACGCCAAGCCCAAACTTCCTTCTGGTGCTCCTGAAAGAAAGTGGTTCTTATAATGAACTCTTGGAAAAATGAAAACGGGTGGAATTGTATTTCCAATCGCTGTTATAAAACCCCCAAATGTTACGAGTTCACCTCTTTCGGCTGACACAATCTGGCCGACCTGCCGCTGGGTTTTTTCCGCCAAAACTTTAGGCGTGTTGAGGACTGTTGTAATACCTGTCTCATCAAAATTTATTATCCGATCAGCGGTAAAGTTGTACCTTTTCAAAACATCTTCAAGGTTTCCGTAAAATTCTGAAACAGCAGTTTTATTGAAAGAGAATGATCTGGCAGCACTAGTATTTTCTGGTTTCCTCAAACTGATGTTTTGATTTCTTTTACGAAATCCAACTGCCCAATCCACACCTGCACATTTTGTTAAATCCCAAGATGGACAATAGCGACATTCTAACTTCTTCGCAAATTCATAAGCAAGTTGTCGAACCTGGATTAAAGTCAGACCATAATGCATTTTGCTACATTTTATGATGTATTCGTTAAGTTGTCTTTCTTGAGCTGCAGTGAACACTTGATTTGAGCTATATTTGGAAGAAAATTCCTTTTGTTCTTCATTATTTGCCTCAATCTTCTTTTTTCTCTCTATCCGGTGTTGCAAAGTAGCTGCTTTTAAATTATATTTATCAGCTGCTCTTCTTATTGACAGTCCTCCTTCGAGCACGTCTGTTATTGCAGAGCTTATGGCATTTTCGTCTATGCACGTTCTGTTGGTTTTTTTCTTGTACGATCGAACCATTGTCTTTAAAAAAAATCAAATGAATGGTGTAGAATATACCACACGGGGCACATTGATACGTATCAAAGCACCCAGAAAGTATTGTATCAATGTGCCCCACATCGTAATATTTCATAAACACACAACTATCAGAAAACTTAATTAAGTTAGCTCAAAAATCGATGTGAATTAGATAAATATAAAATATCTCTTACCTCAGATGACAGTTCTGAAAACTATAAATAAAAACAAAACTAAAAATGACGTTTGCAATTAACTTAAAAAAATTTACATCGAAGAACGCAAAATCTAATTGAACCAATTGACAATCACACAGTAACTGCAGGGGAATCACAAATATATGTTAGTTTTGTGTGGCGCAACACCATCTATGAGTGAGTACATAAACCTTTCAGTTGTTTCATATGCTGAGTTTTTTTTGGGTGTATAAATGTACCCCATGTATCAATGTGCCCCTACTCCTCCTACGGCAGAAAACCAGCGATATGTACATGGATAGGGGATAGAACCAAATTTATGAAGAAACTGAAAAAGTATTTAGTGTGTGACAGCGAAAAAAACCTTCGTCTTTATCTTTAAATCCGAATTTTCGAATACCATATTCAAATTTATGCGTAGGAGGCGGTAAAACAAAGTAGCTGTAATCTAGAGGCGGAATAAATAAACTTAATTGGAACAATAAAAAATAGTTACAATAAAAATGGAGAGAATCCATATTATCTTTTTTTTTGGTGAGTAGTTAAAATTATATGGAACTGATGATGGATGAATATCCGAAACCGGTCTTCCATTTTTAAAATTAAAAGATCATTATATTAAGAAAGAAAAACATTTTAACAACAATTTATTTTTTCGTATTTTAATTACTTTTTATTTGTTAAATTTTAATAAAAATCGTGAAAAGTTTTTTGATTGTGAATTATTAGTTAATTAATAAATAATAATTTATTATTAAAATACAAATATACATTAAATAAAAGTATAAACACTTTCTTATTGTGGAATTAAAAACAATTTTTATATACAAGCATCGATTTCGATAAATACGATTATCATCATCAGCTTCGTATTAATCGTATTTATCGAAATCGATACTTGTATATCAAAATTGTTTTTAATTCCACAATAAGAAAGTGTTTATACTTTTATTTAATGTATATTTATATTTTAATAATAAATTATTTTTTATTGTTTTAATTAATTTTATAATCAAGTGGAATAAGTTACACAAAAACGACATAATGAGCCAGATACTCGATACTCTAGCAATTCGCAACTCTGCAAATATGGCGGATTTGCTAATCGAAAATTTGCTTGCATAAACTACTAGATTATTTTGGCAAAGTAAAATATATTTTTGTATTCAGCACAAACGTTAAAGTGCATTAAAGTAGCCCATTTTCTGAAATTCAGAAACAAATTGGATTGCTAAATTATCGTGTTTAACATTTCTAGCAAATTCGCAAAAAATAACTGCTTATCTGCTTATCTCAGTATCGAGTATCTAGCCCAATGTCTTGTAAATAAAAAATAAATAAACGTTGCAAATTAAAAGCATGCCAGATACAATAATATAAAAGCAGTAGTAACCATGGCAACAAATTTATAAAACATCTTAAAAATAAAAAATTAAAATTCACTTGAATGTTGTTTATGCTAGATTTTTGACGTTTTACTCGATTTTTTTTGTTGTTGTTTATTTTTCAGGGATGTATTTGAAATTTAAAGGAATAAATGGTTAATAATTCTTAAATTAGTGTACAAAAACTGGTAGCGTAATGTTTAACTATTCAAATTTGATATAATTATTTAATTATTTTTAATATAATTAAACATTATCCAATATTTATTCCATTCAATTAAAAAAAAAAAAAATCTGTTTCAAAAAATTTCGAAATAAAATTTATTCAAGTACGGCACTTATTTGGAAATACTTTTCTTGATAAGGAGGAGTATATAAAAGAGTAGTAAGACTATAAAATAAAATTTGCTACATTTTTTGTGACGTAAATCAATGTCATTTTTGATCAATCCCCTATCCATGTATAGGTATATATCGCTGCAGAAAACTAAATTACCATAGAAAACAACAACAAACGATGGTACAACCATAGAATAATAAACAACCAGAACCGACATTACGTGGACCAAGAAATTTTTGCTCTTACCTTATATTTTACATGTTAATTTTGAATTTTCAGCCACTGAACGATAATTTAATACCGAAAATCTTACCTCCTATATAAACCAAGGTCAAAAAAATGAGTCCACTTTCCTTCATATAAAAACTGCGTTATATCGCTTCTGGGTATTCTGTGGTATTACCGAGAATGTAAAGTAATACCACTGACAGACTAGGGATTAGCTAAGCGCGATTAGTGAAACGAGATTAGCTAATCCACCACAAATCCATATACGTTGACAGACTAGGGATTAGTTTCTTGCAGAGAAATAAAATATTTTTATGGTGATTCGCTGAAATATAGCTAGTAAATCAGCTGAACTCATTTTTTAATTCAATATTTCCAAGATTTATACATTAAAACACACTAGATTTACTTTTTCCTCAAAATTTATTCAGCATAAATTGTTTAAGATGTCATTGATTTTATCACTTCTATCGTAAATTCACGCCACTTGCATTTTCAGCAATGTTTAAATAATTATTTTACATTGTAGTGCCTTCGTGTAGTGCCTTTGTACTGCGTTTTACCATCACTAAACCCAATACGACGAGATAAGCTCGAAAATTTTCAGAGATTAGTGCACTAATCTCGATTAGTCACTAATCCTCAAATAAAACGAGATTAGCTAATCTTCAACTTGACACACTCCAGCTAATCTCGAAAAAATCACTAATCGCGCTTAGCTAATCCCTAGTCTGTCAAGGGTATAAGAGCCACACTGGAACAAGTTTATTTCCGAAAATTATTCAAAATCTTTTTTTTTCTAATAAAGTTAAGATACACAGAAAGATATCCAAAATTTTTAATTTTTTAAATCATAATTTAATAAATAAAACACTATGCTGCCTATTTTCAGAAAATATTTAAATTATGTTTTCGTATTTTTCCCTTGAAATAACATACATATCTGAGCTTTGAACAATAAAAACCACAACAAATGAAAAATTCGATTTATGTACAATGTTATACCCTTGACAGACTAGGGATTAGCTAAGCGCGATTAGTGATTTTTTCGAGATTAGCTGTAGTGTGTCAAGTTGAAGATTAGCTAATCTCGTTTTATTTGAGGATTAGTCACTAATCGAGATTAGTGCACTAATCCTTGAAAATTTTCGAGCTTATCTCGTTGTATTGGGTTTAGTGATGGTACAAGTGGCACTACAATGTGAAATAATTATTTAAACATTGCTGAAAATGCAAGTGGCGTGAATTTACGATAGAAGTTATAAAATCAATGACATCTTAAAAAATTTGTGCTGAATAAATTTCGTGGAAAAAGAAAATCTAGTGTGTTTTATTGTATAAACATTAGAAATATTGAATTAAAAAATGAGTCCAGCTGATTTACTAGCTATAATTTACCGAATCACCATAATAATATTTTATTTCTCTGCAAGAAACTATAACTCTGCAAGAAGTCTGTCAACGCATATGGATTTGTGGTGGATTAGCTAATCTCATTTCACTAATCGCGCTTAGCTAATCCCTAGTCTGTCAGTGGTATTAGTCAAATGTAAATAAACAAAGTTAAAGAAGAAGAAGAAGAAGGGTGCGGTCAAGAATTCAGCCGCTGCTCAGTTTAAGCTGCACAAAAAAATTGAAAAGCAGGCGAAATGCAAAAAATACTGATTGCATTTTTATACGACCGGCAGCCTGACTGCAAGTTTGTAAGATATTTGTCATTTAGCTACTTTTATAATTTCTCGTGATTACGAATAATTGAGAGAAATCGTGTTTTTTTATTTTATTTCACCAACAATAATGCATAAAATTAAATTTTTAAACAAAAAATTGACATTTTCAGATTTTGCATCCACTTTAATGTGACTGCGTAA
Source organism: Tipula helvola (assembly GCA_963556165.1). Classification (NCBI taxonomy): domain Eukaryota; kingdom Metazoa; phylum Arthropoda; class Insecta; order Diptera; family Tipulidae; genus Tipula; species Tipula helvola. The sequence continues at coordinate 93,563,649 of OY744483.1, read as the reverse complement.
ACTGCGCAGCCTAACTTTATTTGCTGCATTTTAATCCGACGAAATGCGCAGCTTCGGCTGCAAATCTTAATTTTTGACCGACTTGCTGCATAAACTGCGCAGCGGCTGAATTCTTGACCGCACGGGAAGCTACTTTGGCTGAAATAAAACAGGCCTATCGGAAATAAAATAAAATTTCTCACTCAGTACCTTGTCCAAAGAAATACATATAAAATGTATCTATCAGAAATAAAACAAACTGTCGTAGCCACCAACAAAATTGTGCCAGTCCTTTGTGTCATTGTGCCAGTCCTTTGCCAGAATGCAAGAGCAGTTACGAGTATGTACATAGTTAAATTTAAGCAAAGACACAAACCTAACTATTCATAAGCATGATAGAACGATTTTCTCTTTATTAGATAGACTCACTAGAAAATATATTGTCGCTACTATACGAATTGTGGTGACCTTAGATTTTTTTTTTGTTTTTGTTTAGTGTTATTTCTGTGTGTATGTGTATATTGTGTGTATGTAATTGCATTATTATGCAAAATCAAGGATATAAAGATAATTATTTCAAATCACCGTTTTAGTTCATTTTTTGAACGTTTCATGGTGGGTTTATCTATATTAATTCTATCATGCTCATAAGTACTTGAAGTGGTCGACTGGAACACGACTAATATCACAATAAAATTTTGAAATATACTCAACCGGAACCGGAATCGCAATTTCTATTTTTATACCAATAGAGAACTGTCGGTAGATCTGGTGGAAAAAAATTGAACCTTGATTAGTATATTAAAATATGACATTTACAATTTGTATACAAAGCGCAATATAAATTTTACAAAAAGGCCGGGTAAATATTTATTAATTGTAAATGAAATTATGTTATAATTTGGAAGTGTTCGATTATATTCTATTAACAAAGATATAAGCTCTTTAATACCACTGACAGACTAGGGATTAGCTAAGCGCGATTAGTGAAACGAGATTAGCTAATCCACCACAAATCCATATGCGTTGACAGACTAGGGATTAGTTTCTTGCAGAGAAATAAAATATTATTATGGTGATTCGCTAAAATATAGCTAGTAAATCAGCTGGACTCATTTTTTAATTCAATATTTGTAAGATTTATACATTAAAACACACTAGATTTTCTTTTTCCTCGAAATTTATTCGGCACAAATTTTTTAAGATGTCATTGATTTTATAACTTCTATCGTAAATTCACGCCACTTGCACTTTCAGCAATGTTTAAATAATTATTTCACATTGTAGTGCCACTTGTACCATCACTAAACCCAATACAACGAGATAAGCTCGAAAATTTTTAAGGATAATACTATAGATACACACAAACTAGATAATCGCATATTCTACATTATCTAGTTAATTTTCCAATCTGTCACTGCACGATTTTGGCAAATCAGGATAGATAACTCGATTTCAAAATCTAGTTGTAGATACAAGATAATCATGAAATATGTACAAAAATAAACCAATGAAAGTTTAAATGGGATAACAATTCTGTCATTTTTAATAACTTGTATAAACTTATTGACATTATCTTGTAAAATGAAAGTTTGACACGATACAAATATCGTTTATAACTAAACATTTTATTTTTAATCGGATTTTTGTGTGTCACCATAATTTGCAGATCGCGATCACGAGAACATCATTCGAAATCGTGATCGAAGATTATCGCGATAATTTTTGTGTGTATCTATGGTATTAGTGCACTAATCTCGATTAGTGACTAATCCTCAAATAAAACGAGATTAGCTAATCTCCAACTTGCCACACTACAGCTAATCTCGAAAAAACCACTAATCGCGCTTAGCTAATCCCTAGTCTGTCAAGGGTATAAGATACTTGTTATAAATACATAAGAAGCGGTGAAAAGTTGAAGAATCTTTATAAAAAAAAGTGTATAATGTAGAGGTTTTGTTTTTGTTAGTTCGAAAACTTATTGAATTTATTAATGAAATTAAATAGATATACAATCGTTATATCAACTTGAGTGATTTGAAATATCCATTTCATCTAGATTATTCTGGAGTAGGTATGTCGGAAACTAATAAAATGAATAAAAAATCATTAAGACACTGTGGAATACCGCAATGCAACAATTACCAATCAGAAGAAGTGTCGATGCATTTGATTCCAAAAATAGTGTTAGATTCGAAGTTGGAGCTGGCAAAATTGTCGGTTATTTTACGGATATGGAAAAATTCCCCAAATTTTTTGTGATATGCAATGAGCATTTTAAAAGGGGGCAAATTTTAACAGCTTTCCCGAGTGGTAAACAAAAATCGACGAATGGCGCTTTGCCAAGTCTTAAGTAGATGTTGTAATACCAAACCAACTATTATTAGAGAATTAGTGCTGGAGTTTGAATCAATCCCAACAGGTTGAATCCAGCCTGCGTTCAATATCTGCTCACCCTCACGAATGGACTTTTTGAAGTGCCAAAATATTCAATTATCTGCGTAAGCGAAATTGTAATATTCTCACATAACTCTACATTTGGACAACTTGTCGTAGACATTATTGCAAATAAACCTAAAATTCAAAATGAATATTTATTTATAACGCCCGAATTGCTTACAATTAGAATAATTTCATTAATAAGTTCAATAAATATTCGAACTAACAAAAACATAACCTCTTAATTTTAGATTTGTTTACATAAATATCATTCTATTTTCACTGCCTTTTATAAAATATCACATTTGTATAACATATCTTTTAAAGAAGGAAAATAATTGTTAATTGAACATAATTCAGCTTTATGAAATTATAATAGAATTTAATTTAAAAATAATGAATATTTACGCGCTATTTTTGTTGAATTTATATTACGCTTTGCATACAAATCATAAATGTCATATTTTGATATACTTACCTAGCTTATTTTTAATATTGATAGATGTCACTACCCCGAACATTGATAGTTCTCAATTGACCTTTTTCCTTATCTGTCAAATACAGATTATTTGAAACGTCAAACGAGCGCGTAGGACAAGATAAAGTGAAAAGTGTATCAATTTGAAGTAAAAAAGTATTAAATTAGCGAGTATTAGTAATTTTGAAGGTTTTTAATTTATTAATTAAACAAAACAATTATAATTATAACATTTTAAATCGTAATAAATAAAATATTTTAATAGAAAAGTGTTATATTTTGTGAAAATGCCACTAACGTGTAGTGTATTAAAGTGCCAAATGAGAACAGATAAACACGATGGAATACACTTTTATAGGTTTCCTGTTATTCCAAAAAGGTGCGCAAAATACAAAACTCTGGCAGAGGAACGCCAGCGAGCTTGGGTGAAGGCAATTAATCGGAAAGATTTAAAAAAAACAGCCTTAAGATACTCTACTGTTTGCTTCAGACATTTCATATCCGGAAAATCTGCTGAAAGCCTAAAATAGATGGTATTTTAAATCCTGACTGGATTCCAACTCAACATTTGGGTTATAAGAAAAAATCAACAACCTCTACATCCAGATATGAGTTAATGAAGAAGTTATGAGCGAATGAAGATAAGGAGGATTTTTCAATTAGTAAAAGAGTTCGCATATAGATGGTGTGCCTGGGATTTAGTATTAAAAAAATTAAGTAAATATTAATAGAACTAATTTGAAATACTGCAGATACAAACGTCTCATCACAAAAACTAATAAATTATCTTTATAAAATAACAATATTCGTATCTTGACATGTTTTACTTAGAAATACACCTCTAAATTTATTTTAAACAAAATAGAAAAATATCTTCCAATTAAAGTTAAAATGTATTCTTTACCACTTTATAAATAAAAACCTCTTATAAAATTCCAATAAATCAAGAAATATCATTCATAAATAACAATTTATTTACACTTGTGTTACATAGGAATTCCTATGTAAATGTTTGACATTTGAGATTTTGTCCCAGGACAACGACGCACCATACAGCAAACACTCTAAGTAAAAATTCCTCCTATAGCTATTTCCAAAAAAATTAATGAAAACATGTATTTCGATTATATGATGAAAATATCTTGCGCAGTTTTCAATTTGAACTCACCAATTTTAGGAGATAATGAATAAAAGACAATACATTATAAATAAGATTATTTAATATACAACTAAAATCGTATAAAATCACATAATAAATTCATTTAATCAGTTAATTGATTCTCAGAAATAAATTTGTATAAAATCACATATGTATATAGTTAATTCTCATTTAATCACATGAATCAATAAAATGCGCTTGTATACTTCATTCAAAGCAAATAATACGGCCCCAGTATGGGAACAACACTCTCCTAATCCTGCCACACAAGTACAGTGTCCGTTGTGAATTAAGCCCGTGACGTCATGATGGTTCCATACTTTTAATGGAAGTACCTGCTCAAAAAAGTTTTAACATTATTAATTTTAAATATGTAATTTTTTTAAAGAACTTACTTTGCCAAACATAATGTGTGCATTTTGGTGCTTTTTACCGGTTAAATATTGGACCCAACCGCTTTTATATGCAATAGTTTGTAGGCCTCTAACGACTTGAACGCCTTTAATTCGTTGGACGTGTAATATGACTTCTTATTTACCAGATACTGGAATATGTACTTCGAAAAACGTCACATTTGTTGGCAGACTTTGCTCATCAAACTTCATCAAGTAAGGGTCACTCTTGAATCCTGAAATTTTCTCCTCGTACCGCTGTCTCTCAGGTCCCGAAAGGCTCATGGCATATTTAGATAATACCGAGATCCTCTTGTTATCATCCATTTCTAGAAATTTACAAAAAATTATTCAAAACATATAAATTTGTTATAAGAACATAACCTAACACTTTTAAAAAAACACTCTTTACTACTTACTTTTCAAGAAATTTTTATAAATTTCTATTAATTTTTAATTCTAATAAAGTTTAGAAATAAATCACAGTTTAAAATAAATAAAAAATCACACTAATTAATTAAAAAACACAAAAAATTCCACAGCTCAAAATTAAACTTTGTCCTACACGTTCACAAAACACCAAATTTTTGACAGATAAAATTTGGTGTTTTGTGAATGTGTAGGACAAAGTATAATTTTGAGCTGTGGAATTTTTTGTGTTTTTTAATTAATTAGTGTGATTTTTAATTTATTTTAAACCGTGATTTATTTCTAAACTTTATTAGAATTAAAAATTAATAGAAATTTATAAAAATTTCTTGAAAAGTAAGTAGAAAAGAGTGTTTTTTTAAAAGTGTTAGGTTATGTTCTTATAACAAATTTATATGTTTTGAATAAATTTTTGTAAATTTCTAGAAATGGATGATAACAAGAGGATCTCGGTATTATCTAAATATGCCATGAGCCTTTCGGGACCAGAGAGACAGCGGTACGAGGAGAAAATTTCAGGATTCAAGAGTGACCCTTACTTGATGAAGTTTGATGAGCAAAGTCTGCCAACAAATGTGACGTTTTTCGAAATATTCCAGTATGTGGTAAATAAGAAATCATATTACACGCCCAACGAATTAAAAGCGTTCAAGTCGTTAGAGGCCTACAAACTATTGTATATAAAAGCGGTTGGGTCCAATATTTAACCGGTAAAAAAGCACCAAAATGCACACATTGTGGCAAAGTAAGTTCTTTAAAAAAATTACATATTTAAAATTAATAATGTTAAAACTTTTTTGAGCAGGTACTTCATTCTCAGTCACTAAATTTACCACCATTAATAGTATGGACTCATCATGACTTCACGGGCTTCATTCACAACGGACACTGTACTTGTGTGACAGGATTAGGAGAGTGTTGTTCCCATATTGTGGCCGTATTATTTGCTTTGCATAAAGTATACAAGCGCATTTTATTGATTCATGTGATAAAATGAGAATTAACTATATACATATGTGATTTTATACAAATTTATTTCTGATTATGAATTAACTGATTAAATGAATTTATTATGCGATTTTATACAATTTTAGTTTTATACATATTAAATAATCTTATTTATAATGTATTGTCTTTTATTCATTATCTCCTAAAATTGGTGAGTTTAAATTGAAATATAATCGAAATACATGTTTTCATTAATTTTTTTGGAAATAGCTATAATCGGTTCTTCCTTCGCTCATAACTTCTTCATTCGCTCATATCTGGATGTAGATGTTGTTGATTTTTTCTTATAACCCAAATGTTGAGTTGGAATCCAGTCAGGGTTTAAAATATCATCTATTTTAATGCTTCATTTACATGAATGTTTTTTTCCTGTTGTTTTTTAATATCGTGAAACAACAACAAAAACTTAATTTTTGATTTAATTTTTGTAAACTGAACGTTTTGTATTTCATCGTTTTTTGAAATTTATGATTTGATAAAAATTTTACGTATAAATATCTCGAATAAATTTAATTAAATCAATTGTATATAAATATTATACGTCAAACAATTTTATTTGAATGCAATAAATAGTTCCAAAATACGTTAAATAGTTTCTAATGTCAAAATAAATTTCGATGTCGATATAAATCGATAAGTTTTTGAATTCACAATCAAAAAAACAACCAAAAATACTACCGCAGACATATTTTGGTTGTTTTGCCCTTCAGTGGCTTTACAAATTTTTGAAATACATAATACAATGCATTGGTAGAAAACTTGACTAATCTCGATGATAATTTTGTATGGAGTTGGTGTATTTCTGAAGTCAAAAACCAACAACAACTACTGAAAATTAGAAAACAACACAATTCACAACGAAAAAAACAATCATGTAAATGAAGCATAAGCCTTTAGCAGATTTTCCGGATATGAAATGTCTGAAGCAAACAGTAGAGTATCTTAAGGCTGTTTTTTTTAAATCTTTCCGATTAATTGCCTTCACCCTCAAGCTCGCTGGCGTTCCTTAGCCAGAGTTTTGTATTTTGTACACCTTTTTGCAATAACAGAAAACCTATAAAAGTGTATTCCATCGTGTTTATCTGTTCTCATTTGGCACTTAAATACACTACACGTTAGTGGCATTTTCACATTAAAAATTATATGCACCAAAAATTAATTTTCACCGATAATTATTTCTCGCAAAAAACACTACTTCACACGAGAGAGGTTCACTTGAGAATGAAATTGATACCCTTTTCACTTTATCTTGTCCTACGCGCTCGTTTGACGTTTCAAATAATCTGTATTTGACAGATGAGGAAAAAGGTCAATTGGAATTTTTTAGTGGAATTATACCCATATGGCAAATTTGCCATCAAACCGGAATTCGGTGCTGATCGCCCTCACACCACAAAAACTATCGTAGTGTTTCATGGGCAACGTTGCAAATAAAAAATAAAAAAAAAATCAGTCAAACTTCATTAATGGTTGAATTTTATTCAAAACATTTTAATGTCAAGTGAAATAATTAGACATAAGAAACCTAATAAAAAAAAGTTATTTCCGTAAATAGTTAGCGATAATTAATATACAATAGATAATTGAGTGATTATTTGTATTACTAGATTTATTTATTTTGTGCATAATGATTAGTTTTAATGTACTATCCAAAAACCAATTAACGTGTGAAAGATGATTATCAAATGTGATAAAATTGAAATTCGCAATAAGTAAAATGTGTGCAAATTTCATATATGTATATTGTTTTCCATTTTTAAATGATCCATTTATTGTTTTAAAGTGATTAATAAAATTATAACAGTTTAGTTTACAATTTTTTCCTTACATACCTATTTTGTTTACATACCAAAATGCAAAAATTTGTTATATTTTTTATGGAGATTTCATAGAAAAGTTTTTTTTTGGTTTTCTTTTTCCTTGTATTTTTATTTTTTTTCTGTTTTTGCTTTAAAAATAATCATATGATGAAAATAAATTTGCACGTGATTTAATTATTATTAGTGTGTTAGTGACAATTTAAACTTTTTTTTTGTGATCTTACATATGGGTATGTAGAAAAGTACAGTTGAGGAAAGAGTTATGTTTTTGATGTTCTGGCGTCTTCTGAGAATGTTCAATGATAGTTTTTTTATTTCATACTTGTATGCCGTTACTTTGGTAAAAGTTATTCCTATCCGGATAGGAATGAAATTTTGCCCAAAGTAAGAACAATTCTTCTTCAGAATAATTTTTCTTTTTACTTTCAACAGTTGGTACCAAGCTCTAAAATATAATTTATTATTTAGAATTTTAACAAATATAAAATAATGATATCAAATTATTGAATAAGGTACAATTATTCCAAATGATAATTAATAAAATTTAATATTCTGATTTATCGAAAAATTGAAAATTGTTATTTACTACCAACTCATAAAACTAAATATATCTAATATATGTACTCTAGTAGTAAACACTACAACTACGAGAAGAAGAGAATTTTGCTATTCCTACTTCTCAGCGGAATGAATCTCTTCATTCCGGAATGAAAATACACGGCATTGTTGTTGTAAAATTGCCAAAGTAAGACTACAGTAGTCTTACTTTGGCAATTTTACAACAACAATGCCGTGTATTTTCATTCCGGAATGAAGAGTTTCATTCCACTGAGAGGTAGGAATAGAAAAATTCTCTCTTCACGTAGTTTTAGTGTTTACCACTAGAGTAAATATATTATGATATACATTTAGTTTTATGAGTTGGTATTAAATAACAATTTTCAATTTTTCGATAAATCAGAATTTTAAATTTTGTTAATTATCATTTAGAATTATTATACTTTATTCAATAATTTGTCATCACTATTTTATATTTGTTAAAATTCTAAATAATAAATTATATTTTAGAGCTTGATACCAACTGTTGAAAGTAAAAAAAAAATTATTCTGAAGAAGAATTGATCTTTGGGCAAAATTTCATTCCTATCCGGATAGGAATAACTTTTACCAAAGTAAGACGGCAACTATACCTAAAATCAATTATATTAGTCGTGTTCCAGTCGACCACTTCAAGTACTTATGAGTACTTAGGTTTGTGTCTTTGCTTAAATTTAACTACTCGTAACTGCTCTTACCATAATGAGCAGTACTTACGAGCAGTGCTGTCGAAGTGAGTACGATCGGAGTATTTGTACTACTTTCGTCTAATCCGTACTCCTGTACTCCGCTGTCTCATTTTGTACTCCCATTCTATAATTAATAATATATTAAACCATTTTACACATGTATTTGGACATATCGGATTTTGCTCGCAATAATTATAATTATAAGTTTGCTTTTATTTGAACCATTAAATAAAAATAATCTACTATAAAAAATAACCGCATTGAGCAACCTGCTTAATTGAACATGGCAATACTTTTTAATTTAACTGAAATTGTCTATAGGTTAAATTTATTTTGAAGAAATTATAATATTTCATTGAAGAAAAGTATATTCAAGAATTAGATGACGAATAGAGGCAATTATTAAATCAGGGGCCTTACTATGCAATTCGACTACTATTTTCGACAGCTATCGTTTTGTATTAGAAAGTACAAGTAGAAAAAGGAAAACAATAACTATTGTTTTCGTTTTTCTTCCTGCACCTTCTTATACAAAACGATAGCCGTCGAAAATAGTCGTCGAATTGCTAGTAAGGCCCCAGGCTCCAGTGTATCAATGTAAATATGATACTAAGGAATTCTGGGCGGGAATTTTTAATTTAAAAAATGCGACCAGTGGTAAAATGTTCCCTCATCTAACTAATTTTATAGGAGCAATATTAAGCTTTCCCCATAGCAGTGCAACTGCAGAACGTGTGTTTTCGCAAGTAGCTTTAATTAAAAATAACCAAAGGAATTTATTAGCTACCTGTACAGTGAATTCAATTATTATGGCAAAAGAAATGCTAAAACAAACTGATGCGAGTAAATGGGTTCCATCCAAAGATCTTTTAATGAAATATAAAAAGTAACATGCTTTTATAATAATAATTAATTACATATTTTTGTTGTTAATTTTAGTTTTAGTTTTTTGTGATAAGACTTTATTTTTAAATTTCTAGATTTTGTTTATAAATGAATTAATTTTGTTTTTATATACATAAATATTAATTAAATATGTATATTATATAGTATTTTGAATGTAAGTTTTGCTGAACTGATTTTTAAAAAATACAAAATTCCAAAAATTATGTGTATTTGTGCGATATTTGTTTGTACTCCTTTCTGACTTGAAATACTCCTCTGAAAATTTGAAATTTACTCCTTCTATATTTTTCAAAACGACAGCACTGCTTACGAGTAGTTAAATTTAAGCAAAGACACAAACCTAAGTACTCATAAGTACTTGAAGTGGTCGACTGGAACACGACTAATGTTTACGTGATTAATTTCAGTCCGGAAAACGACTCATTACGGTATAGAAAAAAGTGTCCGGAAAACGAGCTATTAAGGTTGATTTACATATGCGACGTGTGACTGGAGCTTCTAGCCAATCAGAGACGAATATTTTGGCATTCGTCACACGGCACACGCCACACGTCGAGAGATGGTTTAATTTTATCTTTTCCGTCACGCTCGCACAAACACATACAAATTTTTTGTATGTATAAAACAAAATAGTAGGCTTTGACGAAGCTTTTTTGAAGAACAAAAAATAAAATATAAAAAATTTTATAAAGTGTGCGTGGCGGATCTCGTCACAAATGTAAATTGTTGTCAAAAAAGCGTCACGTTTATTTCCACTTGTCACACGTCGCATATGTAAATCAACCTTAACAGTACAGCAAAATAGGTATGTACAACTAAAAAAAAAAAAAAAAAATAATTAGGGTAACTTAATAATTTGAAAATCATTTGGATTGATTTTCTTTAAATTTCAAACTCAAGTTTTTACTTTAAAATTTAAGTTTAAATGAAAAAATCGAATTAATGTCCCATGTAGTATGAAATAAAACGTTGTACGTTACACGTACGTTAAATGATCGTTACAGTACTCATTCAAAATTCTGGACTCGGGTCCTTCGTCACCTCGTCCATAAACGTCTAACTCGTACTGTAACAAAACAACTCATTTACTGCCCTTGTAACGTAAATAACTATGGGTCTATTTGATAATTCGCACGGTGTGGTGCAGTGCACTGTTTTCCTTGTCTACTTTGATTTATTTTCTATTGGTGAAATAAAGAAAAAAATGGACACTGCACCGCACCGTGCGAATTATCAAACAGACCCTATGTATTGCAATTCCACTACATAACTAAGTAGCCGGTCAGCTTTGTTAGCGTATTTTGTTGAACAAAATTGAATTCAAATTATTTTTTTTCCCCAAGAAAATAGCCAATTTGATTTTATTGGCAAAAGGCGGATATTACATTATCACATTTATATAGTTATAATTATATAAATGTGATAATGTAATACCCGCCAAAGCCAACTTTTCGAAATAAAATATAAATTTAATTGTAGTCTTACTTTGGCAATTTTACAACAACAATGCCGTGTATTTTCATTCCGGAATGAAGAGTTTCATTCCGCTGAGAAGAAGGAATAGGAAATTCTCTTCTTCACCTAGTTGCCGTGTTTACCACTAGAGTAAACATAGTACATATATTTAGTTTTATGAGTTGGTATTAAATAACAATTATCAATTTTTCGATAAATCAGAATTTTAATTTTGTTAATTATCATTGGGAATTAATTATACTTTATTCAATAATTTGTTATCACTATTTAATGTTTGTTAAAATTCTAAATAATAAATTATATTTTAGAGCTTGATACCAACTGTTGAAAGTAAAAAAAAAATTATTCTGAAGAAGAATTGCTCTTACTTTTGCCGTCTTACTTTGGTAAAAGTTATTCCTATCCGGATAGGAATGAAATTTTGCCCAAAGTAAGAACAATTCTTCTTCAGAATAATTATTTTTTTTTACTTTCAACAGTTGGTACCAAGCTCTAAAATATAATTTATTATTTAGAATTTTAACAAATATAAAATAATGATATCAAATTATTGAATAAGGTATAATTATTCCAAATGATAATTAATAAAATTTAATATTCTGATTTATCGAACAATTGAAAATTGTTATTTACTACCAACTCATAAAACTAAATATATGTAATATATGTACTCTAGTAGTAAACACTACAACTACGAGAAGAAGAGAATTTTGCTATTCCTACTTCTCAGCGGAATGAATCTCTTCATTCCGGAATGAAAATACACGGCATTGTTGTTGTAAAATTGCCAAAGTAAGACTACATTTGGACAAAATTTCATTCCTATCTGCACCAGGATTCCGATTTGATGGGAAATTTGTCATATGGGTTTTATTCGACTAAAAATTCTAAATGGTATAAAAACTGAGAAATTGCTGCCGTCTTACACAGCATTCACAATGCAAAACTTTTTACTTTTGACTTACAGGTTTGTATGAATTTTCAACATAACGAGCAAACATTTTTATTCGTCAAGTTGGAAATTCATACAAACCTGGAAGGCAAAAGTAAAAAATTTTTCATTGTGAATGCTGTGTAACTTTGATAAAAGTTATTCCTATCCGGATAGGAATGAAATTTTGCCCAAAGTAAGAACAATTCTTCTTCAGAATAATTTTTTGTTTTTACTTTCAACAGTTGGTACCAAGCTCTAAAATATAATTTATTATTTAGAATTTTAACAAATATAAAATAGTGATGGCAAATTATGAATAAAGTAGTATAATAATTCTAAATGATAATTAACAAAATTTAAAATTCTGATTTATTAAAAAATTGATAATTGTTATTTAATACCAACTCATAAAACTAAATATTATGTAATATATGTACTCTAGTGGTAAACACTACAACTATGAGAAGGATAGAATTTTGCTATTCCTACTTCTCAGCGGAATGAAACTCTTCATTCCGGAATGAAAATACACTGCATTGTTGTTGTAAAATTGCCAAAGTAAGACTACATGCGATTCCGGTTCTATGAGTGGCAAATGAAAACCCATAACAAACGTCAAAAAAACCCATAATTTTTTTTTATGTGAGAAGTCGGTTTTTACATGTATTTTATAAATTTATTTTATCAAAATATTTCCAAAACATAAATTATTGAGCAATAAATTATTTGGATATTTTATTGTAACATAATATTTTGTTTTTATTAGACAGCGACCGCGCGCAAAAAAAAAGCTAGCAAAGAGCAGTAAAATTATTTGTTTAAACTTATTGGGAAAAAGATTGATCTTAAACGGATCACTTGCATCCCATAAATTACGTATAATTTTCACTAGACGAAACCAGAAGAACAATAAATTTAATTAATAAATTAACTGTTAAGCTATTTGAATTATAATATAGGTTATCTTCGATTTAAACCTCGTCTTCTACTCATACGAAAAATTATGTAATCCATAATTTGTTTGAATTTCAAAAATATCTATTTCGACACCAAATTTTAATGGTGTACCTACTTTATTAAAAGAGATTATAATATAAAACATAACCTATGTATTCAAACTGTAAGACTAAAACCCGTATTAGCGTAGCTCTAATGATTAAGTTTATAAAATAACTGAACAATTCGCGTTAATACAAAATTATTACAGAAGCTTTGAAATTTTTTTCATTTACATCATATTCAAAAACTAATTTATTATTTAAAAAAATTACCCATCGCACCAAAATAAGTCATATTTTTAATTTATACCAAATCAAAACACATTGGTCTAAACGGAATCGGGATTTTTATGAGAATGGGAACTGACTGGTCGAAAAAATATTTCGTAATATTTGCCATTCTCAGTTGTCATAGAACCGGAATCTGGGTGCTGGGATAGGAATAACTTTTACCAAAGTAAGACGGCAAATATGTAATATGACCTGAACCAGCACCAGGATTCCGGTTTGATGGGAAATTTGTCATATGGGTTTTATTCGACTAAAAATTCTAATTGGTATAAAAACTGAGAAATTGCGATTCCGGTTCTATTAGTACGTTTATACTTAGGGTTCAACCTGGGTTCAACCTAGGTTATCTTTCACTATAAACGGAGTCGAGTTAACTTATAGTTAACTTAACTCTAACAAACGAGTTAACTTAACTCTAACAAAATGCAATAAAAACGGAGTCGAGTTAAAAACCAACAACAAAAATTAATTCAAAGAAAACAAGAACATTATTTTTAATTTTTTTCGAATGTGAAGCAAGCGTATCTCCATTTTGGATTTTTTTCATATTTAAATTTTGCTAATTTTTTTAATTTTCATATTTTGTTTGTTTTTTAAAATATAATGGTGGAAGAAGTAAACAATGTTAACTCGGTTTCAACCTAGTTTCAACTCGACTACGAATTGACTCTGCAGTACGAACGCTAAAAAAAATAACTCGAAGTTGACCCAAAGTTAACTACAAGTTGACTCGACCCCGAGTATAAACGTAATGTATGAGTGGCAAATGAAAACCCATAACAAACGTCAAAAAAAAAATAATTTTTTTTTATATAAGAAATCGGTTTTTACATGTATTTTATAAATTTATTTTATCAAAATATTTCCAAAACATAAATTATTGAGCAATAAATTATTTGTATTTATAATATTTTATTGTAACATAATATTTTGTTTTTATTAGACAGCGCCCGCCAAAAAAAAAGCTAGTAAAGAGCAGTAAAATTATTTGTTTAAATTATTTGGAAAAAGATTGATCTTAAACGGATCACTTGCATCTCATAAATTACGTCTAATTTTCACTAGACGAAACCTTGTTTTGAATTTCAAAAATATCTATTTCGACACCAAATTTTAATGGGGTACTTTATTAAAAGAGATTATAATATAAAACATAACCTATGTATTCAAACTGTAAGACTAAAACCCGTATTAGCGTAGCTCTAATTATTAAGATTATAAAATAACTGAACAATTCCCGTTAATACAAAATTATTAAAGAAGCTTTGAAAATTTTTTGATTTACACCATATTCAAAAACTAATTTATTATTTAAAAAAATTACCCATCGTACCAAAATAAGTCATATTTTTAATTTATACCAAATCAAAACACATTGGTCTAATCGGAATGGGGATTTTTATGAGAATGGGAACTGACTGGTCGAATAAAAATTACGTAATATTTACCATTCTCAGTTGTCGTAGAACCGGAATCTGGGAGCTGGTGATCATAACCAAAAATTAGAATTGGGTTTAATTTAATCCAATATTTTATTGGGTTAATGTTATTCTTGCGAGAGTTTTGCCGTCTTACTTTGGTAAAGCCGCGTACACATTGAGCGAACGAACAGCGAATCAACACCAAACAGCGAATGTTTGTTATTCTTTCATTGACGATTTGGAGTGTCGTACACATCAAACGAACAGAAAGCAAATTTACCGTATGTGTCATGTTCACTATTTGTTTGCAAAATTAATTGGTGAACAAGAGTGATGTCTTTAAAAAAAAAAATTGTATTATTTTTTAATGAAATATTATATTAAAAAAAAAAAGTTAAATTATGTATATCAAATTGAATTTTAAAAATCGTTCTTGACTTTTGCCTGACTCTGTACAAGAAAAAACTTATTTGTGTTTGTCGTTCGTTGTATTGTTTTTGCGTTTTTATCATCCATACTGAACATCAATTTCCTTTGATGTTCCGCTCTTGGAGCGAACGCAAGCGAATGCGAATCGAACATTCGGTTCGCGGTTACGTCATAGACATAGAACATATTAAGCGAATTTGCGTTCGGAGTTCGCTGTTCGCTTGAAATTCGGTGTTCGTTCGCTCAATGTGTACGCAGCTTAAAAGTTATTCTTATCCGGATAGGAATGAAATTTTGCCCAAAGTAAGAGCAATTCTTCTTCAGAATAATTTTTTTTTTACTTTCAACAGTTGGTACCAAGCTCTAAAATATAATTTATTATTTAGAATTTTAACAAATATAAAATAATGCTATCAAATTATTGAATAAGGTATAATTATTCCAAATGATAATTAATAAAATTTAATATTCTGATTTATCGAAAAATTGAAAATTGTTATTTACTACCAACTCATAAAACTAAATATATCTAATATATGTACTCTAGTGGTAAACACTACAATTACGAGAACAAGAGAATTTTGCTATTCCTTCTTCTCAGTGGAATGAAACTCTTCATTCCGGAATGAAAATACACGGCATTGTTGTTGTAAAATTGCCAAAGTAAGACTACATTTTTATCCTATGCAATTGTTGTTGTAAATTTGTCAAGGAAATACGCTATGTGGTCTTTAAAAGCAGTAACACATGTACGATTTTTGCAAGGCAATTAAAATAGTCGCATCAAGTAGGCGATATCAAATGTCTTTAAGGCAAATTAAATGCCTTTAAGGCAAAAATAGAAAATTGAACATGGTTCAATTTTGTGTACGGCAAATTTTTTTGCCTTTCAGGCAAAATTACATAACCTTAAAAAAGTGATATATATTTCAACCAATCAACGCGCTGTATTTATTTACCTTAAAGGACAAATTTTTTCATGTATCGCTAAATAAAGGTGCTATTCCACTAGAAAAATTGACTGATGGTCCTATTCAGATCTTAAAAAAAAATTTTTTTTAATTGTTCTGCGCAGCTTCCAGTGATGTAGAAAAAAAATTTATAAAAATTTTGATGAGTCGCATTTATCTTAGATAGTAAACCTAAATAAAATAATAAATAATCATTCAAATGTATTATATTTCAGTTTTAATACACAAAACATTCAAAATGTTTATGATTTTATGTTATTACAATCAAATTTCATGTGAAAATTAATAAGTGTAAAAAAATATTGCACGCCTATGGAAACAACGTTAACATTTAATTTTCGGACGGACTAAGAAAAATAAATAACTAAATGTCAGTCATATCGATCAAAACCACAATAACGTAAAAAAATTGTTAAATTGCATTAATTCTTCGATTATCGATTTTAAACGATTCTTTTAAAATAAAATTATAAAAACATTTTGTGATTCAAAACGTTATAACATATAAATAATAAAATAAAATGATATAAATAAAAACCTAACCTAAAAACTGAAGTACAAATACAACATAAAAATGTAAACAATTAAGCCGAAATAGTACATCACTGTGTATCCGCCATGTTTTTTCTGCGCGTTAAATGTCAGAATTCCAGCGAGATTTGAATACTACTATACCTAGTCCATTATTTGACTATTTTTAGTACATTTTGCAAAATACTTACACAGTACACCGTATGTTCACTGATGGCTTTTTGACAGAAAATATCCGGATATTTTTGACAGATTTTACCCCCGCTAACTTGAGCTAAACCGGTTAGGAAATAGTCAAGTTCCATTCTAATCGGCCATACTCCAGAACTTCATCTAAAAGTCATTTTAGAATATTATTTCCAATGCACATGTCAAGTTTCATCATAATCGATTAAGGAATAGCTAAGTTTCATCCTACTTGGCCATATTCCAGAATTTTATCCAAAAATCATTTAGAATCTCATTTCCATCGCGGATGTCAAATTTCACTAAAATCTGTTAAGAAATAGATAAGTTCTAGGAGCCATTATGATTATAAAATAATGGAGTTGTATGATCTCGGAGTATATTGCAGTCGCTTCAATTTTCCGATAATATTAATTTAATTTAGTGAAGCCAGGCTTTTGAAATCATGCTTCTGAAAACCAGGCTTACCTACCAGACTTTTTAAAAACATAGTTATTTTTATTAATTCGGACCAACTTAATAAAAATAACTTTGTTCTTAAAAATCCAGAATTTTGAGAACCAAGATTTTTAAAACCATAATTTTGAAAACCTGTCTTTTGATAACCATGATTTAGTAGTAAACCTGTATGTTTCACATGATTTATATTTTCTTTCATTTTTCTAATATTTATCTTGTTTCCAAGAAAAGTTCAAACCGGCTTGAATCCTTACGAATTTCAACGAAATTTTTTTCTTGTGGAAAGTATGACAGGTCGACTA
Organism: Tipula helvola; assembly: GCA_963556165.1. Classification (NCBI taxonomy): domain Eukaryota; kingdom Metazoa; phylum Arthropoda; class Insecta; order Diptera; family Tipulidae; genus Tipula; species Tipula helvola. Next base: position 93,545,755 of record OY744483.1, on the reverse strand, counting down.
GCGGAATCTGTAAAATCAGTTGGAAAATAATAATTAGGCAAATTGAGTAATTTTTTACAAAAGTTACGAAATATATTAACCATTTCTATTGTATCAGCTCTTCAGATTTTATAATATGCCTTAAAGATTAAAATCATATCGCCATTGTCATATACTTGTTGCTCTACTAAATACTACACTACCTATTTTGGAAGTATATCTTTGCTACGGGTGTTTTGACATTAGCTTCAGTTTGAGCGAAAATGTTCACTTACTACGTTTCCATGATGGAGTTAACCGGGATTAACGTGGATTATCTCATCGTGGAAACATGTCGAGTTTAGGATTTTCGTTAAGTTTCTTAATCCAACTTAACTCAACGAAAGTAGTAGGGTTAGAAGAGATTCTATCTGTCAAAACAGAAAATACAATTATACCAATACAAAATGAAATGGTTGAATGAATTTTCTCTCCGTAATACTTTAAATATTAAATTTAAAAATTTCCACCAAACAAATAAAATTTTCAGAAGTGACTTTTAATTGTTGTGAAATGTTAAATTGCTCTAGAAATTATAATTGCATGGAAACGATATGGATTAGCGCCGCCATGTTATTAACTCAACGAAACTCTTAATTCGGGATAACTCTGTCATGGAAACGAAGTATCTGTTATGTCGGGGTAAAGCGTGAAGTAATTTTAACGAGACTGAACGAGAGGTTGTTAAAAGAGTGTAGCCAGTAACATTGGAAGTCTACATTGTGTACTGTTGTGTTAAAGATATTACTGACTTGCTGCCGCTAGTCCAGCCTTTACTATTCATGGAAACTAGGTTGGAGTTTAGTTTTCGTTAAGTCATTTTAAACTTGTCGAACATTTTACATTGGCGTAAATGTGTATTAAGAATTTTTATTATTAACGCAATAAAAAATATCACAATAATTAAATACAACAAACAAAAAAATATTGACAAAACCTAAGAACGCAATACTAAAGAAGCCAATTTAAAATTTAACGAAAACCTAATTTCCTAACCTAAGATAATTATTGCCGTCTACAGAAGAATGGTGATACTGATTCTGATTACATAAATTGAGTGACATACCAAGTAGTGGTATGGCTTTTTTATACTAAGGGCCTATTTATTAATTCACACCAAGCAGTGTAGTGTAAAAATTGTCCTTATTTCTCCAAGAGAAAACAATGAAAGCAGACAAGGAAAAATAATGAACCAGACTGCATCGTGAGAATAGAAAAATAGACCCTAGATATTCTTGAAAATGGAGCGAGCTATAACATAACGAAGCTAAAAATGTGTAATCTTATGCTAGTCATACCTTTTTTTGCATTAAACCAGCACAAGAAAATATGCTGTAAGTGGTACCAACATTACAAATAAAAAATGTATATTTTTTGTAAATAGTTGGTAAAATTTCATCTTTTTAGGTTGCCGGTTGATCATCACAAACTTTAGGAATCTCTAAGCTAAACTCAGCTTTAAGGCCCTCGCAAGCAAGTAGTCAGTGCATCGACGAAGAAAGAGGATGTGAAAGAACGAAAGAAAAATGAAAATTTTATTAATTCTTGCGAGATCATGTACACAGACTAGCTTTACGCTATGCTAAAAAATGACGATAATCTCATCTTTTAAGGGCTTTCAAATAATTCTGAGTTCGAAATCGTTTCATAAGTTGAACGTAGCTTTTAATTCTTGTGCTCGTTTTGTTTACAATAAAAGAAAGTATGACTCGATATCAGGGTATTCGCGTAAAATCTTAAATTGTGATCTGGGCAATTACTTAAAGTATAATTCTGTTCTATTTTTATATAAGATAATTTTATATAAAAGCCCTCAATATCTTTTTGACATGATACACTTTGTACGGTCGCTACGCACATCTGGAATTAATCTACCGGCTAATTGTGCTTCAAAGCAACGTCAAGCATCATTTTTCGTACGTGCTGTAAAGCTTTGGAACACCCTTGACCCTGCTTCCCAGTCTTTGACTAGCCTTAGAGCTTTCAAAATCTCATGTTTCTCTCATTTTTCGTCTGGTCAAATAAATGCATTTTGATTGTACGATTATTTATTTGTTTATGTCTTGTATTATATTATGAAAGCAAATTATAATTTATTCCATTTTGTAAAAAAAAATATTATAATTATCTATGTTTAACTTTTTTGCAATGTATACATAATAAAAATTTTCTTTTTAAAAGAAAATTTTAAAAAGGCTTATAGCCTTATTTGTATAATATTTTTGTTAATAAAAAAAAAAAAAAAAAAAATTACACCGTTATTTATTATTATGAACGTGTCCAAACTCGGTGATAATTATTTCAGCTGTAACAGTTATGACTTTATTTTGTATGCAACTAAATTATCACAGCCACTACGTGTTGTAAATTTGACACTTCTGTAATAATATTCATAAACAAAAGCGCGCAATAACAAAAATTAAGCCGTATCACGTTAATTTATTTCTAAAAAATAGTACAAATAATTTTTTATAAAAATTAAAAAAAATTTTTAACGAACTTATTACAAGATGTGGAAGAGAAAATTATTTCACTCACGTCAAAATTATTACAAAAAAATTTATTACAGAATTCGGACACGCCCTAACTGTACAAGTAATGTTTTGATAATACAGTCATCACTCGCATTGCGCGACTTCTTTTTACGAAATTTTGATATAGATGACCATAGCCTCTGTTTATGAAAAGAAAGTTTGTTATTTTCGTAAACATAAACTATTATTTATTTTTGACATTACACTATAATAAAATTTCGTAAAAAGAATTCGTACAATTCGAGGGATGACGTGCTTTTTAAAATCATGTCATACCTACTCGTATGTAAAACTAGCAGTAAAATCCCAATTTTTTTGTTGTTTTTCTGAAAATTTGGTTGATGTAAAAAAAAGCTTAATTGAAAAATCGGAACAGTGAACAATTTTATATAGTTAGGATATTTTAACACTAAGCTGAATGAAAATTAATTCAAAATTAACCAACTATGTGTTTTTTTTAGAAACTAGTTAACTGCCAAAAGTAAATTGTTCAAGAAAAAGCATTCGAAAAAAAAAAATCGCAGTAGGTTTTAGTAGTAATTATTTATTTTTATTTAGATTTTCCGGAGAAATGGAGGAAAATATTGGAAAACTGGAGTGCTTTTAGAAATGAATACGTATTTTCGGTAGACTACGTCTGCTGGATGTGCCCTATGGAGGCAAATTATCGCTGATTAAAACAGAGAGAGAATACAATTGCCCAGTCCTTTAACTAAATAATTTTTGTATTTCAACATACAACAATATTTGAGTTAGGCATAAAACGATTAATCGACTTGATCAAGATATTCGGTCCAAACGTAAATAAATACCAAGCTCAAATTCTATAAATAAACATCTTTTAATCATAACCACATGACAATAAAGTGGGTCCATCGCACGAGGCAAACCTACGTACAATACGTATAACTATATAGTAAATCTTTTAATCAATTTACTTTTGTCGCGATTCGCGAATCGAATAAACGTACATTTCCTCAACTGTATCGTGTTTTCTTTCTTATATGTATATTATTAATAAAAGAAGAAAAAAGTTACGATTAATTTTTATTTTTTTATTCGAAATTATTTAATTTTTTGAAAAATGGTTTTTATTCATATCATTATAGTTGAACATCTTAGTTTTGTGGAATAATTTATTTTAATTAAATTAAAAATATTTTTATTTTTATTTCAGTTATTTAAACATATTACCTACATACATATAAAATTTCTTATATAATTTAATTAACTAAAAAAAAAAATAAAGTTTAATTTTAATAATAAAATTGTTTCGTATAGTAATTAATTAATTAATTAAATAAATAATAACAACATGTGGAACAGTGGCATAAGACGGAAAAAAATTAATAAATATGAATTATAGTTTATGGTGAAGTCTAATTTATAAAAGAAGTAATTTGTGAATATAAAATATCGTTTTAGAAGTTTAAGTTTATTTTAAATTGATTATTGCCTAAAATTGCTGCCTAATTATTATGGCATTATTTAATAAAATATTTTCATCTAGTAAACGGAAAAATGTTGATACATCAATCCATTCACAAAATAAAAGGTAATAAATTTTTATGTTTTTAAGTAGTATATGTATATGATTTTTTTTTTATTTTCTTAAGATGAATATAGTAATTTTTCTTTTTTTCGTATTTACACACAAATATACATAAAATAACAAACACACAAATTACGAATAATAACGTGACATGGACATAAATATTTATATTATGATGCAGTAAATATAATAATCATGGGCGCGAAAAATCTACATCACACTTCATAAAAAGTTAAATCAGCAACCATTTGCTTGGCCATTAATCTTATCGAAAGGCTAAATATTTTGAAAGATGTAAATAAAAAGAAAATTGATTGTTTGAGGCTTTATTCTGCGGATGTCAAGTCACATGACTAGACACTGTTTAGACTTTGATTTTGTAGTGTGTCATAATTTTAAATCCGGTTCTACTATACATACATTATTCGATAGCAGATTTTGTCATTTAATTGGAAATATTGAGTTTAGGAACAAATTCGTTAAAATTGGTGATTATTGTTAGTTTAATTTGGTAAATATTGCGTAATTCCAAAAAACACACCAGGTAAAGTGTGCTACGAATTTGTTAAACGCGTGGGTTTGACAAAAAATGTAAATTTGTATATTTTAACGTTAAAAAATTACCAGTTAACGGATTTAATGGTATGATGAGAGGAAATATGTTTGGTATGCTGTATAAAATTAGATATAAATTCCAAAATAAAGAGACTCCATTTTTGATAATCCACACACTTAAAAAGGAGTTGCAGAATTTTTAAAAACATAACATCTTAAACACAACTTTCTTAACTAATTAATTTAAATTTGAAGATCAAAGCATTCGAAGTGTGACAATATTCTGCTGCCAAACATAAATTTTGAGATAATTTACTGTTTCGAAATCATTAACCGAATGGAATTTTTAAAAGCTCTTTGTCAAATTAGTTCGATTTTCCGTTTTTATGTTGGTTATATTTTTATGAGTACATTTAATGTTGGCTTTGACTTTCTATAAATTTTAATTATTTGAATATCATTAAAACGTTCACAACAAATTTAAACTAGTCATAATGGTAATATTAGTTAATTAGCAAAGCTCCGTCTCGATTCGAAACGGCATAATTCGAAATTGATAAATAACATTTGCAGTGTAGGCCGAACCGCTACCGCAATAAATTGTAGGAAATTTGCAGAAACAAGATAAAGTTGGTTTCTTTAAATCACCGACGTGTTATTTACGATTTATTAAGCTAATATACTATATTTTTTTGCCTATATTTCACTGATTAATTGATTTTCTGCAACATAAAAAATATTCTGGATATTACGTTGGAAAATCCTTCTGCAACAAAGAAGCTAGATCTTTTACAAGTTCACCAAAAACTTCTTAATTGACAAATTGCATTATTTTGGTTGTCTGCCTTTACAAAATTTCGCTGAACCATGATGGCATGTGTATACCTAAACCGGTTTGATATTTTAATTTATTAAAATTGGTCATTTCCTTTTAAATCTACAGTACTAAAACCGTATTATGATTCATTTTCTACAACTTAATCATCTTAAGAAAGTTGAAAACTATAAAAACTAGATAAAGTTTATTTGGGAATCAATAAAAAAAAAATGTTTCGAAAAGCTAAAATAAATTTTATTACCTTGGAAATTATTTTTTGTTCATGTATGTAGGCAGTTATGCTTAATCGTTTATTTGACGATAGAGCTTTTTCGGTGGTAAACCAAACAATATACAATGTCCAACTTTAAACCAGTTCACATTTTATTGGATTATCATCTCTTTTGATTGGATAAGCTGGTTTCGCTTGGATTTAGTTGGCTTGTTTTATTCGGCAGGTAATTAAGTAATATGTACTTTGATTCTTGATAAATGTTAGAATATACTTCATTAACTAAAAATGATTTTGGTATGTACTGGGGAGAATTTAATAATAAGAAGCTGAATTATGAAACTGAAACTTGTTCTTATAAGTATTCGTCTGATACATTTCTGAGAAGAACAGAATCGAAATTTAATCGCTTCAAATTAGAGGTAAATAACGATAAGCGTCACAAATTATAATCGGTTGAACGGCATTTTGAATTCTTAAAATTGATCAGGGGTAAGATTCATTTTTCTGATCATTTTAAATCAATATTTACCAGTTCGAACTCGATTGAACCAGGAATTTACATGTCTTTATTTAAGGCACATTTTGTAACCTTTCACCTAAATGAAGCCAATTTTAATTGGAGAATGTTACTTTTTTAATGGCCCGTCTTTCTATCTTTATTTTTATTGTTTTTTCATATTGTAACGAGTAATACCAAAGCTCCTAGATATACAAGCCATCAGCATCGACCCTTTAAATCAAGAAGCTTAATTTAATGGGTATACATTTTACGTTTTCCCATAAGAACCCATGTAAAATTGATCATTTTTGATTACAATTTTATGAATGAAAAATACTCGTAACAGAAAATATTTTTAGGTTTATATTTAAATAAAACCTTTTAGTATAACATATTTTAAAACTAATAATTTAAATTTAGTAATTTGTTAATTATAATTAAAAATAAAATTGTACAAATTTACTTTTTCTTTGTATGTAAATGTAAAAAAGTAATGTAAATACAGTATAAAATTAATAAACACAAAATCAATGACGTAAGATATTATGAAGTTAGCTACACAAGATTTTTTTCGTTTTCGAAAATTCGAAGTTCGAATTTTGAAAATATTTTTAACAGTGCAATAATTATGTTAAATATTTATAATATTTTTAGCGTATTTCTTATGAAATACATTCGCATGATCGTTAAACTTGCTAAAACATTATTTTGGATTGTTTTGCTGAAATTTCAATTTAAATATTTCAATTTTTATATTACCGCCATCTGATTTGAAACACGGAAACTACACGTCCATTTTGTTTTTTTTAAATATATTTAATTAGTCGAGTTTATAAATAGGTGGCACTAATGGCTTATTATAAAAAAAAATTCGAACAAATGGTCATGACATAAAAATGTGTTTGTAAATAAAGGGTTTTTTATTTGAAAGTTCAAATTTTAACCTGACGGTTTGTATATCTAGGAACGCTTTGCTAATACTAACTAATATATATTTATTTCCTTAATTAAGAGGCCCCTATTTTCAAAACGGTCCATTCATTTTAAGCAAAATAATTGCAAAGAACTTCTCATACAAAATTCTGCACTAAAAAATTAAATTAAGTAATTTTGCTGAAATAAGGTATTTTCAGAATCTAGTTGCTGACTAAATTTCTTAAATTTTGTACAATTAACTCAATGAAACCATGTCATTTTATACAGGGTGTTTGGTGCATCGTTTGCCAAATTGAATTTTCCCAAAGGAGGGGTCATTTGCTATCTCTTAAGCCCCAATAACTCATTTTTGGCCCTACGGATTTCTTTTCATTAAATCGAAAAAAGTTTGAAGAAGGTAAAAATAACTGAAAACTCAACTTTTCATTGCAATAAAAAAAACCTAAAAGTGATTTGGGGCCAGAAATGAGTTATTGGGGCTTAGAAGATAGCAAATGACCCTCCCTTAATGTGTATGTATGTAATATGTATGTATGTAATTTAAGCCAAAACCAGTTTTTATCGTGAATGTCGAATATCAGGCTGATGTGGCCCGATACTCAAATTTTGTGATTTAGTAAAATATTTTTTTTTTTTTTTTTTTTTCGCTGGCGCTACATCCCATGGAGGGATTTGGCCGCTTCATTATGAAGTTTCGTAATCAGTTTTTAAACGGATAATGAATGATTAATTCATTGATCCTACCCCGTTAACCAGCCGTGATTTTTTCATCACCCGCCGGGAATTGAACCCGGGACCTCCGAAGCTTAAAGCAAGCATGCTAACCACTGTGCCACCGGGGCGGTAAAATATTTGAAATGGTTTTTATGACATATTGTCTAGTGTTGTAAAGGGGATAGACTAGAGAACTTAATAAAAAAGTGCGAAGATCACGATCACTCTTAGTTTTTTTTTTAACAATGTTAAGTTGAGTTTTAAGTTTTTACTATAGATTTCAAATATTTTAAGAGGTTATGAAAAGAAATCCGTAGGGCCAAAAATGAGTTATTGGGGCTTAAGAGATAGCAAATGACCCCTCCTTTGGGCTAATTCAATTTGGAAAACGATGCACCAGACCAGTTTTGTAAATAAATTTTGAATAAGACTATTTTGTTACTTTAGGAGTATTTTATGGCGTCCTTAAAATATGTGTACATATATTTAATTATTATGACATAATGAAATTGAGAACTCCTCAAAACCGCTTACTATTGGCCCTCTCCCTTTTTGCACAAAGAAGACAAATAAATACCAGAATTTATCAAAATCTTTTTTGGGTGTACTTTTTCCATTTCACGTACTAAAATAACGAACTCCTCAAAGCCGCTTAGGATTTGGCTCCTTTACACAAAGAAGACAAAACAAAAAAAATAAAATAAATCAAACTTGTTTAATTATATTTATATAAATTTAACTGTTAAATAAAATTTGTTAAAATTTGTTTTTTCTGCTTTACAACAATAGATGTCACTATCCAAATAAAATGTTGTAAATATCAAAGACTTACAAAAATCTAATTGCGTTCATTAACCATCAACAAAGTTAGCGAAGGCACCAATTTTATATGGTAAATTTGAATTTTTAAAATCAAAATATCTCGTGAACCAAACACGTCATGAAAAAAAAAATTTGCAAAATTATCATGAATAAATCTAGTTTCATTGTGCCAATTTTCATAAAAATCCGAGGTTGTGTATGAAAGTGGACTTAAGCCCAAAATTGTATACATATTATGTTATGTTATTTTTGTTTTTTCAATACAAATTCATTAAATCAAACATGAATCTCAATCTTTAAAATTTTGTCAAAGAGTTGCCCAACGAAAAATTATTCGATCTTCGAAAAGTGCTGCCTGACGTTTGCAGAAAAAAATTAAAATAATAAATATTTTTTCGACAGGACTGAAATTTTGATTAAAAGTATCGAAGTACTTTTTATTTTCTAAACGACCGAAAAAAGTCCTATAGGACCAAATTTTTCATCCCTGATATACATACAGTGAAAATGTCAAACAACTGTATGAAGTTAGGTAAAATTTTAGTTGTTTGCTTACTAGCGACACATGTGTATAATAGCTGAAACTTTTAATAGAAATTTTCCATGTGATCCCGATAGCTTACTATCCGGAGCTAATAAAAAAACGCGGCACTATTAGCTATGTTTTTTTATAATGGCGCCCGTATAGGATAGGAAGATTTTTCAATTAGTAAGAGAGTTCGCATATAGATGGTGTGTCTGGGATTTAGTATTAGGACGGATCCGATTTCTGTAATAAATATTTCTGCTGTAATAATTTTGACATTATTTTGTATGCAACCAAATTATTACAGCGACTACATGTTATAGTTTTGACGTTTCCGAAATAATTTTTGTTGATTTTAGTAAAAAGATTTTTGCATTAATGACATTAAATTTACCACCAATAAATTTTTAATCGTTCATAAAAGTGATCATGCGAGTCTTCATTTTGTTCTTTTTAATCATTTTGTGAGCAATCTATTCGTTTTTGTGCTTCACCAAAAATTGTGTAATATTGTATTAGCTAGCCCTTGTAATAATATTATCAGCAAGCCCTAATTTTATCTTATCAAGTGCATAATTCCGCAATTCATTGCCATTACATCTTTAAATGATGGGTTTTAGATTATTAATATACAGCAAATATTGTTGATCAACTAGCAATTTTGTTTGTTTAGAAATGCTAAATTTTCGTTTAGCGCGTCTAAAATTTCATTCATTTCTATGATAAATATGCCGGTGATCTGTAGATTTCTTTATTGGGGTTATATTTTTAAAAAAAATTGATCTAGACGCTATTTTAGTATGATTGTATTATTCTCCAAGCATTATCTGTCAAATTTATTATATGAAAATTTATCAGTATTCGGACGCAAACGAACTTATTACAAAATATGGAAGAGAAAATTATTTCACTCACGTCAAAATTATTACAAAAAACAAAATTATTACAGAAATCGGATCCGTCCTTAGATAAATTTAATAAATATTAATATGACTAATTTGTAACAATGCAGATACAATCGTCTCAGCACAAAAACTAATAAATTATCTTTATAAAACAACAATATTCGTATCTTGACATGTTTTGTTTAGAAATACAACTCTAAATTTATTTTAAATAAAATAGAAAAATATTTTCCAATTAAAGTTAAAATGTATTCATTAACACTTTACATATAAATGAAAACCTCTTATAAAATTCCAATAAATCAAGAAATATCATTCATAAATAACAATTTATTTACACTTGTGTTACATAGGAATTCCTATGTAAATGTTTGACATTTGAGATTTTGTCCCAGGACAACGACGCACCATACAGCAGACACTCGAAATAAAAATTTCTCCTATACCAATAGACTTCAGGTTTTTTAACATGCAGTCAGTCTACACTAAAAGTTAATTTTTTTTATCTTTTTAGTAACATTAATGAAGTGGTAGGTACCAATTTTGTTTTTTTTTGCTTTTGCTCTATTTTGATTTTTTTTTTATTGTAGCGCATTTTTAACGTTTCGTAAAAATATTTTCAATATTAAATTCGTTTCTTGGTGTTTTGTGTTTAAAATTTTATGATTTAAATTTTTCGGTTTAAATATTGTTTCGTTTATATATTAATACATAGTTTCTTTTATGCTTAATTAATAAATTTCGGTCGGTTTCTAATTAATAATTAATTTGTTTAGTTGAAGTAAATTGCTCTTTAGTTTTTCATATTTTGTTTTTTCCGTGTAAATTTTGTTCTTGAGTTCGTCATAAATTTTGAATTATTTTTCGGTATTAATTTTGTTTTAATTTTCTCCGTTATTAATCAATGTCATTGACATTCATTTTATCAACCTAGACCAAATCTAACTTGAAATCTACCTATTCTAAATCTAAATCTAATATTATAAATCTAACTAAGTTAGATTTATAATATGGTCTAATCTAAACCTAACTAAACTAACGTTACTATTTATTCTAAACTAGCTTTAACTAAGATTTACAAAAAATTAATTAATTAATTCTTCACTTGAATTGAACACTACCGTGAAACTGGATTAATCAAAACACTCAGACTAAACACCACCTTCAACGTTTCACAAAATTTAAATAAAAAAAAATCATAAAATGTTGCAAAATATAAGGCTGGAATATAAAATCCCAAAACGATAAATCGCGAGACAAGAAATACTGAAGGATACCATCATATTCCCGAACGAAAAAAACAACGAGCGAGTTCACCCTCAACTCGCAAAAGATTTATGTGAAAACTTTTTTGTATAACTATTGAATCATTTCGAGCCATTTCGTTAAGGCTCAGAAACCCCTCCATAAAGACGGGTGTAGTTGGCTCAATATTTAAACTAAGTTACATTTTTGGTTCAGAAAGCCAGTAAGTTATAATTCTATTTTGAATTTGGAGGACGAACCTTACTGACAATAATAAAGCATGAGCAAAGTACAGTTCTGTTAAGTTAACCACATAAACCTCCATAGTAGTAAATAGTCACGACAAACTCACTGAACAAAGCAAAATCAGGTTACACGTACGCTAAATGATCGTTACAGTACTCGTTCAAAATTCTCAAATAAACATCGAACTCGTATTGTAGCAACTCATTTACCGCCCTTGTGACGTAAATAACCATTACACTTCACAAGCATAATGTGGTCTTTTTACTCGTATGTAATTTTCATTTTCAAAAACACTTGCTGCTGCGGCCGTATATAGCAGATATTTTCACAACAAAATAAATTAAAGTAGGCGGTTTTTTTTTAGATTTTTTTTGTATTCGGCTCACGATGTTTTTGAAATGCCGGATGATGTTGTATATTGCATGAGTATGCGTAGATTTTGCATTGATTTTACGTTTTTTTTATTTTTTGTTCTTATTGATATCCACACATACCAGCAATATTTTTTGTTCGGCATTTTTGTTTCCGTAACCCGACTTCTATACAATTTTTTACTTACTCCTGCCGCTAAAGATGTTTTCACATCAATAAAATTTAAAAAATGTTTCTTTTATAAAAAACTTCAAATTTTTATTAACTTAATATAAATACATATTAAGTTAATAAAAATTTGAAGTTTTTTATAAAAGAAAAATTTTTTAAATTTTATTTTCTTTAAATTTTGTGAAACGTTGAATGGTGGTGTTTAGTCTGAGTATTTTGATAGCTTTAACTAAAATAAACAAAAAAAATGCTATCGGCTATTCAATTTTTACACCTAAAATACACTAACATTAAACCCAAAAACAACAAAAAAAATATTTAACCCTCAGGGTACCGACTATAAAAAAGTCACGTTCAGTACTGACATGGGCTAGCCTAACCCGGCAACTTTGATTGGCTGTATCTTGGGCTGTAGTTGGCCAATTCAAACGTTTTTTTTTTAAATCGATAGTCCATTTTATCACAAATACGAGGGTGCTAATAGATTTATCGAATAATTTGTTTAAACAAAGATACATTCAAAAGTTTAAACATTTTGAAAATTTTTTTTGTGAAAAATCACTTTTTTTTTTAAATTGCATAACTTTGTAAAAAAAAAGATATCGAAACTTTTCTTGTTGCATTTTAAAGCTAAAAAGTTGTTCTTTAAAATGGCCGAATCAGTTTTTTGATCCATTCCAAAAACTATATTTTTTTTAAACTTTGAAATCATCCGTTTTTTAGGATGGCGACAAAATGTTCCATGATTGATTTATCGTAACAAGGCACAACTATAATATAAATAAATAACAAAATTGATTGTTGAATGAAAGTTTTATTGTTCAAAATATAAAAAAAACAAAATCAGACTGTATTTCCACATTCGCAGCGTATTTTGGCTACATGGTCTCTGCACATAGCCTTATTACATTTGAGGCACTTGTAAAATGTTTTGCGGTCGAGAGAACGCGGAGTGCTAGTCTAGCAGCTAGCGCAGGTTAAACAAGTTGCATCGCAAGTTCCATTCCATAATCAATTCTTTTCATTTGAGTGTTATTTTGATTTAAATTGTAAAGGATAAAAGAATTTAACAAACATTTGGTTACAATGAACACCGTTTCTTAAAACCAAACCTTTTATTATAATGAACGCCGTTCATTATAACCAAATTTTTGGTTAAAATGAACACACGTTTATAATGAACAAAATTATTTGTCCTATGACCGTTCATTATAAGCGAATTCTACTGTACATAAGCATAGAGCATAATTTTGAGGGTAGGATACACAATAATAAATTTTTAATTAATAATAAGTATTTAATTAATAATAAAAATATAAAAAATAGTAAATTGCACAAACCAAAACACTTTACTCCAGCCAAAACTCCAAAAAAAAAAAAAAATTCTGTCTCCCGAAAATACGGATTTTGTAACGTTTAGTACTGACTGGGTGAGAAATACCCGAGGTCAACTTTCTAACTCGTACCACTCAAGCACCAAGCGCAGACTGAGGCTGCCACTCACGGCTTACACAGACACTACCACAAATATTTTTTACCCCCCACTCCGGACCCCCACCTTTCACTTCCTTTCAAATGGCGCGACTTTCAAAATCTGTCTGGGTTACGGTAACCCAGTCAGTACCCTGAGGGTTAAGAAATAGTATAAAAATAATTGTATCCCATAACCTAAAAAATTTATTAAAATTATCTATTATTAAACCGAAATACTTAAATCACAAAACTTTAAACACAAAACACCAAGAAATGAATTTAATATTGAAAATATTTTTACGAAACGTCAAAAATGCGTTACAATATTAAAGCAAGAAAAAAAAAAATTCATAATAGAGCAAAAGCAAAAAAAAAAAACAAAATTGGTACCACTTCATTTAAGTTACTAAAAAGATAAAAAAAAAACCAACTTTTAGTGTAGATGCGTGTTAAAAAACCTTGAAGTCTATTGGTATACGGGCGCCTTAAGTCTCGATACCCAGCAAATTTTTTGTCTTTGGTAACAAGTCTTTTGTTTGTCTGGGATAGAGAAAATAATATGAAATTACACTGGTTAAAAGAGACAAATTTCTACGCAACATGTCTTGCGGTTGTCTACAGGCATTATGTAATTTAAAGCGCTCCTTTCGGTGGAAAATAGAAGGAATGGTAACAAGTGTTCTGGTTGTCTGGAAAATGTCTTCAAAAACCGCTTTGTTTTCGACACCAACGCACAAAAAGCATAATATTTCGCCATTTTTTGTAGATTCCCAGCAAATTGTTTGTCTTTGGTAGCAAGGCTTTTGCTTGTCTGGGATAGAGAAAATAATATGAAATGACACTAGTTAAAAAGAGACAAATTTCTTAGGCAACATGTCTTGCGGTTGTCTTCAGTATGTTACTAGAGACATAAACGTTGTGTAATTTAAAGAGCTCCTATCGGTGGGAATTAGAAGGAATGTTCTGGTTGCAACGCACAAAAAGCATAATATTTCGCCATTTTTTGTAGTTTTTATTATTATTTTTGTGCGGATGGTGATGTGTTCAATTTTTTTTGTAGGTTAAATAAAGATTATTTAATTTAAATATAAAAAATATTATTCTTATAAAATATTTTAAATTCAATACAATATTTATTTGTGAAAAAAATAAAACAAAAATTATGATAACAAACCCAGCAAACGTGTCTTAAGTAACACATGCAAGACAAACTCAAGACTTGTTATGGTAACAAACCCAAGTCAGCCAAAAGACAACTCCATGAATTTGGGACGAACAGTGTTCAAAGACATGTCTTGTGGTCGTTATTGGTAACATGTATACAAGATATCTTGGGTAACATATCTCAAGGTATTCATAGGTAACATGTCTGGTGGTCGTTATTGGTAACATGTCTGGATGTTGACTTTTGTAATATGTTTGGTGGTCGTATTAAGTACTTTCATACCAAGCTTTTCTTACAAAATACATTTATGAAATAATATGTTGTCGAAAACATTTTTTCATATTTAATCAGACAAATTTTAAACTTCGTAATTATTCGTGTGGGCATGATACACACACAAATGAGATTTCAGCTGGGGTTTTTTGATGTTGAGTTAATTTTATTAATTGTAGGGCCATGTGGGCGTTAAACCACGTCGCACTGCGACCTAAAAGATCTTTTGTGCATGATCGATTTTGAGTTAGTGAATATAATTCGCTAAGTCAATACACTCTGGTTATATACTTAATTAATACTATTATTACTTAATATTTAGCAGGTTGGATTTTTGTAGTTCGGTCGTAGCTACCTGATGAGTAGCACTAGAATTAGCGACACAAAAATATCAAAGAGGTTTTCATTTATGAGAGTCGATACATTTTGTATTGACTCTGGGGTAAAGAAAGCGGGAAGGGAATAAAATTTTCTACTTTTGCTGGTTAGATATATTAGATTTAGGAGTGTGACTGCTTCAAGCATGTTACCTAAGACAATCGTCATACATCTTGCTAAAGACAAACCCAAAATATGTTATCAATGAAGAATGCAAGACATGTTGCCTAATACGACCACCAAACATGTTACAAAAGTCAACATCCAGACATGTTACCAATAACGACCACCAGATATGGTACCTATGAAGACCTTGAGATATGTTACCCAAGACATCTTGTATACATGTTACCAATAATGACTACAAGACATTTCTTTGAAGACTCTTCGTCCCAAATACATGGAGTTGTCTTTTGACTGACTTGGGGTGTTACCGTAACAAGTCTTGAGTTTGTCTTGCATGTGTTACTTAAGACACGTTTGCTGAGTAGATTTATTCAGACATTTGCAAAAAAAAAAATGGGAAATTGTAGCTACTTCTATCATCCACTTAAAAATACTGGCACTCGCAGCATTAAGAATTATGTTTAAGCGCCTTAAGCGGACAATAGTGAACTACTGGACTTCTAATAACAACAATTTGCTATATGAAGTTATATGGAAATAGTGTCTATTTAATTTGAATTGTTATGTATTAAATGTGTGATGGTTGGAAAATCTAGTTAATCTATTACATAGTTTAAAGTGTAATTTTTGTATATGTATTTGATTCATTTGGTACCACTTTTTCATTTTAGATGCCAAAAAATGTTGCTTAAATATTGCATAAATTTGATATTAAGCTACTTAATACTAAAAACATAACTGTTTTAAAAATATTAAATTTTGGCTTGTAATTATCTGTTAAAACGTGGTAAATATACACTAATTTAGTTTGAAAAAGGTTTAGTGACTCAAAGATGTATTTATAGTGAATTTAACATTAAATTTCTGCAATTTTTAAGCACATTTTTCGAGCATTTAAAACGATAAAACTGTTCTAAATGAATCAACTACACTCCCGAGCAACTGAATCGACTAGACCAACAAAACACATATTTTTTTTAAATGGCTGGATCGATTTTCGAAAAACAACCTTCTTTTGACAGCCTAGTATTTTATCTTTTCAAGGATACCTTTATCATTAAAATCCATATAGTACTTTTCAAATTAAAGCAGTCTTAGCAAAATGCGATGTTTCGGTGAAAACAATTGGCGTGATGCAATCTCCTGTATAATGCCACGTTGAGACCGATATTTGTCGTCACTTATGAGTCAGACGTTGACCTGAACAAATCTCTACCAGTTTAATTCATTATATCCTTAAAATCATGGATACCACCCCAGAAAAGTCCGCACAAGTTGTTGCTTTATTGCAAGAAGGACGCAATCAACAAGAAGTCGCTCATCAGCTTAACATGAGCCAATCTGCTGTCTCAAGAGTATTCAGAAGGTTTCAGGAAACTGGTACCTTCAATCGAAGACCACAAACCAGCCGGTTTCGGTATACACCAGAGAGGGACGATCGATTTATCGTCCTAACTTCACTGCGAAATCGCCATCTCACGGGCGTCGATGTGCAGTAGGAGCTAAGACAAGTTCGAGATGTAGCTGTTAGTCAATGGACAGTAAGAAGACGCTTAAACGAAGCCAACCTCACTCCAAGATGGCCCGCTAGAGGCCCAAAATTGACAACACGCCACCGCAAGCAGCGACTCGAATTTGCTCGCGAACACATCAATTGGAACATCGAGCAATAGACGTCCGTTCTATTTACTGACGAGTGCAGAATATGTCTCCATGGTAGAGACCGGGTCTACCGGCGTCCAGGAGAGCGATTTTCGCAGTGCTGTTTTGCTGAAACAGTCTCATACGGCGGCGGTTCGTGTATGGTGTGGGCTGGCATATCGTTTGAGCGGAAAACAGATCTTGTTTTCGTACCTGGTGGAGGCCGTGAAGGAGGTCTGACCGCTGAACGATATATCGAGGGCATTCTCTTGGATCATGTAGTACCCAATGCAGGATATATAGGGGAAGATTTCATATTGATGCATGACAATGCCCGGTATCACACAGCTAGAACCACTCGACAGTTCTTGGATGAGGTCGGACTCGAGACGATGAGGTGACCAGCACTCAGTCCAGACATGAATCCAATTGAGCATTTATGGGACGAACTAAAACGGAGTGTCCGAGCTAGAAATCCGGTATCATCTAACATCAGTGACCTGAAGATTGCGTTAGAGGAGGGGTGGGGTGCGATCCCCCAAGAATTTGTCAAAACCTTAATAAGGTCAATGGAGAACCGCATGCGAACCGTTGTAGACGCAAGGGGGGACCATACTTATTATTAACCAATAAAATTATTTTTGTTTTGCTTAAGTTTTTTGTTGTAATTTAATTTTAAACACCCCCAATATTTTTTGCTTAATCATCAATTTTGGTTGCGTTTTCATTCAAAATTCATTACAAAAAAAGTACTAAACCAATTCTCATAAAAATAGTGTCATTTTAAAGCAAAAATATCAGGCTTTCAAAAAAATAATGTCATATGAAAATCGGTTTGACGGTTCTAACAAAAATCGCCCTTATGTGAGCGCTTAAGGTTTTAGTCGATTCAGTTGCTCGGGAGTGTATATAAAAATCACAATTTAAAATACATACATAATAAATTAACTAGGTGTTCCAGCCATGACACTTTTAATACTTAACAATTAAAATTAAATTGACACTATTTCCATATAACTTCATACAGCAAATTTTTGTTATTAGAAGTCTAGTAGTTCACTATTGTCCGCTAGAGCACACCATACCAGTCGTCAATGTCATTGTTGTTTTTATTATTTTGTTATTGACGAATGGAACGGTGTGCTCCAGCGGACAATAGTGAAATATGTGATAGGCTGTAACAAAAATTTGCTATATGAAGTTATATGGAAATATTGTCTATTTAAATTTCATTTTTATTTGTGAAAATTATAATGATTGGAAAATTGAATTAATCCCATATGTAGCTTAAAGTGTGATTTTAGTATATCTGACCAATTGGGGCATTTTTTTCATTTTAAATATCAGAAAGTTGTGCTTTAAGATTGCAGAAATTTAATGTTAAACTCACTATAAATATATATTTGGGTTACTAAACATTTTTGGAGCTTTACTAGACCACAGTTGCTACGCTTTGACTTATTAATATAATCTAAAATGTAATATTTATAAAACCTTTATGTTTATAGTAACACTAGCTTATTTTGAAATTTCTGCAATTTTTAAGTACAAGTTTCTCATATTTAGAATGATAAGAATGTCACAAATGAATCAGATATACGAAAATCACACTTTAAGCTACATATGGGATTAATTCAATTTTCCAATCATTACAATTTTCATAAATAAAAATGAAATTTAAATAGACAATATTTCCATACAACTTCATATAGCAAATTTTTGTTACAGCCAATCAAATATTTCACTATTGTCCGCTTAACGCGCTTTTTAAACTTTTCCATTCGTCAATTAGCTGTGTTTTTTTATAAGTCTCGATAGATTTATTCAGCCATTTGCAAAAAAAAATGGGAAATTGTAGCTACTTCTATCATCCACTTAAAAATACTGGCACTCGCAGCATTAAGAATTATGTTTATTTTGACAACCCTACGTCATTGTTGTTTTCATTATTTTGTTATTGCAAAAGTATAAATGCATGAGGAAAAGTGTGAATACATTTTGTCCATATAAACAAATGAGAAGGATATACTAAAACTTTTTTTTCTTTCAAAATGTTACTATGATCTTCTAAATTTTGAGCAACTTTTACGCAAAAAGGTAAACAGGTTCATTTTTCGATTTTTCCATTTTTTTCGCAAAAAAAAAACTTGTGGATTGCGGTAAATAGTATTAAATAACACAATTTGAATATGCCTCTTCATAATGGAAGGAAATAATAAAAAAATGAATATGTACTTGTATCGTACATCTTCTGTCTTTTAAAATAGAGCAAAAGACTAAATGTAAATCAGCTTCTGGTTTCCTGTTGTATGATAGATGTACTAAAAATTGACTTTGGTATGCTTCCGTGCTAAAATACAATTTTTTAATGTGTGTCTTTACTCAAAACAGGGAAAATCTGTAGACTCGATAGCATATCTGGACAGCGATTTTGGTCGCAAAATGAGGATTGATTTGAGGATTACCGGAAGGCAATAGTATTGGTAAATTGTATTGGTGTTGAATGTGTATTTTTCTTTCAGTTTTTCGTTTAATATGATGCAAATAAAAGAGATCAAATGGCGCGAGTAATAGGGATAACATGATACAAATAAGAGGAATAAGCTCAGAAGAGAACGATTGAGAGTATGTATTAAGAGAGACTGAGACAGAACAACAAATTCTGAAGAAAAAAAAATTAAAAATATTACGAAGCGAGAGAGACTCAAAATAAAAAATATTAACCAAAAAAAACAAAAAAGCTAGAAAACAAAACGATTTTTTTTATTTTGTTTAGTATTGTGTTGCAACTCATGATGGTCGGTTGCCCTATTGACGATTGGAGCATCACGGATTCCACCTAGTGGAATATTTTTAAACTGAGCTACCTGATAATTTGACGTTCGAAATTGTTGTAAATAATTCCAATTTTCATCTGTAAACACAATTTTTACTTACCGGATTGCTAATAATTGTAAATAATTCCAATTTTGGACTATAAAAACCATTTTTAACTACCGCAATGCTAAATTTTCTTTCGTCGCATTTGTGACAAATGTCATTTTATCAGGTGCATCATTTTAACTATTGTCCTCGAGAGGCGCTTTCTTTACTTTTACAATCGTCAATACGATGTTATGTTCGAGGTTGGAGAAATTTTATTCTAGCATATACACAGCAAATAAAAAAGCGAGATGGTTTATTTTATTACTTTCCTTTTTAACTTGCGTAACCTTTTTTTATATACAATTTTTTTTTGTTTAGAATAAAATGTCTCCACACTTCGACATAACATCATAAAAGGAACAACCCTCACGAGCTGCAAGGCAACACAATACTAAAAAAATAAACAAAATCATTTTATTTTCTTACTTTCTGTTTTGGTTCCTTTGTTCAAAATTTAAAAATTAAAAATATTACGAATGGAGCCAACGAAGAATACATAAATTAAAAATCATTCATTTATGTTGCTTTTTATTTTTTTTTATTTGCGAGAAATTGTTTTGGTTACGTTTATGTATTTTGCTTTGGTTTTTTATTAACGAATGAATTCCACTAGTAAGAAGAAAGGGAATAATAACTCAAGGCGAGCGTAAGCACCAAAAATTTGAACCGATTCACCCGCTTGGCTTGTTTTTGATACTTACCCATGAGAAAACGCATGAGAAAATACACTAATACAATACAAATATTTGACGGCACACAATAGCAAAATCTATATTATACACCGTGTACATATACAAAATTCCCAATCCTCAATCCTCATTTTGCGACCAAAATCCCTGTACTAGGGTGGGATGTTGTAACATCACTTTCGATTCGAATGCGACAGATTTTTTGTCTCATGTTTCAAGAATAAAATTTTACTCTATTTCGTTTTTCAATTATACTTTTTTTCTTGCTATCTCAGCTTGCTTGAATAAAACAACATTCTATTTCTACTTATACTCATGATTATTATTACTCAAATTTTTGTTTAGTGATACTTTATCGATTTGAAGTAAAATAAAAGTACGCAACAAAAAGAGATCGCAATAGAAAAAGCGTAATCAAAAAGCGAAATAGAGTACAATTTTATTTTTGAAACGTCCCAGCAAATTTTTTGTCTTTGGTAACAAGTCTTTTGCTTGTCTGCGATAGAGAAAATAATATGAAATTACACTGGTTAAAAAGAGACAAATTTCTTAGGCAATACGTCTTGCGGTTGTCTTCAGTATGTTACTAGGGACACAGACTTTATTAAATTTAAAGCGCTCCTATCGGTGGGAAATAGAAGGAATGGTAACAAGTCTTCTAGTTGTCTTGAAAATGTCTTCAAAAACCGCTTCGTTTTCGATACCAACGCAAAAATGCATAATATTTCGCCATTTTTTGTAGTTTTTATTATTATTTTTGTGCGGATGGTGATGTGATGTGTTTAATTTTTTTCTAGGTTAAATAAATATTATTTAATTTAAATATAAAAAATATTTTTCTTATAAAATATTTTAAATTCAATACAATATTTATTTGTGAAAAAAATAAAACAAAAAGTGTTAACAAACCCAGCAAACGTGTCTTAAGTAACACATGCAAGACAAACTCAAGACTTGTTATGGTAACAAACTCATGTCAGTCAAAAGACAACTCCATGTTTTTGGGACGAAGTGTCTTCAAAGAAATGTCTTGTGGTCGTTATTGGTAACATGTATACAAGATGTCTTGGGTAACATATCTCACTCAAGGTCTTCATAGATAACATGTCTGGTGGTCGTTATTGGTAACATGTCTGGATGTTGATTTTTGTATTATGTTTGGTGGTCGTATTAAGTGCTTTTCATACCAAGCTTTCCATACAAAATGCTTTTATTAAATAATACGTTGTCGAAAACATTTTTTCATATTTAATCAGAAAAATTTTAAACTTCGTAATTTTTCGTGTGGGCATGATACACACACAAATGAGATTTCTGCTTGGGTTTTTTGATTTTGAGTTAGTGAATATAATTCGCTAAGTCGATACACTCTGGTTATATACTTAATGTATTTAGCGAGAGTTGGATTTTTGTAGTTCGGTCGTAGCTACCTGAGGAGTAGACATTACATTTTCAGTACGAAACCGAATTAGCGACACAAAAATCTCAAAGAGGTTCTCATTTTTGAGAGTCGATACATTTTGTATTGACTCTGGGGTAAAGAAAGGGGGAGAGGCATAATATTTTCTACTTTTTCTAGTGTGACTGCTTCAAACATGTTACCTAAGACGGTCGTCATACATCTTGATAAAGACAAACCCAAAACATGTTATCAATGAAGAACGCAAGACATGTTGCCTAATACGACCACTAAACATGTTACCAAAGTCAACATCCAGACATGTTACCAATAACGACCACCAGACATGTTACCTATGAAGACCTTGAGATATGTTACCCAAGACATCTTGTATGCATGTTAACAATAACGACCACAAGACATTTCTTTGAATACTATTTGTCCCAAATACATGGAGTTGTCTTTTGACAGACTTGGGTTTGTTACCATATCAAGTCTTGAGTTTTTCTTGCATGTGTTGCTTAAGACACGTTTGCTGGGATGAGACATAAAATCTATCGAATTCGAATCGAAAGTGATGTTGCAACATCGCACCCCTGGATAAAAAGTAAGATTTTCATGTACAATTAATAAGTTGTGTAATTCAAGGAAATTAATTAAAAACGATAAAATGTTGAATAAAAAGTTATTCTTGATTAAAATAAACTGAATCAATTGCGATATATTGAGATCTATCGAGACTTATAAAAAAACACGGCAATTGTATTTGATATTTTAAAATGAATTGTTATACGTTTTTGTCTTAGAAACCTTTACTTTTTTTTGGAGAAAATGTTAATAATGAAAATTATAATATGAAAATAAAATATAATTAGAACTTGTTTTTCCAATTAATTTACAAATAAGTTAAAACCTAAAAAGTATTGATTCGACTTATTCACTGCATGCGTGAAATTTTTTTTAAGTCAGCAGCCGCCATTGCCGTATAATATACGTGATGAAAAAAGTACCACCGCTTAAACTTAACAAAATTGTGGTTAAAGTTGAGTGAACCGAGATGTTACCAAATATGTAAAATATTTATTCAAAATGATTAATTTTAATTGGCTCTCTCTCATTTATGTAGATTGTAGATTTATTTAAGCCATAATATTAGTTAAAGATAAAGTGGCTTGATCAAGCGAATTAAGATAAAATTTGTGTATAAAAAACAAAAATAGCAACGTAAATAAATTATATAGTAGTTCTGACCCAAATCTAACTACACATTCAAACGACATAATATAATTACATTAGTAGCTTGGCACTCACGAGATTATCACCGGTATATTGCGTGACCGACAACATGTGATGTTTACGCTGCGTAATAAACAGAAATTTTAGTGAGTGTGGGTATCATCATTACATTTTTTTGTTTTTATTTATTTTTAAGGAAATCTTGCTAATTGATAATCAAAATGTACCAAAAATAAAAGTTTTTTTTTTTTTTTAAGCGATTCATGACGAAATATCTCTGTGATTAATAAGAGTATATAAGACAACACATATACACTTACACACGTATTGAAAAAAATTGGGTTTTGATTTTCGTATGTATTAAAAATGATCAGATGACATTCAAGCAGCATAATACAACAAACGATTATTGTTATTATCTAAATTTGGATGATTTTACCGCGTTGTTGTCATCATGTGACTCTATGTGCAAAAAGAGAGGGCTTGGTTGATATTAAGCCGAATGTGTGAAGTATTTTTTTTTTTTTTTTTTTTTTTTTCGTTTATTTCTAACAATAATAATAGTGGAATAAATACATACATAATGCTTGTATAAATTTCGATTTGGTGAATTTAATTAAGTAAATTAAATATTTTATTTGTTGTATACGATTGAGAATTGAATTAGCGTTTTTAATAGATGGGATTGCGGGTTGGCAATATTCGGATTATTCCGGTTTGCGTGGCAAGCTAATTTTTAGAATTCGAAGAAATTATTAGTATTCTAGGTTGAGTTGAGAATAACGTGACATTATTTAGATTTTTAGATTTTTTATCGATTAATTTAAAATTTTGAGATTTACTTTTGTATTGATTTCGTTTTTTTGTCTATTGAATCTAAATAGACAGGCCAAAACGTTTAAAAACTAAAATTTTAAAATATTCTTTTTAATTTTTGAGGAATACTTTAGATGAACTTTACTTCGAATATATCCCTGAAAATTTTCACAAATTAACCCTCTAATGCATAACTCCGCCTAAAGGCGGACTTTACCTTATCTTGAATTGTCTAACTTTACGTTATCATGAATATTTTTTTTCTTTAGTTTTTACATGAGGTGTTCTCGTTTAAAATACTCTCGTCATAACGGTTTGGTTTTTGTTGTTGTAATATGCACCTTTGTTCAACAACTACGAGTTAAAGTCAAAATTTTGATAGAAAATTATTAAAAATTCATGCATTAGAGGGTTAAGAATTTTTGAGAATAGATTCTAAAAATATCTAGAGTATCAGCTGATGAAGGCAACGCAGGTACCGAGCTTAGTGAACTGTAGCGACCGCAGAAATATATGACGAAGATGACAATTTAAAAAATTGTGCGTGACTAAAGTCGTGTGCGCGCGCCTTCATTCTAGTCTAGCCTATTAAATATATGTTTTTTTATAGATTATAAAACTTATTGAATTACATTTTTTGCAATTGGTTCAAAAGTTAAGGGCAAAACAAATAGGATTATTACTTTTCAGACAAAAACACACCAGTTTTGCACATACATAAACGAATTAAAATTTTGTTTTGCCTGTCAATTAGTTTTCTATTTGTGTTCAATTAATTTCGATTTAGAATCAAATTTAGACAATGTTTTTGTAACAAAAAAAAAAATTGATTTTCATGAGCTCAATACGGAAGAGCTTTCTTCAGTTAAATTTAGGCTTCAAGGAACTAAAATAATGTTGTAATATTTTTAATTTTTTTTTTGTTTTTAATCACCAAGAAAATACGCTTGATAATTTCAATATGGTTGTTTTACAACTAATGGATCGGGAGTTACCAGGTTCAAAGGATTATTCATCAAAAGATTAAGATTGGTAATGTCGATGAACATGTCTATAACGCCTATAACACTTTTCAAGTCAGTACTATAGGCTGGTATGAAGCAGGAATGTGAAGGACATTAAGAGCGAACTGTTAGGAACGATGGGACATTAAGAGGGTGCCTTCAAGCCCTATAAAAGATTGCATAGATAGAAACAAATAAACAACTTTAAACTATATTCTGACTTAAATCCTGTGATTATCTTTAACCTTTTAATTTTATTCAAGTTCACTAAAAGAAATTAAATATGTAATAAAAATGTTGCACTAAAAAATATAAAAAGTTTGCGTTTCCTTGAAAATGTTGAATATAAATTACTCAACTAAAAATATTGAGAGAAAAAAGGGACAAACTTTAAAAAGAGGGCAAACATTATTCAATGTTAAAAAGAAAAAAGGCCAAAAATGCAGTCTTAGAAAAGGAGGACGGACGGTAACCCTAAGTGCAGCACTGTTTTAATATTTCCTCCGCCATTTGAATTCCACGGCCGCCATTCCAATCAACATGATCTTTTACATATCGGATTATACAAAAGATCCAATCTCCTGTTAAATAATATTTGTTCTTTTATAAAATTGAAATTTGTTTCATAATTCAAAATCAACGGATGCATTACGCATTGATTTGCAATTATGAAACAAATCGAAATTTTTTTAAAGAGAAAATATTATTTAACAGGAGATTGACTCTTTTGTTGTGAAATCAGGCAAAAGCATAAGTATTGTTTTGGTGTTTAGTTAAGTTTTACAAAATTTAGGATAATTATGTGATTTAGTTGAATTGTAATTCTTTAATATCGCTATTGTTCCGCTTAGACCTTAAGATAACTGCAAAAATTAAGAATTTGAATTGTTGTATATCTTGATCTATCTGACAGATGAAAAAAATTGATATTTTCTTTCTAAGTTGAGGGCAGTTCTCAACTATTGGGTGTGTGAATTAATTTTCAGACTTTTTTTATAAAAAAGAAATATTTATTAAAAGATAACGATACAGTATATTTTATCCAATATATTCGCCATCGTTAGCTATGGCATTCTGCCATCTCCTGGGAAGTTTGTGGATTCCTCGTTTGAAGAAGCCTTCAACTTTCTCAGCTATTCAGCCATCGCACAGTGCGGCGGATTCCAAAAAACTGGCCAAAAGTGAAAAACTCAAGTAAAGTATGTAAAAATATGCAACCAGGGGTTTTTTGAGTCGCTGATTATGAATCTGAAGTCAGAGTTGCAAAATTTAACCCCTTCATCCCCTATTAACAACCCCTATTCATGAAACAGCCTATATGTCACCTTATAATCAATATTTATATCATTTTCATGTTTTTTTTGGTCGCTGATTACGAATCTGAAGTGAGAGTTGCAAAATGTAGCCCCCTTCATCCCCTATTAACAACCGCTTTTCGTGAAATAACTGTATATCATGTCCCGATCAAGATTCATATCATTTTCATGCTTGTTTGGGTCGTGGATTATAAATCAAAAGTCAGAGTTGCAAAATTAAATAATAATAACGAATTATGCGCAAAGCGCAATAATAACCGTATTTCTTGGACAAAGTTATAACGACATTTGCACAAAACAATGTTTTTATCATAATCAAAGTATGTATAGCAGATTTCAAAGAAAAGGGGAAAAATCAATTAAATCTAAATTTATTTACATTTTTCTCAACAAAATACCACTTATGAAAGGTGACGCGCATTTGAAATTG
Source organism: Tipula helvola (assembly GCA_963556165.1). Lineage (NCBI taxonomy): Eukaryota > Metazoa > Arthropoda > Insecta > Diptera > Tipulidae > Tipula > Tipula helvola. The sequence goes on along the minus strand of OY744483.1, from coordinate 93,518,737 downwards.
GAAAAGTTCTGGAAATTTCGATGTCAAAAATGCTTCTCGCTCTGGTCGACCAATCACTGAAAAAGTCGATGAAATCTTACAAAAAATCGAAGAAGATCGACACATAAGCAGCCATGACATTGCTAAGGAATTAAATATCGATCACAAAACAGTTTTAAACCATTTGCGTAAGGCTGGATTCGCAAAAAAGCTCGATCAAGAATTTTCGATGAAAAATCTAGTTGACCAAATTTCCATCAGCGAGTTGCTACTGAAACGCAACGAAATCAACCCATTTTTGAAGCAAATCATTACTGGCGATGAAAAGTGGGTACAACACGAGATGTCGTTTGAAAAAGATCATGATCAAAGAAAGGTGAACGATCACAAACGACTTCAAAGCCAGGATTGACGCCCCATAAAGTTATGCTATCTGTATAATGGGATTAGAAGGGAATCGTACATTATGAGGTTCTAGAATCTGGTCAAACTATTGATTCTAATTTCTAATCTCTACTATCAGCAATTAACCAGGCTGCAGCAAGCAAATAAATAAAAGGTCAGAATTGATCAATAGAAAGCTTGTTGTCTTCGATCATGAGAACGCCAGACCATACCCATTTTGATGACTCGGCAACAATTGAGAGAGCTCGGCTGGAAAGTTTTGACACATCCAGCGTATAGCCTGGACCTTGTACCCTCTGACTACCATTTGTTTCGATCTCTGAAAACCTCCATTGATGGTCTAAAGTTAGCTTCAAAAAGGACTGTGAAAATCACTTGGCCAAGTTTTTCGCCGATAAAGTTCTACACCGATAAAATTATGAAACTTCCCGAAAAAGGGCAAAAGGTCATAGATGATAATGAGTAATGACCAATATGTTCTAAAATAAAACTCATTTTGAATACAAGAAAAATTTAATCAAAAATTGGCAAACAATCTCTCTTATACTTTTTCCCCAAACTTTTTTTCAAAAATTACAATAAAATGCGAAAAAGCAGCCAATTTTTTTTGTATGTGGAAGATAATACTTTCACCTACAACCTCTGATAAGTTTTACAATCGAACACGACAGAGCAACACAACCTTTTGATAATAACATATCGTATATTAAAGATTAACAAGAGATAAAAATCGACTACAATTACTGATTTTTTGATATTTGATACTTTCAAAATTAGTACATTACAATTTATTTTCATGTTTTACATACTTTCAGAAGTTGATACCATTTTGTCCGATAAGAATTGGTTGTGCTTTCGATTTTCTGTATTACTTTTAACAAGCGCGTTGTTTACCATTTCCGTAACAATGTTTATACTACTCGAACAAAGGTAGCATTGTGACGAATATTCCAGAGCAGGTAGAAGGAAATGTAATCTTATCTGAGTAATTCCTGAACGTTAGACATGTACTTTAGCCAACCCAATGGACAAAAACCCCATCTAGGAACTTTTTTTTTTGGACTTTTGGCCAGGTTTTTTCGATTTCGCCGCACTGTGTATCGATCCAATTTCGCACTTCTCCGGCGTTTCGGAAGCGTACGTCAGCCAGGCCTATTTGCATTGATCGAAACAAATGGTATAGTCGGAAGGCGCAAGGTCTGGAGAATACGCAGGATGTTCAAGCCGATCCCAACCGAGTTGCTCTACCTTGTTTTCAGCGGTTTTTGCACGATGTGGTCTTGCATTGTCGTCATGAAACAAAACTTTATAGCTTTCGTTCGCTATTGCTGGCCATTTTTCGTCTAATGCACGTGCCAAATTGTCCAGTTGGCGTCGGTAGCGATCACCTGTAACCGTTTCATTTGGATTTAACAGCTCATAATACACCACACCTTTCTGGTCCCACCAAATACTCAGCATAACCTTATCGCAATGAATAGCTCGTTTTGGCTGCGATGGTCCTGTTTGGCCTGGATCGACGTAAGCTGCTTTACGTTTGGGATTGTCGTAATAGACCCACTTTTCATCGCCAGTAACAATTCGATGCAAAAAACTATGTTTTTTGTACTCAGCAAGATTTTTTTTGCATGCTTCAATTCGTGCTCTCAATTGATTTTTGGACAGTTGATGTGGGACCCATCTTCCTAGCTTTCGAATCTTTCCCATTGCGTGCAAACGATGAGAAATGGTTGATCGGTCAATGTTTAACTGCATTGCAAGTTCTTTTTGCGTTTGAAATGCTTTTTCATCCAATAATGTTTGTAATTCGGCATCTTCAAACTTTTTTGGCTGACCTGGCAGTTCTTTGTCTGTCAAGTCAAAATCACCACTTTGGAATCGATGAAACCAATTGAAACAGCTTGCTCTCGATGGAGCTTGATTACCATAAGTATCAGAAAGCAATCGGTGAGCTTCAGCAGCAGTTTTCTTGGAATCAAAAAACAAAAGAAGAACCCCTCGAAAAAACAACTTATCACGATCCATTTTTAATCGATTACAAAAAAATGACGTAATATGAAAAATAACACTTTCTGCTCTGAATTAGATTGACAATTGTGACAGCTACAAAATGCAATTGGAATTGCTTATCAAGCTATACGCAATCTCACGTAGTGACATCTAAATGTCGAGTCTAAGAATTAATTCACACACCCAATATAAGAAAGGGGATCCGAGTGATATTTCAAACTATCGCCCTATAACATTATTGTCCGTTTTTTCTAAAATTCTTGAAAAGTGCGTTAAAACTAGACTTTTAATTTTCCTGAATAAAAGGCAATTTTTCTCAAAAAGTCAGCATGGTTTCACGGAGGGTTGTAGTACAGAACTTGCTTTAAATGACTTTATATCTCTCTCATAATGTGTTCGATGAACGATAATTGTATTGTTGCTTCTAGTTTCGTTGATTTTACTACATACAGCCCCACATCATGACGCTACTTCCTCCGTGTTTTACGGTCCCAACCATATTCCGTTTTTCCAGCTCGCTATTTGGTGTCCTCCAAACCCGTGTTCGATCATCATTACCGTGGATATTAAATTTACTCTCGTCACTAAATATATCTGAGTTCCAAAAATCTTCACTGTACTCTACATGATTTTTGGCAAATATTAGTCTTTTCCTTGCATTTATTTTATTTATGAATGGCTTTCTTCTAGCAATACGACTTCTATAAACAGCTCTGTGTAGCATTCTCGTAATTATAGTACGATGACAAATTTCCACAGTGCTAATATTTACTTCTTTTAAAATTTTATTTGCCGAAATTTTAGGATCAATCTTTACTTTGCGCACAATGTTTCTAGTTTCCGCATTATCAAACTTCCTAGGTCTCCCAGTACGAGGCTTTGACATCACGGAACTATTGATGTTAACGTTTCTTATTATCGTTTGAATGGTAGAACGACTTTTACTTACTGTCCCGGCAATTTGTTGCAGCGAATTTCCCTCAGCTCTTAGCTTTCTCATTTCTACGGATGTGTCTTTGCTTTTTGTTCTCATTGTTTATAACAAACCAGTCACTTCTGTAACTTTCACAATAACTCGCCCATTAATAAATAACTTTTGTCGTACTAACCCGTAAAGAGCGTTGTGAGGTCCGTGGGACCGCTCTACTTTTCAAAAAATCAAATTATCCCGACTCCGTTTAATTTTTTTCTGAAATTTTTAGTATCTTCCTAATCGAAATTTTTAGCATTGTTCTAATTGAATAAAAAATAATTAATATAAAATTGCGGTCCGCTGGAACGCACCACTCTTTTCATGTAACATTTTCCACGACGCATTTTACGGGCTAATACAAAAAAAAAAACAGCGAGTTCACGCTCAACTCGCTAAAGAATTATATGAAAACTTTTAACTATTGAATCATTTCAAGTCTCTTCGATAGGCCTGAGAAACCAATGCAGATAGACGGCTGCTGTTCACTCAGTATTTAAATTACGGTACAATTTTGAATAAGTCTATTTTGGATTTGGAGGACGAACCTTACCGACTATACAGTTCTGTTAAGTTAATAATCAAAACCTGCTCTGAATGCTTTAAAATTCACCATTACTCAAACACGGCAATTGTTGAAGATTCCATATTTAGACTTTAATGTCTATCATATATTTAAGGGAATGGTCACGGCAAACCAGTTTTGTTCACATCAAAATGGCATCGCTGATGGGATTGATTTGAACTAAACGGAATAGGGCGATTCTATTAGACAAACAAAAAGTCAAGTAAAATCATAGCAACTTGAGAGACGGTAACATGTCTGCCTGCGGCTTCTTCCTTGCGCATATCTTTAGAAAACGGCATTCGAATCTGTTTACCACTATTTTCCTACATGCCCCGCATAACCAAACTCAGCAACAGCATGAGCAATACTAAAAACATTGCATAACGATTAAACAATTTCAAAATTATTATTTTATATCTACGTATAAGTGCCATTTTCACAGCTCGCTAAGATGTAAAATATTTAAAGTATGGGTGCATTTGACTTTGTTTAACGTACTTCCATTTCAGTTTTTTTGAACCACTTACACTACACATGCATACTTTTTGTGTCTTTTCATTTTAATCTAACGGAAATTGTAATTCGAATTATACAGTGGTAGACATTCGTATAAACGCACTATGTTTTTTGAATATACATAGTTCTAACAGTAAAGTGTTTTGATTTTTTTTAAGTGATCTAAATTGTGTCTATCATCTTAAATCTGTTGCTAAGATAAACCATTAGTAAAAATTTTAATGGTTTAGTTTAATAAATTGAAAAATCTAAATTTCAGGTGGACATTCGTATAAACGCACTTCTGATAATGTACTAAAATAAAAACCAAAATTAGCAATTTTTCATATACATATTATTACTTTCTTTTACGTAAGTAAAATAAAGTATAGTAATCATGAAAATTTTCGACCTTGAGATTATTGAAGATTTATCTGTTTTGAGGTCCCCTGAGTCCGAAAAAGTGGGTTTCGAAATGATGTCTGTCTGTCAGTCCGTCTGTCTGTCCGTCTGTCTGTCAGTCTGTGTCCACTCTACAGCCCAGATGGCTTAACCAATCGAACTGAAACTTCAGATTTAAGCTTTTTGGATAAATTGGGAGGTCCCAGTGAATTTTACTTCAAATCGGTCCACCGGAAGTGGTCACTCCCTTGGGCCAGAAAATTTGTTTTGCAAATATCTTAAAAAGTATAAGGTTTACAAAAAATTACTAATACAAAATGTTTCCAAAAATCAAAAAAAAATAAAAATAAACAAATTAAAAATTAAAAAAAATTAAAATTAAAAATTAAAAAAAAAATTTAAAAATTTTATAAAAAAAAAATTAAATATTGTTTTGCCAACACATAAATATATGTGTATATATAGCCTAATTATGCTAATTATAATTAATTTGCACACTACAGTGACATACTTCCGGCAGAGATAAGAATAAAGAGATAAACTATTGGGAACAATCCCATGGCCCCGCACTAATTGACTGATAAAAGCGACAATAGCAATATAAGCAGTAGCAGAAACACAACTCGTAACCCGACACATCATGCCATCTAGACGAAAATAGTAAATTTTTTATTTTTGCTATCACAGGCAGCAACAAGAAAAAAAATTGGTCACATTGTTATAATTATCTCCACTACTACATAAACACACCCCTATCTAGTAAAAAGCAAAAATATGATGAATGAAAAAACGATTTTTTCATGGTTAATGTTGTTGTAAAAGCGGTTTTATGATTATTATGTATATGTATTTGGTTATTGGCCTTATTTTTGTCTATGCATTTTTATGCATCCGAAGAATGAATATAATTTTTTCAAAATATCACCTCAAAAGGTCATTCACTTTTCTAATAGATCGATATTTTTGCAGATTTGTTATTTTCGGGGTACGGAATTAAAAAAGTTTTTTAAAAATGAATTGAAAAAGTTGATTTTTGTATGAACACCTGCAACTTTTTTAATTAATTTTTTTAAGAAATTTTCTGAATTAAAAAAGTTATTCCCTTTTCATACGATATTCACTTTTTTTTCATTAAGAAACATTTTTAATTCATTTTTGAAGAACTTTTTTAATTCAGCCTTTTTTAATTCATGTAGCCGTTATTTTCTTGTAGTTGTAATAAATATTTAATTTACTGCAAAAAAGTGTTATCATGGAATATATACATTTACGTATATATAAGAATAAGGCGATCTTCAAATCAAAAGTAAATAATTGTATTAAAAATACGTCATACACAATGTATATAGTATAATATTTGTATATAGTATGTGATTATTTTTCTTATCTAAATTTCGCCTCGTAAAAATTCGCAGAAATTTAAGGGACGTAAGCTATCCATTTGGATCGACAACAAACGCCGAGTTCCAGAGGCATTTTTGTGTGATAAGTAAGTCTTGTAAACAACATAAAAAAAAAAAATTGTTGTGCCATATGTGGGTCTCTTTTGGGACAAGTTTGGTACACCACAATAATTTTAGGTTCCTACCTAACGTATACCAAAGATTTATAAATAAAAAATAACATAATTCACAAAATTTTGCGTTTTTATTACAAACCGGAAAATTGTGTTTCATGATTTAAATTTTACAATAGTTTTGTTTACAAATTGAATTGTATAGTATTATTAGTCTAACATAATAACAGCTGGGGATTTACTATAACAAATTAATTTAATAGGCCCATTTGTACCTATAAAGCAAATTGGGGAAATTTATTATCTTTTGTGATTGTGGCTTGGTATTGGAACAATACACAAGAAACTGTTGTCGTATGTGAGTCCCTTTCGGGCCAATTAATATATTTTATTTGAGTTAGTAAGTTTTACACATAGCACAATAGATTTAGACTTCTAAATTTAAATTCTGGGCTCTAAAATTTAAAAAGTGGAAACAATTTTTTACTGATTGATGTTATCATCTAAATAAAATACTTCTCATAGAAAAATATTTCATGGTTTTTTTGACCTTCTTTATGAGTTTTAATTTCTCAGTCATCAAACCGGAATCACGCTTCACGAGTTTGGATAAACCCATATGAGAAATTTGTCATCGAACCGGAATTCGGGTGCTGATGTAGTTTCGCCCATATCAGTTTTGTTGGGTTTATTTGTTCGGTTAGTTTAGGAATTTTCGCTGAACGGCTTCATTACACGAAAGATGTCGCTATGCCCTGATCATTTAACTGCGTTATGATTTCACGACCCGATTCCCTAAATCGTCCTAATGAAGAGTGCACGATTCTTCAGTCTGCACGAAATGTTATCTTACTTAGTTTTTAATTTTATGAGCCAATTAATATTTATCAATTAAACAATTTTTTTTTTATGATTTAATTTGTAGCATTTCCAAAATCGATCTTTATCTAAAATTTTTTTGTTTCACGAGAATTTGTATGTTATCTATAAACTTATTTGGTGGTTTGTATTTTTCAGATGTCGTGTAAGTGCATTAAAGCTTAAATTTTGATCTTTATTTATGTCACTTTTTTTGTTGGCAAAATCTTTTTTCTGAAAATTGTTTCGTCTGTCCTGTGTAGGTAGCGTTGCAACTACATTGCACCTGATAAACAACGTTTGATTGTTTCTTTAAAGGTACGGTATCTTTAATTTTAGGAAACAAGTTGTTATTTAAGCTTGTGGCTGCACATCCTATAATTTTAAAATTATAATTTTTGAAAGATTTTTTATTTCTTCGTAAAGATTTTTAACGTAGGGAATGGCAAAATAATTAGTGGTTTCATTTATTGATCGAGAAATACAATTTTTATGGGCATTTTTTATTTCCATATTTCCATATTATGTGGTTTATCAATTTCTCCGGATACTGGTTGCAAAATAATGTATCTTTTAGAATTTTTAAATTTTTATTGTGAAATTTTTCCGATAGAAAGTTTTAAATTTTTTTGGGTCAGAATTTTAATAGTGGTAATTATTTTATAATTGTTGGGAACCCAAGAATGAAAATTTAAATATCTACCAGACCAAGTATTTTTATGGTACCAATCACAAAAAATTTTGCCATTTGGTTCGTGAATCAGCTGAATGTCCAAAAATGAAGTTTTGTTATCTACTTCTTTTTCTAAGGTAAATTTTATTCTGTCGTTTTTCGAATTAAATTTTTCCAAAAATGAATCAATTTTATTTATTGGTATTGCCATAATTGTATCGTCCACAAATCTAAAGTAAAATAAATGTTGAAAATCTAAAGAATTTAAACTGAATTTTCCAAATTTTCAATTAATAAATTTGTTATGATATGACTTATTGGTGATAGGTGAGCCAAAAATTTGTTTATAAAATTTGTTGTCAAATGAAAATTCAGAATTGTTCAAAAAGATATCTAAAACAGTGAAAAATTGATTTTTTGTTAATTTTGATTTAGCATTTTTCTTTATATTTCTCCAAATCTTGACTTATAATGTTTTTGACAATTCACAATTTTCTACACCCTTTGCTTAGCATTTATTCTTTAAATTTGGTGAGCACTTGTACAAATGATAGGTAGGTTAGCACAAGAAGTCATATGTCTGCTTAAAAATTTTAAAAGATTTCAAAACGCCAACAAAATTACCGGGAGAAATTACTAAAACTTGTTCAACGTAGACAATAGTTAAAATTTCGTCGTAAATTTGAAAATCATGGTTTATAGTAAATTTGAATTATTTTGCCGTAAATTTGAACAGACGCAATGGTAATAAATTTAATTTTTAAATGGGTATTGAGTTTTAAACGAGTATTGATTAAGTGTTAAAGTGTTAAGATATAATTATCGGGAGAAATGACGATAAGCAGCTTGGAATAAAAAAGGCGACTACGAAGTTCTATTTAAATTCGACTGTCTAAGTAAAAGTAAGTGGCTCACAAAATTATAATAGTTTTATATTGCTTTGTTAAATAAAAAAACAACGTCTGCATTGGATAACTCCTAAAAACTAAACATTTAGCTAAACCAATTTTGAATTTACCCAATGCAATTGTTGTTGTAATTGCTTTATTTTTTTTTTAATTTATCAAACCAATAAAGCTACTAATAAATAAAAATATTCAATTTTGGATTCGATGTTTTCATGTTTAGAACAATTATTCGACTTTAAATTTCTGACGGGCTTTCGAAAATTTTATTGTCCTTAACGAAGATCTTTATGCATCTGGATAATTAGTTTTTGCATTTGTTTTAAGGCTACATAACCCACTAAATACCTCATAGATGATTTTTGAAGTGGAACATCCAGATTAAAATATTTTCTAACATACCCGAAATTGTGTCGATGACATCCATCTTATTTACGCTCTTTTCAGGTGTTGATGAATTTATTTCGGTATTCCAATCTATATTCGGCATACTGTCCGTCGTTCCAAGCAAACGAATATCCGAATCGTATTCACAAGTGGACAAGTTTGAAAATGGTGTCAATATTTTAGTGGTGGTAATTCTGGCAATATTGTGATTAAACTCATTACAATTTTTGATCCCATGATGGCATCAATCACAAGATTTAACCAGATCTTGTTGTAAGGATATAATTAGTTTCGACGCTTCCTGTACTTCTCTGATAGTTTTGTTAGTCATTTGAAGCAATAAAAAATGTTGCCATGTATTTGGATCTACAGTTGAGACAATCGAATAATTTATCAAAATGTTCAATTGTAAGTAGGTAGCTATAGGTCTCGTTGCACATTTTGTTAAGTTGGACTGCGGTTTTAATGGCAGAAGCAACGTTTCTACTAAAAACTTGAGTGGCTAAGTGTACTCTCATTAATTCAAAATTATTCGGGTAAAGACGCATGTCGGCATGTATGTAATTTTTGGGAAACATTTCATCATTAAATTTGGTTCTAATTTCTTTTGTTCTATTCAATCAGTACTTTCCAGCTCGCGACTAATCGAAATTAGTGCACTAATCTTTGAAAATTTTGAAGTTTATCTCGTTGTATTGGGTTTCAACATTGCTGAAAGTGTAAGCGGCGTGAGTTTATGATAGAAAGTTATAAAATCAATGGCATCTTAAACAATTTGTGCTGAATGAATTTTGAGGTTATGTTTATAAAAAGGAAAACTATTATGTTTTAATGTATAAATCTTATAAATATTGAATTAGAAAACGAGTCCAGGTAGTTAATAGGTATATTTGAGCGAATCACCATCATAGTATTTTAATTCTCTGATCTCTGCCTAGGAAACTAATCCCTAGTCTGTCAACGCAAATGGATTTGTGGTAGATTAGCTAATCTTGGTTCACTAATCGCGCTTCGCTAATCCCTAGTCTGTCAAGGGTATTAGCCATCTTGGCATCGAATATCCGATTTCATTAGTATATTTCTAACTTATTTCAATAGATGTGGCGTGTCAAAGATTGCCATTACTGTCTGTTTATTATCTAGGAACAGTGGTAAAGCCACAGAAAATTATAGTAAAATCCTCTGTGCTAAAACCAAAAAAAAAAATTGTTTTTTCGTGAAACAAACCAATTTTAAAACAAACTTAAATTTAATAATAAATTTCTGCCTATATTTACGCAAATCTAATATTTTTTAAAACTGCCAAAAAATATTTTGCTTTATATAATGTGACTGTTGTTGTAAACTAACTAACCAAAGCAATACGCGAAAATTACACTCAAAAAGTTGTCAGTTTATTTGGCACCAATACCAATTTGGTAAAAATAAAGTTGGTTCAATTTTATATAGAATTTTATTTTGGTAAATGACTGTGATCTTATTCAATATAATGAAAGATGGAAAATGATTTCTCTTCAACCTTCCCTTTGCTCTTATCCTTCACTTTGTCGATAATACTACCGATATCTCAGTCAAGGTGTTAGAAAAACAGTAGAAATTGTAAAAAAAAGGTGACATTTTTTTTTTTAATTTTCCTTTTTTCAAAAATAAACTAGAAAATTTAGTAAATGAGTCTAAACGAAATTTAAATCCGTTAAAAAATCACAGAAATATTCAATAGTGAAAATTTAGATCTATACCCGGGAAATATACAATCAAATATCAAAGTGAAGGTTAAATCACGTTCAAACAGAAAACTGCCAATTGTAAACGAGATATAAATTCTATTCGAAAATGATTTTTGAATCCCGTCTTCCACAAAACGAGTTCAACAGTAGCACACTGGCGTATACAGAACCCATTTAAAAAAATCATTTTTAGAATTGAGCGATCACTACACGTGTAGCTCGAAAAAAAACACAAAAATCCTTAGACAAAAATTATTAACCAAATAATGATCATACTGTTTTTTAACGCCTATAATGTGTTATGAAAGATATACATATTATTTCTCATTCATTCCTATTTTGTTTTGTTTGTTGTGTTTTTTATTATTTTTTTTTTTTCATTCAATACGAAATTACGAAATGCTATGTATTTTATTTGTATGGTATGTAGTAGTAGCTACTCGTATATTTACATATGTATGTACATAGCTACACACAAAACAAAAAAAAATGAGGAAATCTGATTCGGTTTGGTTTTTATCTATTTACAAGTAGATGGCACAGTTTTGGGTTACAGAAATAAGCTTTGATAATATAAACTGAAAGTAAAAGTGGAACCATTGTCGCGGGCCAAATATTTGCTCTGTATAATCTATCTCTTTATTCTTATCTCTGCTTCCGGTGTTTAATGCAAATATTACATAATTGAATGTGGATCATTTTTTCATGTTTCTTAACTTTTTTAACGACTTATTAGGGTTTGTAATACTTAAGTACTTAAGTATATATATCGTTTTATAATTGCAAACATATTTCGCAACTCCTGCCCCCCCCCCCCCCCCCCACACTTTTTTACAGGGAGTTACAGCAGTTCTTGCATTTGTCATTTTAATTATTGTGTGTATTAGCCCAATTATGCTAATTATAATTAATTTGCACACTTCAGTGACGTACTGTATGTTATAAAAATATTTAGCCTACATGTATGTTAAATTTCCAAATCGGTCAACCGGAAGTGGCCACTCTCGGCCCGAAAATGTGTTTTGCACATATTTTAAAAAGTATAAGATTTACAAAAAATCACTAATACAAATTCCAAAAAATTAAAAGAAAAAATTTAAATTCATAAATATCACCTTTTATTTCTTTTACGTGTGTACTAATGAGTTCAAAAAATTGAGTTTTGAAGTGGTGTCTGTTGGTATATACATATGACTGTCAATTTGTAGTCCAAATGGTTTAAGCAATCAAACTGCAACTTCATGTTTAAACTTTTTACATAAATTTTGGGGTTCCAGCTCCCAGCTCCCAGATTCCGTAAAACAGAAAATTTATTTTGCAAATATTTCAAAAATATACAATTTACAGAAAACATGAAATAATAAAAACAATCTTAATTAAGTTTGCGGGAAATTTGAATTATAAAAGTTTTTCAAAATTCGCTGTTCGTAAAAGAAAGTCGTGTGTTGGCCACACCTCCATTTTTTTATTTAATATTTGGTCTGGCCCCGACCTTTCTGAATAACTTCGAAAATTCGAGTAGGCATTGACTTTGTGAAATTTTTGAGGGCTTTCAGATCAATTGTGGCCCAACATTCACGCATGGCACTTTTCAAATCTTTAATTGAATTATATTGCTGTTCATTTTCATATAATTTTCGGGGAAGGCCCTCTAAAGGTTTTCGATAGGATTGCAATCAGGACTGCAAGCTGGCCATTCAAGAAGGGGAATGTTTTCTCGAGAAACCACGGTGTGGTCTCCTTCGAAGCATGGATCGAGGCATTGTCTTGTTGAAAATTATAATTTTTGTTGATGTTATTATCCAGATAATTTATCAAAACGTCTTCCAAAAGTTTCACGTACATACGGAAGCTCATTCGTGTCGTTATAAAGCAGATGGAAAGCTCCTCGTTATAAAAAAATGCTCCGCATACCATAACACACCGCCACAAAATTACGCTTCGACCTAACGACACCATGTTCCTCCAAATTATGCCAGTAGCAACTGTAGCAGTCGGGAAAATCCAGATTAATTTTTTTTCGGTAAGAAAAAATCACACTCTGCCAATCCGTTATCGACGACATGTATTTACGAGCAAATTTGAGCGGATTATTCGTATGCATGGCCGTTAAAAGTGGTTTGATCCAAAATTTTGTCCATTTTATGTTCGGTGAACTATTAAAAATACGGGCAATGTGTCGGGTCGTCACAGGAAGATCCAATGGCCTGCATGATAGACGGTTTCGTGTATAGCTTCTTTGCGGATTAGACCTTTCTGGCGAGCTGAGATCTTGGATAGGCAATAGTCCTGATTGCAATCCTATCGAAAATGTTTAGGCGGCCTTCCTCGAAAAGTTTATGGAAATGAACAGCAATATAATTCAATTAAAGATTTGAAAAGTGCCATCCGTGAATGTTGGGCCACAATTGATCCGAAAACCCTCAAACATTTAACAAATTCAATAAATTCAATGCCTACTCGAATTTTCAAAGTTATTCAGAAAGGTCGGGGCCAGACCAAATATTAATTAAAATAATATATGAATAATTGCTAATTTTGGTTTTTATTTTAGTATATTATCACAAGTGCGTTTATACGAATGTCCACCTGAAATTTAGATTTTTCAATTTATTAAAGTAAACCATTAAAATTTTTACTAATGGTTTATCTTAGCAACAGATTTAAGATGATAGACACAATTTAGATCACTTAAAAAAAATCAAAACACTTTACTGTTAGAACTATATTCAAAAAACATAGTGCGTTTATACGAATGTCTACCACTGTATAATTCGAATTACAATTTCCTACTTTAACTCATGTTAAACCTCTCCTTTCGTCTCCCTGACTACTGCAGCATTTTTCAAGCTGAGGTAACTGCGATAAAGGAAGTCGCGGACTGGTTGAGGTATAATGTAATATCGACTAGTGATATTCGCATATATACGGACAGTCAGGCAGCCATTAAAGCGCTTCAATCACACCTTCTCACGTCGAAAGTAGTCCAGAGCTGTCTCTCATCTCTTAACGAGATGACAGATCAGTTCAACATCCATATCATATGGGTGCCAGGACATTTCGTTAGTACGGGGAACATGAAAGCCGATGAACTGGCTCGACGTGGTACAACGGACCACATTTCAAACAGCAAAAAGGATATTGAAATTCCTCTTGCGGTATGTAAACTGCTGCTTCAGGAGGAAGCCAGTAAGTTGACGAATGACAGATGGTCAAATAGTACCTCATGCGTAATAACTCGGCAAATCTGGCCAAAGTTGAACTTGGCGAGATCCAAACAGCTGATCTCACTTCAGCGGAGTCAGATCAGTGTGGTTGTTGGAGTGTTTACGGGGCACTGTCTCATAGGCAGACATGCAAGTAGACTTGGTTTCTTCTCACATGACTACTGTCGTAGTTGCGAGGACGAAGAGGAGGAAGAAACAGTACTTCATCTTCTTTGCACCTGTCCTCGTCTGGCACGAAACAGACTGAATTTTCTAGGGGCACACCTTTTCAACGACCTGGCGGAGCTCAGCGAGAAGGACATCAGGAGTATCCAGCGCTTCATAGCAAGCTCAAAGTGGTTTCAATGAGTTGGAGGAAAAATTTTAATTTGTGGTATGACTACGGACCTTTTTGTGTCTATGCCTGGTCCTGGTGGACCGCCACCCAAACCTAACCTAACCTATCTTAGCAACAGATTTAAGATGATAGACACAATTTAGACTACTTGAAAAAAATCAAAACACTTCACTCTTAGAACTATATTCAAAAAACATAGTGCGTTTATACGAATGTCTACCACTGTATAGTATGCAAGTTCAAAAAGCTATCTCAATGACCGAAAAATCAGCGTCGTGCTTAATGGGAGATCATCATCGACGCACTCCCCAATGCCGGAGTCCCTCAGGGGTCACCTTTGTCACCGACCCTGTTTTTGCTATACATCAACGATTTGCTGGATAGCACTGTAAACCCTATCCATAGCTTTGCGGATGATGCCACATTGCATTCTTCTATTTCATTCGAGGCGGAGCCTAGCATTACAGATCTAAATAATAAACGGTCAGAAGTCGTAACTTCTCTTAATTCCGATTTAAGTACAATATTTGAGTGGGGTAACAACAACTTAGTACAATTTAACGAGAAAAAGACACAAATATGCACATTCTCACGTAAAAAAAGTCGCAACGACTACCCATTTGTGGTAAAAAACCATATCCTTATGGGTTGCGACTCAATTCGACTGCTTGGTGTTCAAATAAGTAACAAACTCAAATGGAATGAACACATTGTTGCATTGGCTAAATCAGCTTCAAAAAAACTCGGGTTCCTGAATCGATGCAGAAGGTTTTTCAAATCGCATCAAGTTCTCCAGATATATAAAACCTTCATCCGACCATGTATAGAGTATTGCTGTCAAGTTTGGGGAGGTGCGTCTGGTACCACCCTCCACTTATTGGACAGGGTTCAACGCCGCGCTATCAGAATAATACGGAATCCCAGACTTACTCAAGAACTAGACAGCTTACAGCATCGCAGAGATGTTGCAGAACTCTGCGTCTTCTACAGATGCTTACATGGTAAATGTTCTGCAGAACTATCGGAGAAAATACCACCATTCGTTACAACAACAAGAGTAACAAGAGGAACAACCAATGCACATAGGTTTACGGTGAAGCTCCCGAAACCTCGAACTGAAGAAATCAAGCGCGAATTTATATACCGAACATCAAAAAAGTGGAATTCGCCAATACATTTCAAATTTCCGAAGGAATATAAAATGAATAAATTTAAGGTAGCTATTAATCTTTACTTGCAGGATCGCGCATTGGGTGCAGAAGCTCTGACAGTTACAAGGAGCTAGGACCGTTAATAAGTCCGCTCTGCACCCAATTAAAAAAATTGATAAAAAAAAAAAAAAAAAAAAAAAAAAAAAAGTTCGGTGCATTTTGTGTTCGTTTTTCTCGTATATAATGGGCCTATTTTTTTATTCACACCGAGCAGTGTAGTGTACAATTTTTCCTTGTTTCTCTAATAGAAAACAATCAAAGCAGACAAGGAAAAATAATGAACTGCACTGCACCGGGTGAATAAAAAAATAGGCCCAATAATTTGCAATTTTGATCGTACTGGATTTTCCGTTCCTTTTTTTACATGAAATTTTTGACTTACCCCCGCTAAAGATGTTTTCACATCAAAAAGGTTCCTGTATGTAAACTTTTGCACTAAAGCCTTGTTCAGACTACGTTAGTAATTTAGTCGAGTAGCGAGTATTTTAGTAACTAAATATGTCTGCACATGAGTACTACTCTTCAAAACAAAACAAAAGAAAAACAAAACAAGTGCGAACATGTTGATTTAGTCGAGTTCATTAGTTGCCGTTGCCGCAAGGATGTCGTCTCACTCTCATTGGAGCGAAGAAACAACGAAATATATAGAACATAGGTGTCTATTAATTTGTTGCGTATTCTCTTTATTTTGAAACACTGCTCACTCACTTGTAACTTGTACTCGACTGTAGTGCGAACGTTTTTTGGTCAGTTCATCGATTTTAGTTACTAAAATACTCGCTAATCGACTAAATTACTAACGTAGTCTGAACAAGCCTTAAGTGTAAGTGTATCTTAAGCATGGTTTCCACGATGGCGAGGCGAAAAAATTAGTCAAACTAAAAAGAGGAAGGAATAAAAAAATAACATGAGAGTGAATGAAACAGCAACAAGTCGTTACACCGAATTTTTATTCATTTATTTTTGACGTTTTCAAATTTCATCATTTATAACTTTGTTTGTGTTTGGATTGATATACATTTGGAGACATTTCATAATTTAACTTACATTTTTTAACTTTATTAACATCCATTACTGGATTAATGCTTTATATTTAATTATTGTCTTTACAAAACAAAATCCAAATTAACGGTCATATTTTGAAATTTGTTTTATTCGGAAAATTTTCTTCAAATTGACATATGAATTCCGAAAATCAGCGGCTAATCCAAAAAAAGATGAACCATTTTTTTCTTTTTTTTCGGATTAGACGTCCAATTTCGGAGTGCTTAATTAAAATATTAAAAACGACGTCCCAATTTTTCTGTCAAAATGGTATTTTGTCTCTATCGTACTATTGGTGAATTTTTACTTTCTCTTTTTAGTTTGACTAATTTTTTCGCCTCGCCATCGTGGAAACCATGCTTTATTCTGTATTGAAAAAAACACTGTGGTAGATATACTTTTGAAACACACTGTACATATGCCTACTATATTTAAACGCCATAAAATTGTTTATTATGTTTGTTTGTATCATGGGTTTCGGAAACGGCACGATCGATTTTGATGAAACTTGGTAAGGGGGGGGGGGGGGAGGGGTTTTCGAGTGCCAGGAAGCGATTGCGACTAGTCTTGATTTCAGGAAAATTCGTTTAAGAGGTCCTCCAGTGGAGGCCAGGTTCCATTTTGCTTAAAAAATCCAATTATTGTGGTTGCGTTGTTTTTTATTTATTTCTTGTTTTGTGATTTTTGTTATCAATGGGATTTCTGCAAAATAGTCTAATGGGATCTGGAATATGGCCAGTTTGAATGTAACTTAGTCATTTCACAATCGATTGGGATGAAAATCGGTTTATTTGATGAAAATGTGATTCTAATATGAGTTCCGGATGTGGTTCTGGAAAATGATCAATTTGAATGGAACCAAGAATGGAACTAAGCCATTTTTCAACCGATTTGAATAAGATTCGGTTTGTATGATGAAAATGAGATGTCAAAATGAGTTCCGGGTATGGTTCTACAAAATTTCCAGTTTGATTGAAATTACACCATTTCTTATTCGATTGAGATGAAACACGGTGTGTTTGATGAAAATTAGATTCTAACATGAGGTCCTGATGTTGTTATTAATTTGAATGGGACTCTGCATTTCTCAATTAGTGACTTTCCCAAATATAAATGCAACGCTTGTTGACTGGCGGCTAAAATATTTCATATGTAGTTTTATATGGTCAAAATGTGTCTTGAATGTTTCATTAAATTATTAATTTCGACTAAATTTATTTTAAAATTTGTTATTTATTATTAATCATAACATATTGAATTTTATTAATCATAAAAAAAAGTAGGGGGACATCCACTAATTTAGACAAGAAACTTGTATTTGTAAACATGATTTTACTTGTTTTTGCATGTAAAAAAAAAAAAAGTAGTCAGCGCTGCCCAAGCGAGGGGACAAATGAACTAAAATCGATATTGGGCAAATGGCTAATTGATTGAGATGAAACTTAAATGGAATTTCAATATGAGTTCCAAATATAGTTCTGGAAACTGGATTATTTTGTTTTGTTTCTATGATTAAAATTTGATTTCAGTGAAAATTTCGGATGTGGTTCTACAAATTGGAACTAATTCAGTTCTTCACAGATTGGCATGAAACTCGTTCTAGAAATTAACTTACCAATTAAAAAAGGCTTATAAGCCATTTCTTTAAATATGACTAGATTCTATTGTTGTGTGATTGCTAAACATTTAAATTATTAATTTATTTATTTATTATTTAGTTTATTATTTATTTATTACGTTTTATAATTTTTGATTTTAAAGAAAAGCACATATGGAATCAAATTAATTCAAATCATGGCTTCCATTAGGCATAAAAACCTCTTAAATTTTTTCCATTAAAAAAAAATTTGTTCCATGCTTACGCACGTTTAAATTTGCGCATAAGCTCTTTCACAATAGAGTGTACTGGAGTCGATAACATGATTAAAAATATAAAGAAATAATGATATATAGTTGAAGTTCATGGGCTGGTTGAGAGTAATATTGAATTTCCTTCCTTCTAAAATTACTATAACTGATATTACGAACTTGACTGATGAACTTGACACAACAAAAAATAATCAATTATTGTTAATTTTTGACACCACTTCGGCTGTCTTCCTCCAAAATCTGAAATTTAACATTAAAGAATTTCTTATTTTTGTATAAGATATTAAATTTACAATAATCACCTTATATTGTGCCATTTCTTGGGTTCTTATATATTCTGGTTCGTGTTTAGAACTTTTTTCCAGACAACATTACGGGTATGCTATGGATTGTGGTAGCAGGGCCTTTAAACTTTCTCGCCTCTTCACTCGAGAAAAAGCGACATATAACATTCAATGCATGAATACTGATACTCGAAGGTCGACGGCGATAAATACGAAAGCTTGGCCTTGAGTTTTGTGCACTGTCATGGCAAACGCTGGTCGAATAGGGAATTGATGTCTTTGTATTGTACATCCAAGTTGGAATTTGCTGGAGTCTAGTGTGATTCTTGGTATATGTACTTGTCGGCCAGATTGTTCACCAGTGATGATATTTGCTTTAATGATATTATTGCATAGCTCGGTTACAATTAATCGCGTTCCACTCCATAGACCTGAGACGTTTAAATTGCGCAGTACCATCATGATAGTATTCGATTTTAATTGCAATTCATGTGGTGGCAAATCGATAATTTCGATGGAATTAAGAAATTCAAACGTGAATTGGAGCGCCCCTTCTGGCTGATCTTTGAATCAAAGCTTTTATATGCTTTGGAATCTCCAGTCAGTTATATTTCGTTCTTAATTTCTTCATAGTTGTGGTGGGCGAGGCAATTTCCGAAAACTTCGTTAATTGGATTGCCATTAGACAGGAGACCGGTAATTTTATTTCATCAAACTGGTTCATCAGAAGTTTTCCGTCTCTCAATTGCAACAAATAATTTTCGACACGCATATTATTCAGTGAAAATGAAGTGAATGGTCTCCACAGGTTACTTCGTCTAATTCCAGCAGCTCACTTTGGTTGGCTCGTGGCTGAAAGGGCAAGCATTGAGGAAAATCAGCTCCCTCAGGTCCATAATCTTTCCTCCAAATGGCAAATTAAAATTTCGAATTTTGCGCAATAGTTGATCTATATTGTCCAGTCCATATTTTGGTAGCATAGGCGCTTCATCCATTAAAAAAACGTGAACTTTGGCAGGTTCGGCTGCTCTAACTGATCTTTTATGTTTAAGATCGATTTAGATGTCAATGGTACTTTGAGTTGAAAGGTCTTATGTGCAGTTCATCCATTCGATAGCAAATTCGACGTAATTCCTGTGAAGGCCATACACTTGACGATGCAATTTTGACCCTGCAGGAAGTAGTAGAGTGTCTGATAGATAAAAGTTTTGCCTGTGCCACCAGGTCCATCAATAAAGAAACACTTTGGGCTAAGGTTCGTATTTTTTACTGCGTCTAAGATTTTATCAACAATTTCGATTTGTTTTCCTTTAAGCATCATACGGTTTATTTGATTATTATTTAATATGACTCTAATTTTCGTAACATTTAGTAGTCTTGATATTTTTTGATTTTGGAATGTATAAGGGAGAACACCACTGTGACCTACCATTTTCAAGTGCTTAGTTTGGTATTTTTTTTTGAGAAATGGGTTGGGTTTAGAGAAAAAAAAACTTTTAGGCTATATTTGACACATATATTTAAGTAAACAAAAAAAATTTTTTAAGTAAAAAAATACAAAATGGCGGCGCTAGAGTAGCTTTAGTAGAAGTGATTTTGCCTAGAGTCGCTCCGCTGCACGCAGTAGAAGTGTCTTAAATTTGTTCCTGGAACAAAAAATAAAATATTTTCATAAAATATATTAGTTTTAGCATCGAAGTACATGAGGAAATTAAAAAATTCGAAAAAATAAAAAATTGAGACAAGTTTGAAGAAAAAGTTTCATTTTTCGACTATAATTTTCGTATAAAAAGTTGTATATCTTTTTTAATTTTTAATGAATCAAAAAAAACTCATGTACTTCGATTTTAAATCTATTTAAGAAGCTACAGTTAAATTTTCAAGTCGATTGAACAAAAATTGATTGAGTTCTGCTGCGTGCAGATTTCCAAAACACGGTTTCGAGAAAAACGCGTTTAAAGTTTTTGGTATCAATAGCTTCTCAATAAGAGCTCTCAGGAAAATGCTTGAAAACCTTCTAAAAAAAATTTTTTTTAGCTATAAACGAATTTGTATCATATTTTTGAGGGTTTAAAGGATTTTTTAAAGGCAAAAAAAAAAAATCGATTTTTTGAAAATCTCACAGTGGTGTTCACCCTTAAAATCATTAGAAATAACATAAAGAAACAAGAAAATGTTTAACCACATTCAACTTTTAGAGCGGAGCTCTAATTCTCTAATTTGTTTAATTAAAATAATATTCTTTCATTTTGAAACCAAATATGTAAATATGTTTCCAAATCGGCAAACAATTGGATTAAAGAATTTAACAAATCGAATTTCAATTTCCTATTGCAAAAGTTCCGGTCTAAGTCATAAGATAATAATTAGGTAAACAACCCAAAGGTAAAAACTTGAATGAAAATCGCACATTGTTTTAAATAATATACCTACTAATGAAAATATACATAAGTATATTTTATTTGGAATCGCTCCAATTTAGTTTTCTGTCAGGCACAAAGATTTATGTACAATATTTTTTCATAATACTTGATGCAACACTTACCAAATATTAAATGATACGTGACACTATGTAGTCACATATGAGGTTAAAGACTGAAAATCTAGTATCGCAGATACGGCTAATTGTACTTACAAATATTTATTTTAAATAAATCATACTCATTGAAATGAATGTGCCATTTGGTCACCACCAACCAACCAACGCAATAAGTATTCAGCGCCACAAAACGATCGCGTTCTTAATTCAAATTGTACAGTGGTGTTACATTTCAACGCAAACTATCTTCACATACATAATATATTATATCATTTATGAATGACAAAAATATATTTATTTAGACGCCCACCACCCTATCACACGCTTTTGTACAAAACATTAAGAAAATCAAAATTAAATTTAAATAATTTATGGTTACCCATTTTATTTTTCTTGACATCTATCCAATTTTTCTTAATTATAATAATTTTATTTTGTCAAATTTCGGATACACACGCAAATTTAGTAATAGAATTTCTTAATCGAGAACACTAAAAGGTAAATATACCACGGTTTTTTTTCATTCAAATTGAACCGCGCTATTTCATTATTTTCTCCAAACCCATTGTCGTTTTCTTGTGTTTAACTAATTTATTACTTACTTACGTCAATAATTGTACATACATTCAGTTTGTGGTATATATGTAAGTAAGAAGAAGAAACAAGTCTATTTTTATAAATTATGTTTTTTTTTTAAATTTCTTTTTTTCTCAATATTTTGTTTTTCTTAAAAAGAATCACATGATAGTAAATAGCTGATGATGATCGTTAAAAGAGTCTTGGCTTGTTGTTTTTGTTCTTAAGTCAGGTGACTAAAATATGTTTTGTTTATAATAAAAAAGTAAAAAAAAATAAAAAGTATATACATAAAGCTGGACGCGGAAAATTGTTATACACACAATAATTAATAAACAAAAACTGTAATCACAACATAATAATAACAGAGTAATAAAATTGGTTGAGCGGGGTCAATGTTTACTGCCAGGTATAAATAGTTAAGCGCACGCACGCATTATTCGATGAATCATTAACTAATTAATTCAATATGTATCGCGGTTTGAATCTTCAAATGCTAGAAAAGTGGAGCAAGTATTTTAAGCCTTACCTTAATATGTACAATATCTAAACTAAGGCGAGAAACAACTCTCTTATTTAACCCATCGTCGACGTTCCTTTAAGAAACGGAATTTTCTGATCACCATAACGGGAATCGATCAAACATTATTGTTATGTTAGACTTTCTTTGGAATTCTTACGTTTCACCTGCATTGTTTCTTACTTAAAAAACCCCTTATTGCGCATTGATTAGCCCCAATAATATCAAATTTGATTAATTTTCTTAATTTTATTGTCTATTTTCAGTCGTTTTCCATTCAAAGACGAGCAGGTACGCATAATTCTGTACCGAGAATGTGATTGGCGTGGACGTCGATTACTGTTTGATTCAGGCGCGGTACAACGTGTTCAAATTTCTGCAAATACCAACACAAATGCTGGTGGATTCATCGAAATTAAAGATGGATTTGGATATATGGTAAGCATAGAAAATAGTTTCGAAGCACAAATAAAGATATTAAATAAAATATTTATTGTATCGTTTTTAGCATACTCGTTCTGAGACGGATAACGTAAATTTTGAAGAAATGATTTTCGGTTCAGTTGCCATGTCATTTCGTGGTGCTGCTCTTAAAGTTCATTGGCTGCGTTCTCCAACGCGTGTTTTATGTTCCCAAGTATTTTTATCACCAATTCGTACAAATACATTCCCATCAAATGCGTCAGATAATAACACAATTGGCAGTGATATTAGTTCGGCTGATACGAGCTCCGTTAATTCATTTTCCTTATCGGTTGCTGTTTGTGTTCCGCACAATTTAAATAATTTAGGTGATAAATCATCTACGAATCCGTTGCAAGTACCACAATCATTAGGAAATGGCCGTTATGTTGCGTATAGTGCTGACGATTCAGGATATGGGGGCACAGATCCCTGGAATATGTCGAACCGCAATCCATATTCATTTGCCCAATCAAGTATTAGTTCAATGTCGAGTGAACAAGATAATTATAGAAAATTAAGTATTGACTCGACATTTAGTGAGGCTGGCAACCAAAAAAGTAGTGGTATTAATTTACATAGGCGAATATTGAAAAATTTGTCCACCTCTTTCGAGAATAAATCGTCAATAAACGATTTTATTGGATATATTCGAGATAATTTGTATAATACGAATGATAATTATGTGGCTAGGAGACGGAATAGCGAGTATGGGGATAAATATAATATGGAGCTTGATGGTAAATTATCGCAGCAGCATCATTCGTGTCCTGGTTCGCAAAATATCTATAATAAAAATTCGGCGCGACGAGCTAAACTAGGATTGGCCGTCTGCATAACATTCAGCGAAGCAGACGAGAAGGAAATGAAAATTTTTTGTTCCGAGCATATTAATTTGATTGAGTCGATGTTGTGTCGGCTGCGATCAGTCGTCGAAAGTGCGTACATCAATCGGCAGAATTTTTACCAAATCATGATAAAAGGTTGGCACGCAACTGTAACTTGGATTACTGATTTATTTACAGCTCCGCGCCTTGATAAGCCAATATGGTTGACATTAAGTTCGGAGAATTCCATTAATCCGGATAATATTGCGCAAAATTTTATGAGTGAATTGTGCTGGTTATTAGCTAGTGCCGATACCAAAGATACTAATTTGTAAGTATTTTTAAGATGTGGATATTCGCGATTAAATAAGAATGTTAAGTTTCATTTATGACAAATTATCAATCGAAGCCAAGAGCTGTATTTTGTTGCATTGATTCTAAATCTGACTTACCGTTCTTTTCCGCGTTTTTCTATTCCATTACAGTAATTTTAAAAATCTCGTTTCAGTTTTATAAGCACACTTCTAACCGCAATCCTGACCAACCATTTAGGATGGGTGGGGACAGTAGCGCCATTCATTAATACACTGCCTAATAGCTCCGAAACGAATACACAGTCAAATAAAATATCTGATATCTCAAAATCATATCCATATAGCGCACTATGGGCCCAGATTGGTGACCTCTACGGATCAATTGGAAATCCACCAAAAATTTCAAAGACCATTATTTGCGGTCGTCATGGTCAGATTTTGAATAAAATTCTCAACGTTCTAACCTATTTTATAAGGTGCGGCGAAATTAAACGGGAACACAAGGAGCATTACATCGATAAAGATGTAATTCGGAATATTATGAGTAATATTAACGAGACGTTTGACTCATGTACAATTGGTAACGGTAGTCAAGGCAGCGCTAAGCTGAATATAAAATTATCAACAGGTGGGGGTGGAATTACCAGAACTTCAACCTGCGTTAAAAATTTAAGTATTCTAGATAATAGTAGTAATGATACTCAATATGAAAAGACTGATAGTAGCATATATAGTAATAGCAGTAGTGAAATTATTAGTGATAAAAATATAAGCGATGTTAGAAAATTATTTCATAAAAACGTCATGAATGATATACCAAATGTATTGGCGTATCGTGATTCCCGATTCGTCAAGCAAGAATTACGAATAGGAAACTTATCAATGGACACGGGTATCGAAATGAATCAAAAATTGAAAACTGATTTAAAAAGTTACCAAATAAAAACTAGTAGTAGCGGTACCAACACTAGTGATCAAATTAAATTGACTTTGACAAATCCCGATAATGTGGAGTACAATATTGATACGAATTTGGATGGAAGTGGAAATATAAATACAAAAATTATTGGGAATACTATAAAGTCGTCTTTTTTATGGGATATTAAGCCGATTACTGAAGGCATTGGTCTGGAAAAGGGCGAAGAAATAACTGAGAAAGCAGCCAATGTTTTTTGCAAACCAAAGTTGTCCGAATTGATTACGTCGATTAGTATAGGCGGAAATAAGGGTCGTCTACAGTGGGGCATCGAACCAATAAAAGAAGAAAATATGAATCTTGAATTCATCAAACATTTAGAAAAAACTAATGAAATCGACAAATCTAAAAGTGATATACTATTGAAACCGATCAGTACCAATAACGTGGTATTTGTACTGGGGGAGGACGAAGAATTGGTCGATTTGAAACATCAAATTGAGTCCCCTAAAAAAGATGAAATCATAAAAACAGACGAAAGTGTTGAGGTTCAACCTCCCAAAAAAATTTGTAAACACAAATTCAAAAAACATTCCGGTGTAAAATTCAACTTTGAACAGTATCCTCAGATTGCCACAAATTATATGAAAAATAAAAATCTAGACATTTCGAATTATAATTTTCTGGAGAAGGGATTAAGAATCGAAAAGGAAATGAAACTAAATGGTGGTGCTAGTACGAGTACCTTTACAACTACTAATGAGTGCGAAGATGATGCTTGCGATTGTGGCAGCTGTTCGGATAATTTGAATGAGTCGATATTTTTAACAACCCCTTCAAATGCATCTGAATTAGAGTACTCATGTGACTTGAACGAGAATAATAATTACCAGTCAACACCATCGAATGCATCGGAGTTAAATTATTCGAGTGATTTGAATGACTATACTGTTATTTCCAAAAATATTACGAGCCCCATTCTAGCCAAAGTGGAAAAGAAGGCGGTGGAAGAAATCGCCACGAAAGAAGTAAAAGTTAGCAATAAAATTTCGATCATAAGCATTCCAATGCCAAAGTCACGGACAAAAAATAAAGATAAAATTAATTCAAATTCGAATATGGGAGCTTTGCTTATCGCCAATCCTGGATTTATACCATCATTATTTATTGGGATAAGCGATCATTACATTCCGGATATGGTGCTGCAGGGGGTCTCGATCCCGCCAATTAAATGGGAAGCATCGTTAAAAAATGATTTGGTGCTGTCTTCTCATTGTGCTATACTAGATCAAATGCCGACCGAAAATATCGCCATAATTGGGAATGTTGACAATTGGTAAGTTGATCAAGTTCGATATTCCAATATGGCCACTATTTAACTTAAATTATTTTACAGGGAAGTTCGGTTGGTCTCGTCTCAAACATTTGTTCTACCAACAGGAGCCGTTTCTGGAGGTCCAGTCGGCATGTCACAACTTGTAGCCTCAATGCTCGAAACCGTACATGCGATGTGGGGTGCAGGCACCTCAGCTTATCATGTAAGTCAACAATTTTGCCATAAAAAAGGATCAGTTTATTAATCCTAAATTATTTACTATCCACAGTGTATGTCCTACATGGAATCAAAACTCCAAGAAATATATTTCCAATCGGAAACTTTAGCTGCATTCCTACTCGACACCGAATTTTGTTCGCTTAATAAATTAACCGCAGCACTGAATTTATCCTCCAATGATGTTCCACTCCTTATGTCGGTCGCTTCAATACATACACCACAAGTTACTAAAAAATACGGTATTAGTTTTAGGTAACGCGTTACTGATTAAGATTTAATTTTAAGATAAATGAATTGTAAGAGAAGTTACTAAACTTTTTGATAAATAAAAATCTCAAAAATGTGAATTAATTAAAACTGTGTTTACAACTATTAACACTACAGCTAAAGTGTACTTGCTGGGTACGTCGAGAAATTCAGGTAAGAAGTATATTTTTTGAAAATTTTTGCATGTAGGATTGTGTATTTATAGCTTTTAGGAGGTGCAAGCCAAAAATGAGGTAATTTTCTAGGAAAATTTTCATTTTTTCTACAAAAGTTATAATTTTATTCAAACTACGAAAAAATGTTCATTCATCGTTGTGCAGTTTGGACGTAAATTGATACGCGCAGAAATTTCCTTTTTTTTACGTGTGTGAACATTAAAATATTTTTTCTTTATACAATGTGTAAAACGTGACGATGGGTCTATTTTCTCCGAAAAAGATTCCGGCTGATCAACAATCAATAAACTTAGAGTTATCGCTAATGTGAATATCCCAAGAATAACGACCTATGGTCACAAAAACAATGCAGTGTCAACAAATTTGATTGAAATACAAAAATTACAATTAAAAAGTGCTAGCTAATCAAACATTGCAATGAATGAAAACGAAAGTAGTATAAGTGACACAAATAATAAAATTGTGCAAAACATTGAAAATGTAGGAAATGAAAATTTATCTCTAGCACAAACTTTAGTGCAAACGGGAACTGAACTGAACGTTATGTTACGGTGACGTCAAAAATAAAAATAAACCCAAAATCTCCAGAGGAGGCGGTTTTAAACCTAAAGAACTTAAAACTAAATCAATCTGGAATGAGAGACCTCCTCCAATCTACTTAAGAGGGGCGCCAGCGCCATCAAAACTTACTGACAACACTAATTGCAGAAACAAGTGAGAACTTTTTTATTGCCCACATTAAACGTGGTAACATCAGCGAAACCAGGATTCAAGCCAAAAACATCGACGGATACAGAAAAATTGTAACCGCTCTTGGAAAAACTGGAAAGTATTTTTACACACTGTTTAAAGAGCGCAAAAGGAATCACGGTCGAGATAAAAGGAATCGAGTCCGCTATGCAGCCAGAAGAAATAAGTGAAGAGTTAACAAAACTAAACTCCAATGTGAAAAGCGTAATTAACATTATAAATCGTGACAGAAAACCTCAACCAATGTTTAAAGTTGAGCGGGAACCTGAATTTACAAAAACTTAAGGGTAAACACTTGTCAGGTATTTATTGTACAGAAAAATCGTAGTGAAACAGTCAAACTTAAATCGGCTTTACAATGTACGAACTGTCAGGAATATGGACATTCGCGAAACTAGTTCAAACTCCCGGTTATTTGTGCAATATGTGGCAAACTGCATGACAGCAGCAAGTGTAAACTTTATAAAAGCAAACCGAAGGCTAGAAAATGTGGTTATTATGGTTAAAATCATACCGCAAACTATAGAGGATGCGTGGTGTATAAGGAGTTAAGTAAAAAAGTGACTCCACGTCAAAGAGGAGAACAGCAAGCACTAAACCATATTTTCAAAAGTCAAACCAATGCGGGTCAAATGTCTGCTACGATCAATCCAAAAATATTGTACGCGGAAGCTATCAGATAATTCTCTTAATCCAACTCCAAACGACAACCAGGGAATTTATAAAGTGATTAATACCCTCAATGAATAAGTTTATGCAAGTGATAGAGACCAATATAAGTCTCATGCTCCAATAATCAGAAACCAGAAATGAATCAACTTAAATTAGTTGTTTGGAACACCAATGGGCTAGTGCAACGTAAACTAGAGGTACAAAATTTCCTTATTGAACACAACATCGATGTTATGCTGATTTCTGAAACATATTTTATAACTACGAGCCACATGGGGGAACTGGTATCCTTATCTAGAACAGAATAAGACATTATGACCTCCAAAAATATAGTGAGGAGCATTTACAAGCAACTAGCAACTGTCTGGAGGAGTTAGAAAATAGTTACCAAAAGTCTTTCTAACATCATTAAAAATTATCTGCTTAATCGAAAGTTTCTGGTGAAACATAACAGCGCATCCACCAATTTATACGAAATCCTCGTTGGGGTTCCACAAGGCTGTCCGTTTGTGAGACTAAACAATATCATACTACCACAACACCAAAACGTTAAATATCTCGGCCTACATTTAGACAGAAGGACAGTCAATAATACTAAGAATAATGGTAAATGCACCCTGGTATATACATACGTGACACAAACATACATCAACATCTATCTACACATCGAAACAGCAGCAGACAAAATCAAGCAGTACAGTAAAAAATACCAGAAGGGCTATTTGTGAATTCGATTCCAGCGCATTCGCTTCTTCGAAGTATAAGATTCGTATTTGATTTAAATAAGAAACGAACTAATCTGATTCAATTCAAATAAGAATCCAATTTATCGAAGACTCGAATCGAATTCACAAATAGCCCCCTGTTGAAATTAGAACAACATCCCAATGCTTTAGTCAGGGAA
This sequence comes from Tipula helvola, assembly GCA_963556165.1. Classification (NCBI taxonomy): domain Eukaryota; kingdom Metazoa; phylum Arthropoda; class Insecta; order Diptera; family Tipulidae; genus Tipula; species Tipula helvola. Next base: position 93,489,392 of record OY744483.1, on the reverse strand, counting down.
ATTTTAAAAAGGCCCAGAAACCGGCGTTTTAAAAAAGATTCAAATCTAGCTGTATAATCTAAAAAAAATTAGTAAGTGCAAGTTAATATTAAGAACTAACTTAGGTTAAGTCCTAATCAAAAGGTTGTAATAGTTTTTAAGATTTGATTATTTCTTCTGTTTCCTAAATAAGAAAGATTCAAGAATAAAGCCTCAGGCAGTTAGCAAAAAAACTAATACCCTTGACAGACTAGGGATTAGCTAAACGCGATTAGTGATTTTTTCGAGATTAGCTGTAGTGTGTCAAGTTGAAGATTAGCTAATCTCGTTTTATTTGAGGATTAGTCACTAATCGAGATTAGTGCACTAATCCTCGAAAATTTTCGAGCTTATCTCGTTGTATTAGGTTTAGTGTTGGTACAAGTGGCACTACAATGTGAAATAATTATTTAAACATTGCTGAAAATGCAAGTGGCGTGAATTTACGATAGAAGTTATAAAATCAATGACATCTTAAAAAATTTGTGCTGAATAAATTTTGAGGAAATAGAAAATCTAGTGTGTTTTAATGTATAAATCTTAGAAATATTGAATTAAAAAATGAGTCCAGCTGATTTACTAGCTATATTTCAGCGAATCACCATAATAATATTTTATTTCCCTGCAAGAAACTAATCCCTAGTCTGTCAACGCATATGGATTTGTGGTGGATTAGGTAATCTCGTTTCACTAATCGCGCTTAGCTAATCCCTAGTCTGTCAGTGGTATAAGTAGGGATTAGCTAATCGCGATTAGTGATTTTTTCGAGATTAATACGGTAGACAGACACAATAAAGTTAATCGTGATTTTCATTTATCCCGATTGTCAAAAATCGCGTTCTGAAAACGAAATAATTCGGTTTTTGTGAAAAACGTGTAATGACAGACAGTCAAATAATCTAGATTCGCGATTATTCGGTTTGTATCTGTCTACCGTATAACTGTAGTGTGTCAAGTTGAAGATTTTGCCGTCCAATCGTCAATCCACAGCAGCCCGAGTAACCACGTGTCACAAAAAAGCGACAAAAATTTCACATAAAATGGTGATTGGTGGAAAAAAATGTGACAAAAGTTGTCACAATATGGATGAAAAATGGGTGATGGGGTTGATGCCGATTGTCACGCGTAAAACGAACATTTTGTAAATCAAATATGTCGGTTTTTTGTGGAATATTTTTGAAATATTTGTTGAAAGTTTAGTCACAAATTCGACAGTTTTTTTATGGTAATAAAGTCAAATATTTCTCGATATTTTCTGAATAATTGGTGGTTTAACTAGTGGAACTAATTATGAACTATTTGTTGAAATTATAACCACAAATTCGATAGTTTTTTTATAATATCACTTAATTATCAACAATTTTGTGGATATTTGTTGGTTTATTGATGCAATTATGCGTAAGAAAATTTTTTATGACCCTACTTAAATAATTTTGTAAAAAATATACTCCATGGTATGGTTCATTTGATATTTTTATTATTATTTATTTTAAAAAAAATATCTACCAAAAATGTAGAAATATCAAAATCCCCCCGTACTTTAACCCGAGCTGAAAGTCAATACAAAATGTCTCGACTCTAAAAAATGAAAACTTTCCTTGAGTTTTCTGTGGTAGTTTGGTTTCATATTTCATACAGATAAGCTCGCACAAACAAAAAGTTCGGTCTACTCATCAGGTACTCAGGTAGCTACGACCAAACACAAACTACAAAAATAAAATTCCAACTTCATACATTAAGTATGAGGCGATTGGTGGAAAAAATAGTGTTAGCGAATTATAAATTCACCAAATCAAAAATGATCAAAATCTTTTTTTTTTTGGGGAGTAAAATGAACATATATTTTGTCACAAAATACCCGCATAAATAAGTTCCAAATTGTCCACTTTTTTGTGGCAAAAAGAAACTTACATTTTGTGACAAATTGATGACTAAAATTTTTTTTTGGGTGGTAAAATCAACATTCATTTTGTCACAAAATACCCACATAAATAAGTTCCAAATTGTCAACTTATTTTGTGACAAAAATGAACTTACTTACATTTTGTGACAAATTGGTGACTAAAATTTTTTTTTTGGGTGGTAAATTCAACGTACATTTTGTCACAAAATATCCGCATAAATATGTTCCAAATTGTCAACATTCTTTGTGACAAAAAGTAACTTACATTTTGTGACAAATTGGTCTAAAATTTTGTAATCACCATTTTTGGTTACTCGGGGTGCAATACCCTCGAGTTGAGTAGGTTTTGCTGGTAGGGTAAGCAAGTCCGAATTTCAAATTTGAATGACAGAGTTTTGTTAACTAGAAGATTAAATGGCAGAACCTCAAATCAATATGAATTTAATTAATTGTGATGAAATTCAATGGATTCATTGTAATTCATGTATTAAGCTTTACGAAAAAGTCCATGTTTTTTATCTGTTATCATGTTCTCATGTAATGTGCCGCAAATGTTTTAAAATGGGTGGACGAAATCCGTTTTGTACAGTTTGTAAGAAACTCGTGTCTTTCAGAACTATAAACAAAGAGGTAGGTGTCACATTCAAAAATATTTCAGTAATTCTCTTATTTTATAATTACGTCGATCATAGAATCCGCGGGAGCGGATAAATCGCGGATCGAAAACTACATATAAAAAAAATTGGAAACAATAATTTTATATCATAGTTTCATTGAAATTCCTTAGGATATAGATTGAATGCTAGACAACTTCATTGTGATTTTTTGTGTTAAGGAAAACAAATAAACGTCAAAAAATTGTTCATATCTTTTTGTATGAAGTGGCACAGATGCATTTTTATTTCTATAATTACTTTGACATATTAAATATTTTTTAATAAAAATTTAATGGAAATGTATTCATTTTATGTCATTTTAAGCTAAGCAAGTAAATTTTTTTGAAAAAAGCGTGTGAAAAAATAAAACAAAAAGAAGGCAAATTCGTATTCTTTATAGGTTTAGTCTTGTGTCGTTTGAGTTTTTTCTATGGTTATTTTTATTAAAATTAAGTTATTTTCAAACATTTTAAGTTAGCTTCATATAAACTGCTGTTTGTTTTCCTTAACACTCAAACACATTTGACATATTTTGGCTGTCAAATTATCGATCTATTGTTACAATACGTCAAAAAAAAAATTGTTTTAGAAACGCAATAAAACTATTGCGTTTGTACTGGGAATCAAAAAATGTAAATCACATGTAAATCAATAGAAGTTTTTCAGGATACTGTGATTTACACCAATTGTTTCCTATTTTTTTTATATGCGGTTTTCGATCCGCAATTGATCCGCTCCCGCGGATTCTATAATCGACACTAATATAACTTTCGTTTAGTTGGAGCCGAAATATTTAGACTTATTTAAGCCCGACATGACTTACGATTCTTACGCTGAAGAGTTTCAATATAAACATGCTCTGGACTTAGCTAAGAAAATCGCAAGGGCCGAACGGATTGCAGAGGAGAACAAAATTGAAATGAACAAATTAATTGAGTACAATGAACGTTATAAACAGCTACGAGCTGAACGGAAACAAAAACAGGAATTGTTAAAAAAAATATATACTATGACTAGCAGGCAAAACCGAACAAATTCAAACCCGGAGGATTTTGTATCTGAATTTGGGAGTTCTAATGCTCCGAAATCAAGTTCTGTATCATCTAGTTCATTCTCGATCCCATCGATAATAAATAAAACAACAGTAGGTTCAGCATTTCAAACGGAGTCATCCAAAAAGTTTTTCCAAAATCGTGCTCCTTCATCCGGCAACAAGTTACCTTACCGTAAGGAATACGATTTGACCACTAAGAGCAAGTTTAATAAGTATTTTAAACCACCGACAAAATCTACACCTCTTTAAGTTTCTTTTTATTTTTAAATGAAATAAAGTTAAATGATAAATGAATTTATATAATTATGAAATATAAAAAAATAAAATTGTTACCTGAGTTAAAAATTATTCAACCCTTGCAAAAAATTTGTAAGGCTTTTCAAGGGAAGGTCTGAAACCATGGAATTTGTGTCCTCGATTACTAATTATGATTATCTTTATTCTAAAGTTAACTAATTGATTATTATCTTACATTGTTTATCATTTTTTAATCTTACCTTGCTATTTAGCCGCTAAATTAAATAGCGCAATTAAATAGTAAATTTTTAGCGCTAAAATTAAAATACATGCAGTTTAAAGATCTATGTGTTCGCATAAATGTGTTACATAAAGATCTATGTGTTCGCTAATATAAAACTATGTACATGTGTTTTAATTTTAGCGGCGCTTTGAAAGGCGTCTATTTGTTAGGCCCGTTAGACCAAATTTAATATTAAAAACTTGACACGCCCTTCTAATAAAATTTATGATTTGCAGATGTAATACTCTTAATTGGAAGCGACGATATGTGAGCGATGTTAGCTGACATAGCAAGGGGAAGACAACTCGAGCTGATAGTTGTCGAGACAAAAAACATACCTCGCATAGTTTAGCTCAAGTGTGCAACGTTCCATTAAAACTCTTTATTTACAACCGAAAGCTAGACACATAGCCTACATCGTATAGCCACGGTTTTTATATGGAGAAAAGTGGACTCATTTTTTTGGCCTTGGTTTATAGAAGGTAAGATTTTCGGTGTAAATTTATCGTTCAGTGGCTGAAAATTCAAAATTAACATGTAAAATATAAGGTAAGAGCAAAAATTTCTTGGTCCACGTAATGTCGGTTCTGGTTGTTTATTATTCTGTGGTATAGCTTAGCTTAGCTGAAAAATGTGCAACGGGCCTTGGGGGCATAATACGCGGTAGACCATAGATATAAAAACAGGAGACCATACTAGAAAAAACCATAGACATAAAACCAGGAGACCGAAACAAATGAAAACAACAAAAATCATTTTAAGCAAAGCCGATAATTTTTTTGGTGAAAATCGAGTGAAAAATTAAACCATAAAAAGAAGTCAAATTCGTTATCTTTAGATTTAGTGTTGTGCCGTTTGAGTTTTTTCTGTGGTTATTTTTATTAAAATTAAGTTATTTTTAAACATTTTAAGATAGTTTCATTTAAACTGCTGTTTGTTTTCCTTAACACTCAAAAAAGTTTGACATATTTTGGCTGTCAAATTATCGATCTATACGTACAGATCATGTTTAAATGTCAAATTTTCAACAACCGCAAGAGCTACCATCTTCCAGAAAACTCCGAAAATACAAGAAACTTTCACATAATGCCATTAGGTGTCACTAAATATTTGCTGTCAAAAATTGTATGACATTTTAATGAATGCATTTTGTAAATATAAACAAAAATATTTTCGTGTCATAAAAGTGACTATTATTAGTACGTGATAAATAAATTGATTTTGGCTGCCCCTTTTTGAAAAACGTCAGTAATATTTGTTTGATTGTGTAGTGACATCTAGTGGCAAACGCTCTGTACTTCTTTTTTGACCGTGCTGCCTCTTTCGTAAAACGCTCTGTACTTTTTCAACAATCGTGCTGCCTCTTTCGGAAAACATGATCTATTGGATATAAAGCGCCGCAGCTTTAAATAAAGCCAACAAAAATGTTTCTTTATTTAAATCGTACTAGGTTTATAGGATAGAATAGGACAAAAAATAAATCAAAACTAGATTTGTTTAAATTTTTCTCAACCAAATACAGCTATTATTTCGATCAATTATTATTTATTCCCGAAATATTTTTCATCTTTATGACAACACTATAACGAAATTATTATTTATTGGTTAAACATTTTTTATATCAATTTTTACTTGCGCAGTCGGTCGTTTTAAAATGCACACAGCAGTATTGCAGTTTGCCTGTTTTTCAGTTTTTTTCGACTGCAATTGCTGCGCAGCCGACTGAATTCTTGAAAGCACCCTAATTATTATTTTGACAATCTTGGCATATACCAACAACAGAGACATCTACTTAAGTTGTTTTTCATATCGCGTATACTTTTTTGATATAAACTTTACCGAAATATCAAAAAAGTATGCATAACCAAAAATTATTAAACAAAATTTGGTATTAGTGTTAATTCGATTAATTTAACGTTTCAAAATAATCTAAAAATTTTATTATGTACTCATATTAGAATTATTTTTTTCGAATATTATCCGTCATAAAATACAAAATTAAAAAAATCTTTCCCATAAAAGTGCCATACTATTAAAATTAATAATGTGTGCAAAAAATATTTTTGGACTGCCATAAAATGTTCTCGATTTGAATTTTTTTTAAATTTTGATATCAGTCCACTAACCCAGCCACACCTTTTTTGTAAGTAACATTTTGACTGACTCCGTTGGGCATCTCGTTCACGCAACCACCGATTTTATATTTTTATTTCAAGTTATTTTGACTGACAAACTTTGTTTCACAATGGAATTGAGGCTCAATTTGAGGAAAAACATAATTCAAAATAGACAAATTCTAACCTCAAAATGTAAACAAATTAACCTAATACCACTGACAGACTAGGGATTAGCTAAGCGCGATTAGTGAAACGAGGTTAGCTAATCCACCACAAATCCATATGAGTTGACACACTAGGGATTAGTTTCTTGCAGAGAAATAAAATATTATTATGATGATTCGCTGAAATATAGCTAGTAAATCAGCTGGACTCATTTTTTAATTCAATATTTCTAAGATTTATACATTAAAACACACTAGATTTTCTATTTCCTCAAAATTTATTCAGCACAAATTTTTTAAGATGTCATTGATTTTATAACTTCTATCGTAAATTCACGCCACTTGCATTTTCAGCAATGTTTAAATAATTATTTCACATTGTAGTGCCACTTGTACCATCACTAAACCCAATACAACGAGATAAGCTCGAAAATTTTCAAGGATTAGTGCACTAATCTCGATTAGTGACTAATCCTCAAATAAAACGAGACTAGCTAATCTTCAACTTGACACACTACAGCTAGTCTCGAAAAAATCACTAATCGCGCTTAGCTAATCAGTAGATAAGCTATGCGGTTTCCAGCGCAAAATCGTATGGGATTTTACAAGAAGGTCCAAAATTGCATTTTTTGGTATCTTTTCATATAAACGTCATCGAAGAGAGAGATAAACTGCAGAGATTAAACTTCAACTAGGGGAGAGAGAGAAAAAGCAAAAAGAATAAAAAGATTTGTACATAAAATAAGTCGAGAGTAGCTTTTATATAAACATCAACAATGAGAGAGAGAACAGCAAAGAGAATAAAAGATCTTTATATAAAATATGTATTTAAAACTGTGAGTAACTTTTCTTTATACAGAAAATATATTTTCTCTGAAATTTAACATATGTTAACTAGTGAGTAGAAACCGTAAACTGTATACGAGTACATTGTAATTACATAAGGAGCGTAAATTAATTTATTGCAGATAACACGCATAATCTTCTCTTACTCTCAAGATATGTATGATATATTAAAAATATGATTTTAAGATAACTGACCTTGCGTGATATGACTTAAAAAAATACTGTTATTAAAAATAAAACAAATTGTTTAGATTAATTAAAATATATGATTCAACGTCAGTATAGTATATGTAGTCAACTCTCACTTAATGTAACAACAACAAAAACATGAATTCATATTTCGTTAAAATTAAAATTGTACTTTAAAACATTATAAACATAAAATCTGAAACAAAATAATAAAAACCAAATATGAAAATGTATATACATTAATGAACAACATTATTAAAATATTTTTCCCCTCGTTGTTGATAATTAAGTAAATAGCTATGAATATCTATATGTATGCGAGTTACATGAGAAAACGATATTAAGTATGACGTATTAAAAATGAGATCGATTAATAAATTAAATAATACAACACAGTAGTAAACTCTCGCTCTCTTTCTCCAATATTCGTATAGAAATATAATTTAGCATATGATATTGAGATCGCTGACCTTGCGCGAGCATATGATCTAAAAGATACATTTTTTAAAAACAAATAAATTGTTCAGGTTAATTAAAACGTAGGATGATTTAACATCAGTATAATATAGTCAACTCTAATCATAAAATCTGAAACAAAACATAAAAACTAAATATGAAAATATCTAATTGTTAATACGAACAATATCGTTAATATTTTATTTCTCCTGTTGTTGATAATTAAGTATGTACATACATACATATATGTATACGTAATCATTCATAATAATTAAAATATATGGCAATTCAATTTTGATGATGCAACAACTTTATTTCATGACGAAATAATAGTTTTTTCTTTATTGCTGTCAATTATATGCAATTTACATAAGAACATATGTATACTCATTTAATTATAAAAATGAGATTAGGTGAATGAAAACAAAATAAAATATTATAACACATTTGTAAATTCTCTCTCCATATTATGCTACAGAAATATGTTGTTAAGATTACTGACCTTGCGCGCATATGTTTGTAATTATACAAAAAAAAAATGTATTAAAAACAAATCAAATATTTAGGTTAATTAAAATATAGGATGATCCAACTTTTAGAACCTATCAAAATTATTATGTTGGTATATATAGTCATGCAATATATGAAAATTATATTCTAATCGAAAAATTAGTTTGTTATCGATGGTATTTTAAAAATTCGGTTACTTAATCAGACGAGGAGAAACAAAGATGAGAACATGATCGAACACTCATGATTGTTGCTATATAATTCGCTAAGTCAATAAGTACTTAAGAACAATATAAACACCGCGTTTGCGATTTTACTTTCATTGTCTAATATAATTAGAGGTGACCAACTGATTATACTGTTTTTAAAAATACATATTAACAATAGAGTTCAGCAGTTATTAAAAGTGTTCGGTAAGTAATTTACAATATATTAAAAATTATCAAATAAGAGCGATCTTATTTTAAATAATACTTGTCTTTAAAATATACAGGTAATAACAAAATTGAGAAAATGTCTAAAATAAGTGAATTAGTAAACCAAACTAAATCAGTACTTCTTAAAGCTACTGAAAATCCTAAGCTTTTACAAGATGCTATTAAAGAATGTGCTAAAAATTTAAGATTTCTTCGCAATAAGCTACAAAAATGCTCCACTCCAGGAGATAAAAAACATGTGGCATGTGCTATCGGCTTATTAACTGGATTTCGCACGCAAATGAAAATTATGAACAAAGAAAAACCTAAATATACATCAAGACGTGTTAATTGCGAATATATTCAAACAGCATTTCAAAATCGTATTAAAACTTTAGCCATAATCAACTTGACCCATACCGATCCTATAGATTTTTTGGATGATTGTCAGAAAACTTTTCACATTCGCATCAAAAAGTTAATAAAAAATGAATCTGCTTTGAAAATAAATGGAGTTTTCTGTGGTGAGTTTAAAATTGGTAATGATGGCGGCGAGGATAATTTCGAGTTTAAATATATGAATACAAAAAATCATGTGTTGTACCAGGATACAAACTTTAATGAATGGTTCACTAAAAATATTAAAGAAATAATATTAAAAGAGCTTGAAGAGTTTCAAGAAAAACAAAGTGGATGGAGTATTTCTGCAATCATTAATTTAACAATGAATATTAATAAATTCACACCACAACTGGGTTCATCATACATAGACCTACCAGATCAAATAAGAAGGAAGGATGCTTGTATTAACGTTAAAAATAGTGATAACGCATGTTTTGCATGGTCGTTGATGGCAGCATTGTACCCAGTGGAAAAAGATCCTCAACGCACAACCAAGTATGGATCGTACTCAAAGAAGTTTAATTTAAAAGGAATTCAATTTCCAATGACAATAAAACAAATTCCACGATTTGAAAAGCAAAATAATATTTCAATCAATGTATATGTATTAAAGCTGCAAAAGTCTGGGAAATATATTACATTACCATCATATTTATCTAAAAATAAGAAGGACAAGCATGTGAATTTGCTATTAATTCAAAATGATTACGAAAGCGTCCAAGGAGAACAAGAAGAAGAAAACGAAGCAGCAAGTGAGTCGAGTGATCATCAGCCGATTAAATATCATTACGTTTGGATTAAAAATCTTTCTCGTCTGTTATCATCACAACTAACTAATCATAAAGGAAAAGTATATTTTTGCGATCGATGTCTTCACTATTTTTATTCAATGAAGATACTACTTAAACATAGTGAGAATTGTATAAATCAAAATAATTGTAAAGTTCGGTTACCTACAAAGGAACAAAAATATATTCAGTTTAAAAATTTTAAGAATAAGATAGTTGCACCATTCATAATTTATGCAGATTTAGAATGTCTGTTAAAAAAAGTTGAAGCTAATAATAATTATCAAAATCATGAGCCTTATAATATAGGTTATTATGCGAAATGTTCATATGATGACACACTATCATTCTACAAATCATACCGTGGTGAGGCTTGCGTTTCTTGGTTTAGCAAAGAATTAGCCTGTTTCGCAAAAACTTTAGATAATATATTAACTAATCCTATAGGCATGAATGTTCTAACAGAGGAAGAAAACTCTTTGTTAAAAACAGCCTCGGCATGTCATATATGTGAAAAACCTTTTGATAATGAAGAGATTAGAGTCCGTGATCACTGTCATTTCACAGGCAAGTTTAGAGGGGTTGCACATAATTATTGCAATATTAATTATAAAGAAGAAGGTCACACTGTTCCAATCGTGTTTCACAATTTAAGCGGTTATGATTCACATTTTATTATAGAAAATATAGCATCTGATATGCCAGGTAGAGTAGATTTATTACCAATAAACAAGGAAAAATACATATCATTTACTAAACATTTAAATTTTTATTTAACAAAATTTCGATTTATAGATTCATTTCGATTTATGGATAAAAGCTTAGATGACCTCTCTTCATATTTATCTACATTTCCTAATTTAAAATCTGAATACCCGCTAATTTCAGATGATAAATTTTTGCTGTTAACTAAGAAGGGAGTATATCCTTACGATTATTTCGATAGTTCTCAAAAATGTTTAGAAGAAACGCTCCCTCCACTTGATCAATTCTATAACAAACTAAATGATAGTAATATTAGTGAAAAACAATATACACATGCCCAAAATATTTGGAATAAATTCCACATAAGCAATTTAGGTGAATACTCAGATTTATATCTCAAAACAGATGTATTGTTGTTAACGGATGTTTTTGAGCAGTTTCGAGATAGTTGTCATAAAACTTATGGATTAGATCCCGCACATTATTTCACTCTTCCTGGATACACTTGGGATGCTATGCTAAAATACACTAATAAATCTTTAGAGCTACTTACCGATATCGATATGTTAATGTTCGTAGAGCGTGGAATTAGAGGTGGTTTAAGTCAGTGTACAAAACGTTACGCTAAAGCTAATAACAAATATATGAAAAATTATGACCCCAATAAAGAATCCACTTATTTAATGTATGATGATATTAATAATCAATACGGTTGGGCAATGTCACAAGATTTACCTTTTGGAGGCTTCAAATGGGTTGATACTAAGGATTTTGATGTAAAATTAATTAAAGATAATTCTGACAAAGGATATATTTTAGAAGTAGATATAGAGTATCCTAGCGAATTACATGATAGTCATAATGGCTTACCATTCTGTCCAGAACATCAATGTAGCCCGGGTTCGAAAGAGGAGAAATTAATGGCTACGTTGTATAACAAAGAAAAATATATTATTCACTATAGAAACCTAAAACAAGCTATCCAGTATGGTTTAAAAATAACGAAAATTCATAAGATTCTTGAGTTTGATCAATCACCATGGTTAAAGCCATATATAGATTTAAATACATTGCTACGGTCAAACGCGAAGAATGAGTTTGAGAAAAATCTTTTCAAACTAATGAATAATGCTGTCTTCGGTAAAACTATGGAGAATGTTCGAAAACATAGTATTGTAAAGTTGGTGACTAAGTGGTTAGGGAGATATGGAGCTGAAGCATTAATTTCAAAGCCAGAATTCAAGACATCCACTATTTTTAATGAAAATTTAGTTGCTATTGAATTAAATAAATCAGAAATTTTTTTTAACAAACCAATATATATTGGAATGTGTATTTTAGATTTGGCCAAAACAACACTTTATGACTTTCATTATGGGTACATGATCCCTAAATTTGGTGATAATTGTGTAATTTGCTATACTGATACAGACAGCCTCATCTATCAGATAACATGTCCCGATATTTATGAAATAATTAAGCAGGATTGTTATACACGTTTTGATACAAGTGACTACCCCGATAATAATATTTGGGAAATTCCTTCCGTAAATAAAAAAGTTCCTGGTATTATGAAAGACGAGAATAATGGTGCAATAATGACCGAGTTTGTTGGTTTGAGATCAAAGATGTATGCGTATAAGGTTCAGGGGGAAGAAAAAGAACGAACTATAGAAACTAAGAAAGCTAAAGGAGTAAAAAAACAAGTTGTAAAATGTAGAATAGCATTTAATGATTATGTAAACTGTTTAAATAATGAAAAATCTAAAATTATTACACAAAACTTAATTCAATCGAGAAAACATCACGTTAGTTCATTTACTCAAACCAAAACTGCACTTAATCCTCATGATGATAAACGATTTTTAGTTAAAGGAGATTATGAAACTTTAGCTTGGGGACATTATAAATTAATGGAGATTGATTAATCAATACATTAACTTGAATGTAGAATTATATAAAAATATGAATTGAGAAATTCAAATTTGTTATAAAATTAGTGACTGTAGCTTTAAGTAAATGAAAATATAAATTAAGAACTAATTATAAGTTTAAATTTCATTCATTATCATATAATCAATTAATATATTAAATATATTTATTATTTAATTTTAAGGTTTAATTTTAAATAAAATAATAAAAAATATAATAAATTTAATTTTCAATTTATTAACTAATCAAGATAATCTTACTTTATGATAATAAATTAATCTTTATAAAATTATAAAATGTATGTTTAATATTTCATAATAAATAAATAAAATAGCTAAAAGAAATAATTCAGTTTTTTATGTAATTAGGATTCTCACCTTGTCATAGATTTACAGCTAAAACAACACATACCAATATGGTAAGTATGAATGGTATACATATATCAAATATGCGATACAAACAATAGCAATCCATATGCTCATATGATGCATGTATCAGTACTATTGCTTTTAAAATGCGACATAATATCAAAAGTAGGTATATGATAAAGATTAGTGAGCGGTTTATCATAATGGGAAAAGAATGATTAAATACTAAATTAATTATGGATGAAGATAATAAAAAAACATTTTCCCATTTGTAAAAACAAAACGTAAAAAAAAAAATTAGAATGCAAAACAAAATTAAAATTCACACACGAATTTTGTTACCATTTACCACCATTTTCTTACCATTTTGTTACCATTTCGCTACCATTTATTTGCGCAAAGTTAAAGGCTTATTAAAAGATAATGCTGAACAAATAAACAATGAACAATTAAAATTTAAAAAATTGCGGGCCTTTCGCGGGGCGTCGCGTGATTGTATATTGAACCAAGTTACAAACCATGTACATAAATTTCGCCTTTCGCGGCCTTCTGTAGATGTCACTTTTAAAAGCTTATTTTATGTACATGGTTTGTAACTTGGTTCAATATACAATCACGCGACGCCCCGCGAAAGGCCCGCAATTTTTTAAATTTTAATTGTTCATTGTTTATTTGTTCAGCATTATCTTTTAATAAGCCTTTAACTTTGCGCAAATAAATGGTAGCGAAATGGTAACAAAATGGTAAGAAAATGGTGGTAAATGGTAACAAAATTCGTGTGTGAATTTTAATTTTGTTTTGCATTCTAATTTTTTTTTTTACGTTTTGTTTTTACAAATGGGAAAATGTTTTTTTATTATCTTCATCCATAATTAATTTAGTATTTAATCATTCTTTTCCCATTATGATAAACCGCTCACTAATCTTTATCATATACCTACTTTTGATATTATGTCGCATTTTAAAAGCAATAGTACTGATACATGCATCATATGAGCATATGGATTGCTATTGTTTGTATCGCATATTTGATATATGTATACCATTCATACTTACCATATTGGTATGTGTTGTTTTAGCTGTAAATCTATGACAAGGTGAGAATCCTAATTACATAAAAAACTGAATTATTTCTTTTAGCTATTTTATTTATTTATTATGAAATATTAAACATACATTTTATAATTTTATAAAGATTAATTTATTATCATAAAGTAAGATTATCTTGATTAGTTAATAAATTGAAAATTAAATTTATTATATTTTTTATTATTTTATTTAAAATTAAACCTTAAAATTAAATAATAAATATATTTAATATATTAATTGATTATATGATAATGAATGAAATTTAAACTTATAATTAGTTCTTAATTTATATTTTCATTTACTTAAAGCTACAGTCACTAATTTTATAACAAATTTGAATTTCTCAATTCATATTTTTATATAATTCTACATTCAAGTTAATGTATTGATTAATCAATCTCCATTAATTTATAATGTCCCCAAGCTAAAGTTTCATAATCTCCTTTAACTAAAAATCGTTTATCATCATGAGGATTAAGTGCAGTTTTGGTTTGAGTAAATGAACTAACGTGATGTTTTCTCGATTGAATTAAGTTTTGTGTAATAATTTTAGATTTTTCATTATTTAAACAGTTTACATAATCATTAAATGCTATTCTACATTTTACAACTTGTTTTTTTACTCCTTTAGCTTTCTTAGTTTCTATAGTTCGTTCTTTTTCTTCCCCCTGAACCTTATACGCATACATCTTTGATCTCAAACCAACAAACTCGGTCATTATTGCACCATTATTCTCGTCTTTCATAATACCAGGAACTTTTTTATTTACGGAAGGAATTTCCCAAATATTATTATCGGGGTAGTCACTTGTATCAAAACGTGTATAACAATCCTGCTTAATTATTTCATAAATATCGGGACATGTTATCTGATAGATTAGGCTGTCTGTATCAGTATAGCAAATTACACAATTATCACCAAATTTAGGGATCATGTACCCATAATGAAAGTCATAAAGTGTTGTTTTGGCCAAATCTAAAATACACATTCCAATATATATTGGTTTGTTAAAAAAAATTTCTGATTTATTTAATTCAATAGCAACTAAATTTTCATTAAAAATAGTGGATGTCTTGAATTCTGGCTTTGAAATTAATGCTTCAGCTCCATATCTCCCTAACCACTTAGTCACCAACTTTACAATACTATGTTTTCGAACATTCTCCATAGTTTTACCGAAGACAGCATTATTCATTAGTTTGAAAAGATTTTTCTCAAACTCATTCTTCGCGTTTGACCGTAGCAATGTATTTAAATCTATATATGGCTTTAACCATGGTGATTGATCAAACTCAAGAATCTTATGAATTTTCGTTATTTTTAAACCATACTGGATAGCTTGTTTTAGGTTTCTATAGTGAATAATATATTTTTCTTTGTTATACAACGTAGCCATTAATTTCTCCTCTTTCGAACCCGGGCTACATTGATGTTCTGGACAGAATGGTAAGCCATTATGACTATCATGTAATTCGCTAGGATACTCTATATCTACTTCTAAAATATATCCTTTGTCAGAATTATCTTTAATTAATTTTACATCAAAATCCTTAGTATCAACCCATTTGAAGCCTCCAAAAGGTAAATCTTGTGACATTGCCCAACCGTATTGATTATTAATATCATCATACATTAAATAAGTGGATTCTTTATTGGGGTCATAATTTTTCATATATTTGTTATTAGCTTTAGCGTAACGTTTTGTACACTGACTTAAACCACCTCTAATTCCACGCTCTACGAACATTAACATATCGATATCGGTAAGTAGCTCTAAAGATTTATTAGTGTATTTTAGCATAGCATCCCAAGTGTATCCAGGAAGAGTGAAATAATGTGCGGGATCTAATCCATAAGTTTTATGACAACTATCTCGAAACTGCTCAAAAACATCCGTTAACAACAATACATCTGTTTTGAGATATAAATCTGAGTATTCACCTAAATTGCTTATGTGGAATTTATTCCAAATATTTTGGGCATGTGTATATTGTTTTTCACTAATATTACTATCATTTAGTTTGTTATAGAATTGATCAAGTGGAGGGAGCGTTTCTTCTAAACATTTTTGAGAACTATCGAAATAATCGTAAGGATATACTCCCTTCTTAGTTAACAGCAAAAATTTATCATCTGAAATTAGCGGGTATTCAGATTTTAAATTAGGAAATGTAGATAAATATGAAGAGAGGTCATCTAAGCTTTTATCCATAAATCGAAATGAATCTATAAATCGAAATTTTGTTAAATAAAAATTTAAATGTTTAGTAAATGATATGTATTTTTCCTTGTTTATTGGTAATAAATCTACTCTACCTGGCATATCAGATGCTATATTTTCTATAATAAAATGTGAATCATAACCGCTTAAATTGTGAAACACGATTGGAACAGTGTGACCTTCTTCTTTATAATTAATATTGCAATAATTATGTGCAACCCCTCTAAACTTGCCTGTGAAATGACAGTGATCACGGACTCTAATCTCTTCATTATCAAAAGGTTTTTCACATATATGACATGCCGAGGCTGTTTTTAACAAAGAGTTTTCTTCCTCTGTTAGAACATTCATGCCTATAGGATTAGTTAATATATTATCTAAAGTTTTTGCGAAACAGGCTAATTCTTTGCTAAACCAAGAAACGCAAGCCTCACCACGGTATGATTTGTAGAATGATAGTGTGTCATCATATGAACATTTCGCATAATAACCTATATTATAAGGCTCATGATTTTGATAATTATTATTAGCTTCAACTTTTTTTAACAGACATTCTAAATCTGCATAAATTATGAATGGTGCAACTATCTTATTCTTAAAATTTTTAAACTGAATATATTTTTGTTCCTTTGTAGGTAACCGAACTTTACAATTATTTTGATTTATACAATTCTCACTATGTTTAAGTAGTATCTTCATTGAATAAAAATAGTGAAGACATCGATCGCAAAAATATACTTTTCCTTTATGATTAGTTAGTTGTGATGATAACAGACGAGAAAGATTTTTAATCCAAACGTAATGATATTTAATCGGCTGATGATCACTCGACTCACTTGCTGCTTCGTTTTCTTCTTCTTGTTCTCCTTGGACGCTTTCGTAATCATTTTGAATTAATAGCAAATTCACATGCTTGTCCTTCTTATTTTTAGATAAATATGATGGTAATGTAATATATTTCCCAGACTTTTGCAGCTTTAATACATATACATTGATTGAAATATTATTTTGCTTTTCAAATCGTGGAATTTGTTTTATTGTCATTGGAAATTGAATTCCTTTTAAATTAAACTTCTTTGAGTACGATCCATACTTGGTTGTGCGTTGAGGATCTTTTTCCACTGGGTACAATGCTGCCATCAACGACCATGCAAAACATGCGTTATCACTATTTTTAACGTTAATACAAGCATCCTTCCTTCTTATTTGATCTGGTAGGTCTATGTATGATGAACCCAGTTGTGGTGTGAATTTATTAATATTCATTGTTAAATTAATGATTGCAGAAATACTCCATCCACTTTGTTTTTCTTGAAACTCTTCAAGCTCTTTTAATATTATTTCTTTAATATTTTTAGTGAACCATTCATTAAAGTTTGTATCCTGGTACAACACATGATTTTTTGTATTCATATATTTAAACTCGAAATTATCCTCGCCGCCATCATTACCAATTTTAAACTCACCACAGAAAACTCCATTTATTTTCAAAGCAGATTCATTTTTTATTAACTTTTTGATGCGAATGTGAAAAGTTTTCTGACAATCATCCAAAAAATCTATAGGATCGGTATGGGTCAAGTTGATTATGGCTAAAGTTTTAATACGATTTTGAAATGCTGTTTGAATATATTCGCAATTAACACGTCTTGATGTATATTTAGGTTTTTCTTTGTTCATAATTTTCATTTGCGTGCGAAATCCAGTTAATAAGCCGATAGCACATGCCACATGTTTTTTATCTCCTGGAGTGGAGCATTTTTGTAGCTTATTGCGAAGAAATCTTAAATTTTTAGCACATTCTTTAATAGCATCTTGTAAAAGCTTAGGATTTTCAGTAGCTTTAAGAAGTACTGATTTAGTTTGGTTTACTAATTCACTTATTTTAGACATTTTCTCAATTTTGTTATTACCTGTATATTTTAAAGACAAGTATTATTTAAAATAAGATCGCTCTTATTTGATAATTTTTAATATATTGTAAATTACTTACCGAACACTTTTAATAACTGCTGAACTCTATTGTTAATATGTATTTTTAAAAACAGTATAATCAGTTGGTCACCTCTAATTATATTAGACAATGAAAGTAAAATCGCAAACGCGGTGTTTATATTGTTCTTAAGTACTTATTGACTTAGCGAATTATATAGCAACAATCATGAGTGTTCGATCATGTTCTCATCTTTGTTTCTCCTCGTCTGATTAAGTAACCGAATTTTTAAAATACCATCGATAACAAACTAATTTTTCGATTAGAATATAATTTTCATATATTGCATGACTATATATACCAACATAATAATTTTGATAGGTTCTAAAAGTTGGATCATCCTATATTTTAATTAACCTAAATATTTGATTTGTTTTTAATACATTTTTTTTTTGTATAATTACAAACATATGCGCGCAAGGTCAGTAATCTTAACAACATATTTCTGTAGCATAATATGGAGAGAGAATTTACAAATGTGTTATAATATTTTATTTTGTTTTCATTCACCTAATCTCATTTTTATAATTAAATGAGTATACATATGTTCTTATGTAAATTGCATATAATTGACAGCAATAAAGAAAAAACTATTATTTCGTCATGAAATAAAGTTGTTGCATCATCAAAATTGAATTGCCATATATTTTAATTATTATGAATGATTACGTATACATATATGTATGTATGTACATACTTAATTATCAACAACAGGAGAAATAAAATATTAACGATATTGTTCGTATTAACAATTAGATATTTTCATATTTAGTTTTTATGTTTTGTTTCAGATTTTATGATTAGAGTTGACTATATTATACTGATGTTAAATCATCCTACGTTTTAATTAACCTGAACAATTTATTTGTTTTTAAAAAATGTATCTTTTAGATCATATGCTCGCGCAAGGTCAGCGATCTCAATATCATATGCTAAATTATATTTCTATACGAATATTGGAGAAAGAGAGCGAGAGTTTACTACTGTGTTGTATTATTTAATTTATTAATCGATCTCATTTTTAATACGTCATACTTAATATCGTTTTCTCATGTAACTCGCATACATATAGATATTCATAGCTATTTACTTAATTATCAACAACGAGGGGAAAAATATTTTAATAATGTTGTTCATTAATGTATATACATTTTCATATTTGGTTTTTATTATTTTGTTTCAGATTTTATGTTTATAATGTTTTAAAGTACAATTTTAATTTTAACGAAATATGAATTCATGTTTTTGTTGTTGTTACATTAAGTGAGAGTTGACTACATATACTATACTGACGTTGAATCATATATTTTAATTAATCTAAACAATTTGTTTTATTTTTAATAACAGTATTTTTTTAAGTCATATCACGCAAGGTCAGTTATCTTAAAATCATATTTTTAATATATCATACATATCTTGAGAGTAAGAGAAGATTATGCGTGTTATCTGCAATAAATTAATTTACGCTCCTTATGTAATTACAATGTACTCGTATACAGTTTACGGTTTCTACTCACTAGTTAACATATGTTAAATTTCAGAGAAAATATATTTTCTGTATAAAGAAAAGTTACTCACAGTTTTAAATACATATTTTATATAAAGATCTTTTATTCTCTTTGCTGTTCTCTCTCTCATTGTTGATGTTTATATAAAAGCTACTCTCGACTTATTTTATGTACAAATCTTTTTATTCTTTTTGCTTTTTCTCTCTCTCCCCTAGTTGAAGTTTAATCTCTGCAGTTTATCTCTCTCTTCGATGACGTTTATATGAAAAGATACCAAAAAATGCAATTTTGGACCTTCTTGTAAAATCCCATACGATTTTGCGCTGGAAACCGCATAGCTTATCTACTCTAATCCCTAGTCTGTCAAGGGTATAAGAAGTACATCGCTGTGTTTACGTCATTTGGTTTTATTTTTGTAGATGCGCGTGATCTGTCAGAATTTCGCTGAGATATTAATCGTGTTCCAGTCGACCACTTCAAGTACTTATGAGTACTTAGGTTTGTGTCTTTGCTTAAATTTAACTACTCGTAACTGCTCTTGCCAGAATGCAAGAGGAGTTACGAGTTGTTAAATTTAAGCAAAGATACAAACCTAAGTACTCATAAGTACTTGAAGTGGTCGACTGGAACACGACTATTATTTTCACTATACATATACATTATAACCCTCCTAAAGGCTGAAACACACCAAGAGCAGCGCGACATATCCCAAACAATCCACACTATCGGCTACTTGTATCCATTTACACCGAGCAGCGCAGCAGATTTTTTTTTATACTTCTATCAAAATTTTTTTTTGTATTACATGAGAATTAAATGTTATATTTTGTGAAGCACGTTTATTTTTCAAAATATTTTGTTACAAAACAAATAGGTACACATAAAAATAACAGAAATGAAACAACACGTAATATTTATGTTTAGCAGCAACGAGCAGTTTTTTTTGCTGCTGGGTGTGGAACCTGTTGACGCGACAGCAGAACCAACTTCATTTAATACATTTTTTTAATTGGAAATTTTCTATTAAAAATTTAAAATATTTGAATGTTTTCTTTAAAAATGCTTATATTTATGCCCAAACTACGATTTGAATTTGTTAAATAGGTAAATTAGCTAATATTTAAATCTGCTGCTCGCTGCCGTGCTCGGTGTGTTTCATGCTTTATGCATACATTTTTATCATTTTTTTCAAAATTTTGACTTTAACTCGTAGTTGTTGAACAAATATGCATATTACAACAACAAAAACCAAACCGTTCTGACGAGAGTACTTTAAAAGAGAATAACTCATGTAAAAAGTAAAGAAACAATTATTCGTGATAACGTAAAATTACATAATCCATGATAACGTAAAGTCCGCCTTTAGGCGGATCTATGCATTAGAGGGATAATATAGCGCCGCTGTCAGCGCCGTCAATCTGTTTGAACTTTGAAACAACATTCTTGGACTCTCGTTTGCTGGGTGGTAAACGGTTTATTGGAATCATTCCGAAAAAAGTTAATAGGGTAAGAAAAACTACAATTTCTAAAATCACTCAAATTTTTGTTTGTAATATTTCTTTTATGTACATCATTTCCTTTTTCTTTTTGGTCTCAACTTCGGTCGATATTGGTACGATTTTATTTTATTAAAACCAAAAAAAATTATAAAACTTAAATTAATTTATTTTGTTTAGTTTAAAGCAATAAATATTAATTTTGCACTTTAAATGTTTGGAAAGTTTAGAACCAAACATTTATTATTGATTGATATAGTTCGATTTTATAAGAAAATGTTAACACCACGTGTATCAAAATGGAGTTCATATAATAGTGGCTTGTTTTTCTTTTTCATTGTAGAACTACATAATTATGTCATCTCATCTTAATTGGTTGATTATTCGAAATAGCAATGCCTATTTGCTGAAGAAACGTGATATTCCAAAGCCTTTCAGCACGGTAAGTTTATATTTTTTGTATTTGTAATTTTTGTTAAAGTTGGACATGATGTTATATTCTATCACCAAGATCTATGAGTGTAGTGATTTAAATTTTTAATCTGATTCTTAAAACTAATTACTAGTTTAGTTATTAATTTTTAATTTTTCAAATAGTTTTTAATAAATGTTTTATATACAGCTCATTATTTATAGGAACCCAACAACTTGACCAACTTGTGCTCTTATCGGTACAATGGATTAGTTCACAAACAAACCCTTGGAGTTACACCAGCTGCTGACAAAAAAGGATTCACATTGGTTTACAAAAAAAGCAAATATGCGGTAAGTTTTCGATTGGTTTTCTTTAATGTATCTTTATTTAGTAAAATGATGTAATTTAGATCTGATCTAATGATGACTTCTTACTAAACCATCACCCATACAATCTGATTATTCATATGAATTCATTATTTATTAGGATTGAGGTTTTGTTTTAATTACCAAAATGATCTACAACCTTTTCTTTTGATTTACTTTCAGAATCGCCCAGCTAAAAACACAGTTAAAATTACATTCAAGGCAGGCTCTCGCAGATCTTTGAAAAAAATGCGTAATGTAATCAAGAGCTCAGGTTATCGAAAAGATTTAACGAAAGCCGCATTGAGACGTGCAAGCGCAGTAATTCGATCACAGAAAGTTAAGCCAACAAAAAAGAAGGCACGTGCTGCACCAGCCGCAAAGAAAGCCGAATAAACGCATGAATTTATAAGATTGATAAATAAAATCGTGTATAAAAGTAAAGGAATTTAGTTTTGTTTTAATTCTTTGATGTATTTTGGAAATTTTTTATTAATTTGCGTTTAAGTTTGATTGTATTCCACAACGGCAATCGATATCGATTTTTATTAGAATTCCCTCTGAACTTTTGCATTTCGGGCATGTTTCGTTTGTACGTCTACCGCTTTTAAAAGTTGAAGATATCGTGAGACCATAAAATTCGGACAAACTTAAAATATTTTATTGGAATGTTTTTTAAAAACAAATAATAAATTCATTCATAAATTTACAAAATAAATTAAATAAAAAATGGCGCAAATTCATCACAATTTATTATTCGGACAGTATTTACATATTTTCAATTTCATAAATTTGAATATTTTCTTTTGAAATTCTATTGTTTTGTTTGTTGCATATCCTTTTCGCTTTAGTTCAGTTCAGATTAATCTCCGTGGCGTTGAAAACTAATTTTAGTGTTAATTCCGGCTTAATTTTGTTCCATTCCTCCTGAAGCATAGTTTGCAATTGAGTGCTGTTGGAATTACGATGCTTTCTTATTTGTGTATTCAATAGATGCCACAGATTATTCTCAATTGGGTTTGTGTCTCGAGATTGAGGTGATGTTTCCAAAAGCTTTGCTTTCTTGGGTTTCTCAAAAGAGGCACAAATGTAGCGTTAGGAATTATAGCGGCTATTTTCCTTTGCAAAATGTTAAAATGTGTCGAACTATCTTTTTTTTAATTTTCAAAAGCGGTTAACCATTAAAACTGGCTTTATTACAATTTAGTTTGATTCATGAAGTAACGACTATTTCCCCCTCGCGCCTTTTTTGCAGCTTCTTTTCTTCTGGGCATACTAAGTAGTATAGTATAGTAGTAGTAAGTCCACTCTTCTTGCGCTGCAACTCTCCTCTGATATCGAATCTGGTGCGGGATTTCTAGCTCTAATACGGCGTCTTAGAATGTCTCATATGTGTTCGATTAGATTAAGGTCCGGACTCATTGGTGGCCACCAGGCCACTTATGCACGAATGCCGATATCTTCGAAATATTGTCGTACCGTTGCAGCTACGTGAACTGGAGCGTTATTATGCATTAACACAAAACTGTCATAACTCATAACCTATGCAGCCCACATATGGCAAAAATCATCATCATCTGCATTCATCCTCAAACCAATCTCCACCAGCCCTGTGCGGCGCTGCCAACTGATTCCACCCCAAAACATTATTAAACTTCCACCAACTTTTACGGGCCGTTTTGGAGTTAAGTTACTTCTTTTAATTTTCGTCTAACAATGTTCTGGCACTAGCATTCACTTGACGTGCCTTGAAGTAACTCATTTTTGAGTTGAAAAGAAGTACGCTTTCGATCTCGTAACGAATTCATTTTTAAAAATCGGTCGTCATGCTCGATTGTGTACCTTTTACGTCCTTGTCCGGGCTTTCTTTTATACTCGTAAGGACTTCCGACATCGCTTAAGTATTCGTGAAACCGAAGACTGGTTCATTCCTAACTTTCGTGTGATTTGTACTTGAGTAATCTTCATGATACAATAGCCGTCTTCCAATGGGCAAAATTTGCTACTTCGAAGTACTTGCGAGTAGATACCCAATGGAACGAGAAATTGAGTAACACAAGTAAAACACAGCCTTCTGTTTAGTTGTTTTTTTTTGTCTTTTGAAAAGTTGTTTATTATAGTAATGGCGATATTTAAAATTAGATTCAAAATATGACAAAAAAAAATGGACATGTAATAAAAGGAAAGCATTGATATTTACCGCATTGATATTTAAACACATTTTTTTAAAAATGTATCATCAACAATAAAATAATTTTGTATTAATTTTGACATTTTACATCATCAAAAAATAAAAAAACTCGAACGTAATAAAAAACTCTCGAAAAATATCGAAAAAGGTCTAAAAGCCATCTATTGGAATTTTCGCAACTAAAATCCACTAGCGCAAATTTTATGGTTGCGCTTGATGGTTTAATAGAGTTGGTTGACCTTTATGTATATTTATATCTTTCGATAATATCGAAAACGGTACTTTGGCTTAAATTTAAAATTTCTGCAATTGCTCGGCAATATTTTCCGGTTTTCCCTTTGCATATGAAAAATTACCAATTCTCGCTGGTCAAATGTGTATTTTTAGCGCTTTCAGCTTTGTCCCATGTTAAACTGTTAATTTATCTACTCGATTTGAATTTTGCACACAAACTAGGTACATTTTTCATAGACAAAATAGTACAATGTCCTATACAAAACACAACAATTAAAGGCCTGTAGCCCTGTACGCTGCTGAAGTGAAATTAAATTTTTCATATAAAATTGACACAAGCGAAAACGAAAATGAAAATTTCACTGCTGAATTTCACTTTACGGTGGTACATACACACCTAGCGAAATGGGAGTTTTCGTATTAGAATACAGATGTCTCTATTTTATCTCTACACATTTTTCACTTTATTTTTTCGGACGATAAATGTGAAGATTTTGACAATTTCATTTGGTTTTGCCGCTTGCGTTTTGAGGATAATCAACTATTGAAGTGAATTTTATTGTATAAAATATGTTGTCAGAGAGCCTGTTTGATAATTCACACGGTGCGGTGCATTGCATACTGTTTTCCTTGTATACCTACTTTGATTTAGTTTCTAGTGGTGAAATAAAGAAAAAAATGTACACTGCACCACACCCGACACCGTGCGAATTTTCAACATACCCAAAGACAACATGAACTTATACGCACTAAAATATTTACGAAACTCGTCAAATTAAATTTTCAGGTCAGATTTATCTTCCTATTTTTGTAGACCAGTGAAAATTTCATTTCACTTGAACAGCGCTAAAACTTCGATCTGCGTCTTTCGTCTCGAAAATTACGCAAATCGAAACGACGATGATCGAGGTTTTAGTGTACTATACTAGGTAGGCTTAAATGGCGAATGATGATAAGGATGTGCGCTGCAATTTTTAATCATAATTTTCTTTATGCATAGTGTGAACGCTACAAAAGGTACTCTAGATTAGAAGTAAGCTTACTTGATTAGACAAATCTGGACTTATAATCTTTAGTCAAACAGGCTATAAGAAATCATAAATTTACAAGGCTCCATACCTCAAGGCTCCTCTCCCAATCAATCACTGTTGGATGTAGCCAATCGTCACAGCTTCAAGTTCTGCCCAATAAATAAAACACCGACAAATTAATTTAGATTCTTGTCTTTAAATTTTTTCAAAGCATTTCTTTTATTTGTTTATTGTTTTATTCTAAACTGTTGATATATCCTAGTTAGTTTTAAAATATGTATGTATCTATTTTCATTTTTTTTAAATCTTACAATTTTTCTATTGAGATTATGTATTAATATTTTGCTTTACTAGACATTTTTGTTTTGTATGAATTAAATTTTAAATAATTGTTCACTATTATTATCGAGTTTTCACTAATTAAATTTAAATTTTATATCACAAAATATTTTTTCTTTTAAATTATTTTAATAACTTAGAATTTCTTACAAACATAAAATTAATGTGAATGATCCTTTTTGTTTATTTCCATAAGTTTATTAGAAATTATACAATACATATCAATATTTTAATAAGGTATCCAAGTCTTAATTTTTTTTTTTTAGCCCGGAGGGGCAACAATAGTCGAATATTACGAATTCAGTCAGTTGAGACCGTTATAGGCGGTTGCATTAGTTTTATATTTCAGTCTGTTGCCTAGTTTTAATTTTTGGTTTTGTTATTTCTCGAGACGTCTTAATGTAGAGATATGGTTTTTGGTTACGGAGATTCTTGTATATGTCATCACATTATCAACGGTTTGATTTATTGCCTATTTCGAAATAGATTTTCATCAAATAAGAAGTTGTTTCGAATAAAAATTCCGCACAAAATGAAACTCTTCTCTATTTGGACATCTATCTTAACTTGGAAATGCAATAAAATTATGTTCCACGAAATTGATAAATTAAAGAGAAATTTATGATCTAACCTGGTGCTTTTGGTAGTTGTCTCAAACTCGTAAAAGCTGTAAAAGCGATCCCTATATACTATTATAAGTATTATAAGCTCAAAACAATTCGTTCTTATGGCGAACGACAATGCCATAAATATTTTTTTAAAATTATCTTTCACATTTTCTAGAAGGTTGGTATCTGCCTGTAGAGTTTGTATCTTTTATTAATGCTTTTATTCATTTCACTTACTTAAATTAATGTCTTTTATTTATAAAGGAATGGGTTAATTTTAGTGATCCGTTTTATTCCAAAGCTACCTAATTCAGTATTATAGCAATATTTTGATTTTTTGTGAACTCTACATAACCGAGGCATAATTATGCAATTGAAATAAACTTGCTCGAATGCGGATCAAAAACGGCACATAAAGCTCAGTATGCAGGTCGTGATAAGATAAATTTTAGCGCGGTCTCCACAAGTCTCCATTTAATTACAGATAAATCGTTGATTTTGGTTGACTTTTATTCGTTTGGTTTTGAATGAAGTTTATGTCCAAATAATCCTCTAAATACTCGACTTCGTAATGTTGGTCGGCCATTTTGACTTTTGTCTTATTTATATAAAAATAAATTAATTTTACTTCGTGGCTACTTCGATTATAAAATGAATCGAAATTTAAAACCGTCAAAATTTATCTTCAAATTATTGTCCTTGTGAGATAAATTGCAGCTAAAATATTTGGAGAATTTATGGTGGCGCAATCTAGATTTGAATGAAACAACTGATATTTTTTCAAATTTTTCACGCAAAGGTGCATACCGCTCAGCGAAATTGTCAGCTAAAAAAAAAAATTATTTTATTTAGCTAGCTAAATTTTACGTCAAATGTGTATGGACAATTTATCTTAGCTCGAGCTGCATACTATGAGCTTAATACAAAAATAGGAAACAATTGTTGTAAATCAAAGTAGCCTAGAAAACTACAACAATTTTTTCGTGTTTCTATGAATTTAGGCCGCCCCTAGACATAACGTTTAACTGCACAAATTTAACTGCACAGATTATCGCTCAAGTCTCAGGCTTGTACAAGTAATCACCTACATAATACAAACTTATCATTGTAAATTTAGCTCAGTTTTCTTCTAAAATTCTTCTAAAATTTGTCTCTCCTCTCAAATTCTTCTAAAATTTGTCTCTCCGCCATTTTTGTTTTCTATTTTGAATTAAAATGTACCAATTTTCCCTACACGTAAAGATTTGCAAAAAACTTGCGCAAGCGAAAGCAAAAAAGACAATTTTTTTTGTATTGCACAAGTCACTTGCACAATATTTAAAAACTGTACAGTTTTATCATCTACAAGTGCAAATATATTGCATCGATTAATTTGTGCAGTTAAATTTGCGCAGTTAAACGTTATGTCTAGGAGCGGCCTTTAGGAAATGCTTAGGAATTTCTTTAAGACTATCGTGCCTATTCACAAGATTGAACACTGCAATACATACATAATTTCCTCGTTTCTTACTTCTTTGCCTATAAACTACATATTGTTGAAGGGATAAATACTTGTGTTGCACATTTTTAACAAAATTTTACGTGAGGAACGAATTGTTACGCAACAGCATGATATAAATATTTACATCATGACGCCCAGTACAAATAACACAGTAAAAGTGTCAAAAAGCGTGTTTTTGGCACTTTTGCACTTGAAACAACTTAAGGACTTAAGGCCAAAAAGAGTTAGGGCAAATCCGACAACGGGATCTTATTGAGCGTACCAAAATCCGTTATAAGTATCGTGTGAACGAGAAGTGTAATGATGTGTTGCAGTGTTGAATCGTTTGAATAGGAAAATAGCTGTAGATTGTTTTGCATTTCTTTTTTTGTATGCAGTTTGTTTCCGATCAGCGTTCGATTCACTCCCGCGGATTCTATAATCGATCTAATTAATTATTTATAAAAGAATTTCATTTAAAAATAAAAACAACAGATTTTTTTTTTGTCGTCAATCAAATTAAATAAATAAAAAGTTTGTTAAAATTAATTCGTGAATGCAAATATGGCCGGAATTCACTGTTTTATGTGACTGTGTCACGTTAATTTTTTCTGGCGATAACCAAATTTAATGCTGCTAAACGTATTTTTTAAATAATTTAAATTACGAAAATATCTACAATAATTTCGGTAACTATTTTATATTCTAATTGTATTAAATAATTAAATATTGCTAACTATTATTTTTTTGTAAATTCTGCAAACATTGGAGATAATTTTCTATTCGGCCTAGTTAGGTTTTTTGTTTTGATTTGATACAAATATAGATAGAGTGTGAATGCAAATTACGTTATACATATTTATAAAATAAAAAATTAAAATTTTTAATTTTTAAAACTAATATCATTAATTATTAATTAAATTAATAATATATAACTTAAATCTAAATTGTAGAATCAACATTCAGTGATGTTATTTGTAATTTTGCTTACGATTTCTTGATATGAAATTTACTTTTTTAACATCTTGTCGATCCTTTATTATCACACTCCTTGTTTCTTTTTGTAAGGGATATTGGCAATTTCGCATTTAAATGTCTATTGACAACTTTTTTGTCGCGTACGAACTTTTTTCATATTAAAATACTTATCGGGCGGTGGGCATGTTGTATTAAAATTGATAACATATTCGTAAGCTTTACGCAGTTCCTCAGTGCTGAATCCGTGTTGTGCAATCATTCCTTTTAGACCACATTGGTTGGATGTGTTTGTATACAGAAATAGGGGATGATTATGGGGGTGCAAACGGATTTTATTTGCACAAATTCCTGAAAATATAAATCAAAATATGTACTATTGATTATATCTAGGCTGTTTGTTGTAAGGCATGAGGCCCTTGCAACTATGTCACAGTTTATGCTAGCGTATAGTACTGATTTAAAGGTGGTTTAAATATTGAACTATAAACCTGAATAATATTTTTAAGTAAAAGCCAAGTTGTTCGATTGAAACAAGAATTTATTAGAAGAACGTGTGCAAGTGTTATTAGTTCAGGTATTTGAATTTGTAGTCGATTCGTTATTCTTTTGTTGTATCCTTATGATACTGACCTGTTATAAAGATATCTTCTAAATGAAACAGCGATGTTACCAGTGATGCATTATATAATTTCTGCACTATATCAAATGACATAATATATCCAATTCCTGACAAATAATTAGGGTACACATTCCCATGGAACATATAAAGGGGCGAATACCATTTACTTGTAGTGTCCGCTATCGGTTTTGCCCTGCATATTAAACATCCGACTAGTAAATTTGTATCGTTAACAATTCGATTATCGTTCGCCAAAGTACGTATACTTTTCGAATCGTATAGCCCGATGGTTGAATTGTATAAAGGAACTGTACCACCCAATAGAACGTGTATTAAATTTGGTATATTTAAAAACGTGTCATCATCACATTTCATCACAAATTTTACTGTGAAATAAATAATAAATGCATAATTAAAAAAAAAAACAAAAATCATACTTTTATTTTAAACTATGACAAACCAATTTACCTTTATCTAAACAATTATTATTCACCCACTTTAGCAGCATGATTGATTTAATAGTTAAATTATTGTAACTATCGAAGAAATTCTCCTGAATTATATCATTGTATTGTTCACTCTCTTCGATTAGACGACTTTGTGTTTCATTATTTGAAACTTTTCCAACTAAAAATACGACTTTCACAGGAAATCTCTTGTCTTGACTAGAATCGAGTGATTTCCTATTATTTTTCTGAAATTGAAAATTTATGTAAAGTTTTATATTAGTGTCAAGGGTATAACAAAAATCGAATTTGTGCTAATTAGTGCTCATTGAAAAAAATTAGTGCTAAGTAGTCTAGGAACCGAGGAAATGGGGAAAGAATTTTAATATTTCGCCTGAAAGACGGTAAAAAAAATGTAGAAATGAAACCTGAGTTTCAGCGAAATTTTGACAATTAACAATGATGTAGTAAAAATCAAACAATACCTCTAAATGACACTCGAAACATCCTAGACACATAATGTGTTCTATAATTTTCGAATTAAACAACGTAAATAATTAATTTCCGATATAAAATATTTTAGAAACTGTTGAGGTTGACTCGTGGCCATTAAACTTACGGTTGAGTTTATGCTAATATAGAATTAGCCAAAATCAATTTGTACTAACCGATCAAAAGCTGCCAGGTATGGAATGGATAAACAAGTCTCCGGTGCGAATTCTATATGAGTAAGGCTAAGGATGCTAACAAGAATTGTTTATAATATAATTACAATCGGTGTTTGCGAAGAACACATTTCTGACCACTTATTGAACTTCCGAATTCATCGGCCGTATTATTGGTCTACGTATAACATATTGGGCCAGATACTCGATACTCTAGCAATTCGCAACTCTGCAAATATGGCGGATTTGTTAATCGAAAATTTGCTTGCATAAACTACTAGATTATTTTAGCAAAGTAAAATATATTTTTGTATTCAGCACAAACGTTAAAGTGCATTAAAGTAGCCCATTTTCTGAAATTCAGAAACAAATTGGATTGCTAAAATATCGTGTTTAACATTTCTAGCAAATTCGCAAAAAATAACTGCTTATCTGAGTATCGAGTATTTGGCCCATTAGCTGTGTTTTTTTATTGACGATTGGAGCATCACGGATTCCACCTAGTGGAAAATTTTTAAACTGAGGTACCTGATAATTTGACGTTCGAAATTATTGTAAACAATTCCAATTTTGAACTGTAAACACAATTTTTACTTACCGGATTGTTAATAATTGTAAATTATTCCAAGTTCGGACTATAAAAACAATTTTTAATTACCGCATTGCTAAATTTTCTTTCGTCGCATTTGTGACAAATGTCATTTTATCAGGTGCGTCATTTTAACTATTGTCCTCGAGAGGCGCTTTCTCTACTTTTACAATCGTCAATTGACGATTGGAGCATCACGGATTCCAACTAGTGGAAAATTTTTAAACTGAGGTGCCTGATAATTTGACGTTCGAAATTATTGTAAACAATTCCAATTTTGATCTGTAAACACAATTTTTACTTACCGGTTTAATCTTATAATTCTTCGATGAATAATTAAAACTCTTAATTTTACAGATTCTCCTTATCTTAATTTTTTATTTATTTCACACACGGGTTCTCTTCTTCGTCGCCAAGTTTCTTCTTCTTTCTATATATATAATGAACTTAGGTACATTTCACCCACCAACCAATAATTTTATACCAATTAGTTTGCCAGAAGGGCAAACACCCTACAGTCTGTTGGATTAAAATACTAAAGCTCGGCCAACCTGACGTCTATCGCCCCGATAGGCTCTTGATATAAAATTATTGTTTGTTTACATTTTGAATTCATACTTACTAACTAATCACTTAATCTAAAATTAGGTAATTTATCTTATATAAATATTTCCTTTTAATCGTTATCTAGATACTCTACTTGTTCAAACTCTTCTTCTACATCACTGTCAGAACTATCTAAAAATTCCACTTCCTCGAATTCCTCTTCTGATAAATTGTTTTTAATTCTGTCTACCTGAATTCGTCCATCTTCGACGTCTGTCTCCTGAACTCGCCATAGCCTGATGTATCTAGGGTCTAAGATTCGATCGTTTTTTTCTTTTATCCCTTTATTACATATTTCTCCTACAACGTATCTATCTTTGTCTAATACTTTTCTGATTATATAAGGCCCTTTAAATTTTCTTTTTAGCTTATTTCTTTCCCCTATCTCTTTGTTATTTTTGACAACTACTAAATCTCCTTCGTTATAGCTTGGTTCTTTATTACACTTCTCATCATGTTTTTCCTTATTATATCGCTGTAACTTTACTATATTTTGACTTGCTTTTTCTCTCAGCTCATTTAAATTCCGGTCTTCCTTATCATTTAATTCCTCTAGGAATCCTATAATTCCTTCGTCTAACTTTCTTTTCTGTATTATTCCAAATAAAAGTTTTGAGGGTATTTCCTGAATCGATCTATTCCAGGTATTATTCAACATAAACTCTGCATCCACTAAACAATTATCCCAATCCTTTCCATTTTCCTCTATTAATTTACTTAGTAATGGTACAAGTGTACGATTATACCGCTCTATTTGAGCATTTGCTTGTGGACACGCTGTTGCGTTCAAAACATGCTTTATTCCATACTCTTTTACAAAGTTTTGAAACTTATTAGAAGTAAAAGCGGATCCTCGGTCCGATACTAATATCTTCGGGGTAGAATACGTAAGAATATAACTCTTTACATGTTTCAATACTTCCTTTACGTTCGTCGTCTTTGTTGGGAATAATCTTAAGTATTTCGTAAAACCGTCTATTATTGCAAATACGAACACATTTTTACCTCTAGTAATCTGCAATGGCCCTAAATGATCTATATGCACCATCTCAAATGGTGTATTACCCTTCTCTATGTTATGTAGTTTCGTCCTATCTAATCTTACTTTCGGATTATACGAAATGCATACCACACAATTCTTAATGTGTTTTAATACATTTTCTCTCATTTTAGGAAAATAAAATACTCTTTTTATAACTTCGCAAACTTTGTCTACTCCAAAATGCCCTATTTCATTGTGATATTTGAAGATGACTGACTCTTGCATCTTTCCTGGTATTACTAATAATAATTTGTCTCTCATTTTTTTGTAAACTAACCCTTCTCTAATTTCATAATCTTTATGCTCTCCTTGTTCTAACATCATTTCTTTTAATTTCTTAATGTCTTCGTCTAAACTTTGTTCTACCTTCAAGCTCTCCTCGAATATTGAGTTACTCCCTGTCTCTATCGAATAAATTGTAGCTCGACTTAAAGCGTCTACATGCCTCATATTCTCTGACCGTCGATAAGCTATTGTATAATCGAATTGTTCTAAGTACAGAAACCATCTTGCTATTTTTGGGTTTAGATCTACTTTATCTATGGTAAATTTAAGTGCGTTACAATCTGAGACAATTTCAAATTTCAATCCAAACAAATACGTTCTAAATCTTTTCAAACTATAAACTATGGCCAATGTTTCGAGTTCGAAACTATGTAATTTGGCTTCCGCTGCTGTTGTCTTTTTACTAAAATACATAACTGGATGAAACTTCCCATCATCTACCTGTCTCTGCATTAAAATTCCGCCGAACCCTATCGCGGATGCATCTGTATGCAATTCTGTTTCTGCTTCTGGCGAGTAAATTCTTATCACAGGGTTAGAGATTAGTTTTTCTTTCACTGTATGAAATGATTTGGCTTCTTCCACTCCAAAATTAAATTGTTCCTTACTTTTTAACTGATCTAACAACGGAGTTATTATAAAACTAAAATTTTTAATAAACTTACGGAAATAGCTTACTAAACCAATAAATCGATGTAATGATTTTCTATCTATGGGCAAAGGGTACTCTTTAATAGCAGATATATGTTTATCAGTCAAGGATATTCTATTCTGAGTGATGTTATACCCTAAATATTCAATTGACGTCTTTAGGAATTTACACTTTCCTAACTGTAACTTTACTCTGCACTCAGCCAATCTTACTAAAACTCTCTTTAATATCTCTAAATGTTGTGTTTTGGTCTGTGTCGCTATTAATATATCATCTATAAATACTATTATCTCCCTTGCTTTGATAAAATCATTTAAAATCTTATTAATGTATCTTACAAAAACTGATGGCGAATTTACATATCCAAATGGCAATTTATTGAACTCATACAATCCATCCTCCATTACGAAAGCTGTATATTTCTTGGAATTCTCCTCTAAATCAATGTGGTAAAATCCATTGGCTAAATCTAAACTAGTAAAATACTGTTTCCCTTGAAGTTTTTCTAATTGACTTTCTATTACTGGTAACGGATACCTGTCTCGTTCTACTAATTTGTTTAAAGGTCGATAATTTACACATAATCTATATGTTCCATTTTTCTTTTTCAATAACACTACCCGACTTGAATACGAAGATTGACTTTCTCTTATGATTTTCTTTTGTAATAAATCTTCGATAAGTTTATCTAACTCTACTTTCTCAAATGAACTAAGTCTCTTTGGAGTGACACTGAACTTTCTATTCTCTTTCAACTTTATTTCGACCTCTTGCTCGACCCTTTTTGACTCATCACTTACACCATTCTTATAGTGTTCTATATATAATTTCCCTACTTCTCTTTCTAAACCTTTAGTTTCCAAACTATCCCCGACATCTAACTGTATTGATTCTACTTCTTCATAAAATGCATCATCTAAGTCTATTACTGATTGCATTAAATGTACGTCAAATTCATTATTTTCAGCCATGTTACCCTGAATGTTCTCATTACTTTCATTGGATACTATCTTTACCATACCAAAATTATTACTATTTATAAAATCTCTTCCTAAGATAGAATCTACTTTCATCGTTTCAACTGGTACCACCAAAAACTTTACTGGATATAAATTCTTTTCTATTCTTATCATACCTTTTAAAATTCCTATAACCCTTACTTTAGAAACGTTCACTCCACAAACTTCCATTGATGTGAACTCATCTATATTTACTCTTACGTCTAAATCATTTAACAAATTTTCTTACAGTACATTAACATTAAAAATATAATTATTTACTATCACCTGCGATGTCAGCATTCCCTCTGTGTTGACCTTTACTTGTCCTTGCTCCTGTTGGGGTTCTGGCGTAGCACTTATGGAATATACGTTCTTCTGAGACGTCCCAATGTTAACCCTGCATCTGCTTTCGTTGTGCCCCAATTTGTTACATCTTCCACACTTTTCAGCTGTCACTGCTTGTTTACACTCAGGTGCACGATGTCCACTTTGCAAACAGTTGTAGCACTTTACTGCTTTCGTACACTGCTCTGCCTTATGTCCATATCCTCTACAATTATAGCATTTTGATTCTCTGTTATGCCCGTTGTTGCTTCTATTGATTTCCAGTTTCTTTTTATTATTATTATTATTGCCCGAATACTCTTTCATTTCTTTAATCGGTAATCTCATTTCAATATTAGATTCTGCCCACTTAATCCGTTCCGTCAGCTCGTGAATCGTATTACATATTGGCTTATTGATCCAATTGTATATCTCGTCCCTTGATAATCCCCTCAATATATATTTTACCACCGCTGGCTCACTTAAACCACCTGATGCTCCTATAGCGTACATCTTCATAACATACATCTCGTATGATTGATCCTTACTGTAAATATTTTTTGTTAGCTTATAGAAAACATCTGCTTCGTCATCCACGTGACCGTATTGCTTAACCAATGCGATTTTAAAACTTTCAAAAGACTTAATCTCACTATCGATTGCCTCATAAAACATTTTTGGTGCGCCTCCTAACCTTGTTATCGCATACAATAATGTCGCTTCCTCAGACCATCTGTACAGGCTACGATATTTCTCTATTTTCTTAACCCATCCCTCTATTTTTACTCCAGTATTATCGAATTCAGGGATAATACTCTTGATATTTTCAGGATGCATTAATATTTGATGATAAATCGCCTTTTTTCCACCCTTCTCTTCATCATCTGACTCTATGGTTTTATTTTTCTTGGGTGCCATTTTTTGTGCGATTAATACGTTTACCTTTCACTAAATCTCACTTGATATTATTATTTGTTATAATATTGAATTTCCCTTATTCGGAGTTTATCCCACTTCTGAACTTTAATCTTATAATTCTTCGATGAATAATTAAAACTCTTAATTTTACAGATTCTCCTTATCTTAATTTTTTATTTATTTCACACACGAGTTCTCTTCTTCGTCGCCAAGTTTCTTCTTCTTTCTATATATATAATGAACTTAGGTACATTTCACCCACCAACCAATAATTTTATACCAATTAGTTTGCCAGAAGGGCAAACACCCTACAGTCTGTTGGATTAAAATACTAAACCGGATTGCTAATAATTGTAAATTATTCTAATTTCGGACTATAAAAACAATTTTTAATTACCGCATTGCTAAATTTTCTTTCGTCGCATTTGTGACAAATGTCATTTTATCAGGTGCATCATTTTAACTATTGTCCTCGAGAGGCGCTTTCTCTACTTTTACAATCGTCAATAAGTCTCGATAGGGGAAATTGTAGCTACTCCTATCATCCACTTAAAAATACTGGCACTCGCAGCACTAAGAATTGTGTTTATTTTGGCAACGCTACGCCATGTTGTTTTCATTAAATTTTGTTATTCCAAAAGTATAAATATATGAGGAAAAGTGCGAATTCATTTTATCCATATATAAAAATGAGACCGACACACTAAAACTGTTTTTTTTTTTCAAAATGCTACTATGATCTTTTAAATGTTGAGCAACTTTTACGAAAAATGATAAACAGGTTCATTTTTCGATTTTTTAATTCTTTTTCGCTAAAAAAAGTTGTGGATTGCGGTAAGTAGTATTAAATAACACATTTTTAATATGCATCTTCATTATGGAAGGAAATAATAATAAAATTAATACTTTTATCGTACATATTCTGTCTTTTAAAATAGAGCAACAGATTAAATGTAAATCAGCTACTAGTTTCCTATAGATCGTGATATTTGTTCATTTTAGTACCGCAATTGTCGCTAGTGAGAATTATCTTTTCCATACCAAATGAGATAATTTACACTAGCGCACCTAGCGTAAATGATGCCGAAGTTGATGTTTAGTACAAGTGCTAAACATGATCTATTGTATGATAGATGTACTAAAAATTGACTTTTGTATGCGTCCATGCTAAAATACAAATTTTTAATTTGTGTCTTTACTCATAAAAGGGAAAATCTGTAGTCTCGATAGCATATCTGGATAAAAAGCAAGATTTTCATGTACAATTAATAAGTTATGTAATTCAAGGAAATTAATTAAAAACGATAAACTGTTGAATAAAATGTTATTCTTGATTAAAATAAACTGAATCAATTGCAGTTTATCCACAAAAATAGAGAACATCTGGATGCGATCTATTGAGATCTATCGAGACTTATAAAAAAACACGGCTAATGAACAAATACATGTCTGTAAAATCTTGAATGAAACTCTTTGTATCAGAATTATCATCAGCCATCGTTAAAATTTCGAAATTGTCTTTTAGATAGTGACTACTATCATTAACGTTATTTACAACAAATTTTACATCACAATTCATATCACTATTTACACCGTTATTTACAGTTCTATTTACACGATTCACACTAAGATTATTTGTGAAGGTCCACACCAAAACGCTAAATTTCATATATGGTTTAGAAAATAAGTTGTGTATGCAGATCGGTTTCAATTACTGAATTCTAACGAAAACTCAACTGAAGTTGCAACAAAACGTGTCAAATTTCGTAATACATAGATCGAATTGCACCAAAACGTAACAATTTTACTGACTAAAATTGCTGCTGTTCTTGTCACAATAAATCGTAACATTTTCACCATACTTTTACGTACTTTGCCATTCGGCCATTTGTCGGTCCTAACGAAATGTAACATTTTTTTTTTTAATTTTCAAATAAAACTAGAGTGCTTCGCCCCTTGCGCTCTTTGACGAAGAAACAAAAAATTGTAAGAGAATTTGGTTAAATTAGTATAATTCGCTAATACAACCTGCAGAGTACAGAATGAAAATTGTGGTACAATCAGTCCAGTCGCCGTGGCCAATCTCATCAGTTCGAAACTGGATTAAATTCTCTTACTATTTTCGGATATTAACTTCAAATAAATTATAAATTAAAAAATTGAAAATCTGTTGGCTATCATGGGTTGTTGAATGATTATTTCTCGTGTAAATTAATACTGATACGCTTCTACGTGTTAATCTGTAAAAACACATTAAAATGATCTTTAGGATCGGTTGCATATTTGGTGATT
Source organism: Tipula helvola (assembly GCA_963556165.1). Classification (NCBI taxonomy): domain Eukaryota; kingdom Metazoa; phylum Arthropoda; class Insecta; order Diptera; family Tipulidae; genus Tipula; species Tipula helvola. The sequence goes on along the minus strand of OY744483.1, from coordinate 93,450,960 downwards.
ACACTAATTAAATAATTAATTCAAGTTAGAGTGGAGTAGAAAAAGAAAATTATTGGAAAATATTTAATACTTTGAATATTAGATTTTCTAATCCAGCATCTGATGTTTGTGGAACTTCTTTCATGGTAAAAAACAAAATAAAATCAGAGAAAAATGAAATGAAGAAATAAGAATACAGCACTCCGCACAGAGTACATAAATTAAAAGCGAACACATTTTATCAATTACTTAAAAAAGATCAACTTAAATTACTAACCCTGTGCTTCGACCTGCAACAGGTACAGCCGTTACCTAAATCACCGATAGAGGATGCATTTTATTTAAGACAACTAAGTCTTTATACAATGTGTGTGACTGCAAGGGATACTAAAGACCCTACGTTTTATCAGTGGAGTGAAGATTAAGCTGAACGTGGATCAGTGTGTGTAAGTTCAGCATTGCTCAATCGTCTAGAGAATACTGAATTTGAAGATGTACTATAGAAACATTGAGATTGTTTTGCGATGGCTGTGGGGGTCAAAACAAAAATCAACATTTACTTCACAGCTTGATGTTTTGGCTCCTACACAAAGCACCATCATCACTGCAAAAAATTGAACTATATTTTCCAGTTAGAAGACATAGTTTTTTACCGACCGATCGAGTCTTTGCCCGCATCGAAAAAGACTTGAGAAAAGTGGTAATTATAAAAAAAAATATCACTATTATGAAATTTATTCCAAACATGGCAATGTAAAGACTTTGGAAAATGATTGGCATTTGTACGACATCAAGACATTAGGCCAACAATTAAAACCGATAAATGGTACACAAAACATTTTCTATTTGACGTTCATTCAAATCGTGTGGGACTCATTTACCGAGTATATTGATCTTCCCCATTGCTCGTAAATGTCTGATTGTTTCTTGTGACACATTTAATGCTTCTGCTAATTGCCGTTGAGTTTGAGTTGGGTCATCATCCAATAACTTCTTCAATTGCTCGTCTTCGCATTTTTTTGGTCTACCAGAACGCTCACTGTTTATTACATTGAAATCACCACTTTTAAATTGTCGAAACCATGTCTCACATGTTCTAATCGATGGAGCGTGTTCACCATATGCTTCTACCAGCAAACGATGACTTTCAACAGCCTTTTTCTTTTGATTAAATAAGAAAAGCAATGCGTGCCGTAAATGTTCTTTTTCAGGCACAAAACTCGACAAACAAAGACGCTAATTTTTGGCGGACTCAATTTTGTATGTTTGTAGTTTAAATGTCAGCCGATCAAAATGATCTACATATGTGCAAATTAATACGCTGCAAACTTTCCGCTGGCGCCATCTCTTAGTTAAACCGGAAAATACTTATGCATACACCTGGGGGTCAATTCTCGTTCTGTGAAAAGTACAATGAAAAGTCTTTTCAGTGAGAAATATAGATTTCCGATTCACGTTTCATGAGAAGGAAAAAAATGACGTCAAAATCTTCTCATATGAAAAAAAATTTCTCACCGAGCATTTTGGTCGTGGGAATATAAATGAATATGGAAATTAAGTTTTATAACACCTAAATTTGCAATTTTATTGTTAAATGTGCAACCAAACTATAATACTAGTCACTTTAAAACTAATTTAAAAGCAAATTTATTAAACAAATTTCAATTCATTTAAGAAAAATCCCTAAATAATTAATTTCGTTTAGTTTAAATAAAATTTGGCCATTTTAGTAATTTATTTTATATTTTGACAAGCAATGACGAAAACTGGTTTAATTCTCTATTTATCTCTCTTTGAGAGAGTGATTAAATCTAATTTCAAATTATAATCTCTTTTATCATTTATTTAGCTACTATTTGCAACATTTACCTAGCGCACCTAGCGGAAATATATATGAAACTTGATAAAATATGTTTGCTGTGTAGTATTCAGCGTATTTTCACGTTCGTTTTCACGTTTGTCACGCAACAGCAATATGCGATTCTCGTTGCCCAAATGAAAAAGAACGCTGAATACTACACAGCAAAACATATTTTATAAAGTTTCATATATATTTCCGCTAGGTGCGCTAGGTAAATGGTGCAAATAATAGCTAAATAAATGTTAAAAGAGATTATAATTTGAAATTAGATTTAATCACTCTCTCAAAGAGAGGTAAATAGAGAGTTAAACCAGTTTTCGTTATTGCTTGTCAAAATAGAAAATAAATTACTAAAATGGATAAAATTTTATTTAAACTAAACGAAACTAATTATTTAGGGATTTTTCTTAAACGAATTGAAATTTGTTTACTAAATTTGCTTATAAATTAGTTTTAAAGTGACTAGTATTATAGTTTGGTTGCATATTTAACATTAAAATTGTAAATTTAGGTGTTATAAAAAATACTCGGTGAGAAAGTTTTTTTCATATGAGAAGATTTTGACGTAATTTTTTTCCTTCTCATGAAACATGAATCAGAAATCAATATTTCTCACTGAAAATACTTTTCATTGTACTTTTCACAGAACGAGAATTGACCCCCTGGTAGATGTATGAGTATAATGAAAATGGAATTTGGATAAGGTTAATTATGATAGAATTAGCTATTTCTTAACCAATTTTGATGTAATTCAACAAGTGTAATTAAAACGAGATTCTAAAATGATTTTTAGAGGAAGTTCTGGAATGTGGTCAATTAGGATGGACCAACTATTTATGAAGAATGAAACTTGGATATTTCTTAATCGATTTTAATGTTGTTAAAATTCCATCATACTGGAAATGGGGTTTCAATATGAAGTTCTGGAATATGGACAATAAGCATGGAACCAGAATATTTCTAAACCGATAAACTCTGAAATATGACCAATTAGGTTGGAACTTGCTTTTTTCTAACTGACTTTGATGAAATTGGACAAGTGTGATGAAAATGGGATTCTAAAATGACTTTTAGGTGAAGTTCTGTGACGTGGCCAATTAGGATAGAACCTGGCTTTTTTTAACCGCTCATGATAAAATTTGCCACATACGATGGAAGCGCGATGCCAAAATGATTTTTTGATAAAATTCCGGAATTTGGCCAATTGCAATTAGGATGAAACTTGACTATTTTTTAACAGAGTTTAATAATGGTTAATTATTTCTAAAATGATTTTTTGATTAATTTCTGGAATTTGGTAGACTAGGATGAAACATGGCTATTTCTTAACCTGTTTCGATGATTTTTTTGAAATTTTTCTGTCAGTACATAGCTACTGAGAATAACAAACAAAGAACTTTCTTGTTTAGTTTAGTATCAAGTACATTTACATTCAATTTTGTTTGTTTCTCTCGGTTAATTTTTTAAAATCAGCTGTTATTTATTTGGATCATTATTACGTGAATATTTATTATGATTATTATGGAAAATAATTATATTGATGTTATTCATTCTCTCATTTTAAAGAATAATAAGCAATACCCTTTTCGAATTGTGGCATTGAACGCTAGAAGTCTTCGTGGCATAATCTACCTAAATTTACTGTGATTGGTGAAATTTTTATTTTTTCTGAAGAAAAACTACATAAATATTAACCATCATCAGTCATTTCACTGTGTTCGACAAAGTAAACATGGTGGTGGTGTTAGTGTATTTGTTCATAATTCAGTGAGTGCTACCGAACTCTGGCCTGAAACAATCGATAATTCAAGTTTCGTAATAATTAAGCTGATTGAGTTTAATATACATATTATTGGGATTTAAAAACCAGGCTACAGTAAGTGATATATATTTTGATAATTTAGATGGTTGGTTAAAGTCGAATTACTTCTCCAGTGAACTACAAAACAATCAAGAATACATGGCGTATTTTAAATAGACTAATCCTCAATAAAAGTGACTACAAAATTTCAAATCGTTTAACAATTGTGGAAAATCAATTAAATATAGTGCACCTGCACCAAGTGGCTAGTTGTTTTAATAAATACTTTTTAAGTGTTGCGTTGCAGTTCAACAGATTTTCTACTTTCATCCAAAACTAACAGTCAGTTTACTTTTGAAGCCACTAACGAGCAAGAAATTTTAAAGATTATTTCAAAATTAGGAAACAAAAATTCTGCCTGTGGCTACGTTTTCATATCAATGCGTTTTATTGACAGATTTAATTCCTAGTTAAAACCTATTCTTGTCAGACTTATTAACCAATTGCTAATAGATGGAGTTTTTCCTAATTCCCTAAAAGTAGCTGAAGTGATTCCTCTTCATAAACAGTATGACAAAACCAGAATGGAGAATTATCGACCAATTTCTATCTTGAACAGTTTCTCTAAAATATTTGAATTTATTATTATTTTACTACAAAGAATAATCTTCTTTTTCAGAGAGCATTCAATTTTGCCTGCTAACCAGTTCGGTTTTATAGAAAAATCAAGTATTCAGTCTGCTGTTCTAAATGTCTTTGATCGCATTTATACAGCGTTGGAGAAAAATGTTTTGTGTTAATAATTTTCATTGATGTTAGAAAAGCATTTTGACTGTGTTGATCCAGCTATTTTAGTAGAGAAATTTAAAACTCTCAATCCTTCTAAATCAGCTTTAGCTATGATTACATCATATTTTTTCTGGAAGAACGCATTTCGTTTTTGTGCATAAGACGCAACGTGATTATGGAACAACTCTCTCTGGCGTGCCTCAAGCGTCAATTTTTGGCCCTTTATTTTTTAATTTTTACATCAATGATCTATATTACATTTAGGGATACGTGGAAATTTTCAAACGTATGCAGACGATGCTATAATAGTATATCAAGCGGAATATCACTCAACATTGATTGAAAACATGAAATATGATTTGACAATTATCAATAACTATACTTAATAGCAAATCGTCTCTAGAGGAGCAAAATGTATGCCCGGAGCTTTTTTATTTCAACGTTGTACAAATAAAGCAGGTTGACCATCATTCATTCTAAACTATCTTGGTCATATCATATAACATATTTGAAAAATAAGATTTGCCCAATAATATTTGTGTAAAAGTACTTCCATTAATTTTGTTATCAGACTGTGACCGAAACCTGTGATAAATGTTTTTTAGTACTAATTTTTGACATATACTGGCCAAAACCGCACACACCCAAATTATTACAGTCAAAACCTATGATAATTTTTGACATATACAAAATAATTCATTGCGTAATTGGTGTAGTCGCTTTAGCACTTTATGTTAAAGGATTGAAGATGTCTTTTTCCGACCAACTCCTGACGAATCAATAGCATAGATTTGAAATATAGAATTATTTAATAATTGTTAATTTTATATAAAAATAAACAACAACCACTCTTATTATCCTGTACATAGGCCACTACGTATTATTTACACGAGAAATACCTAGCCACAATATAAGACGGTACAGTAACGTAATCTTGATGTTACTTGTGTTGTGGGTATCAATAACGTCTTTTTCTCTCAAAAAATCTTGCCATTTCTTGGAAATTATTGTATTTACACTGAGATAATAAATATGTATATGAGAAGGAGAAATATGTACTTCAAAAAATTATTACACTATTGACACTAGGTAAAGTGATTTCAGTGCCATCTCTGATTATATTTTGGAAAGTGATTTATAAGACAAAATGTGGCAGCTAATTCTTCAGAACAATTGTCATCAAGTTTGAAGAAAATATTCTTTAATAAAAATATTTAAATATTTTTTTATTCTTTAATTTTAAATAAGATTTGACAGCGATAAAAAATTGTGTCTTACAATAAACGTTCAACATAATTCTGATAGGTGGCAGGTTACCTAGTGTCAATTCGGACAGCATAATAAAAAACTGTGAATGTAGGGGAATATTTTTCAAATAAATATCAGAAATTTGTACTAAAAAATATTTATCACAGGTTTCGGGCACGATCTTGAGCCGCACCCACACGAGGTGTGAAATGTACACTTATGTGCGTGTATTCGCTTATTTAGCGAATGTAAGCGGATAAGCGGGCATGACAGTCGTCATGTGAAAACCATACATACGACGTTTACATTCGCTAAATGCGCGCATAAGTGTACATTTCACACTCCGTATGGATGCGGCTATAGACCGTGTCCGAAACCTGTGATAAATATTTTTTAGTACTAACTTTTGACATTTATTTCAAAAATATTTCCGTCCATTCACAATTTTTTATTATAGGTCATGTTTTCCGAAAGAGGCAGCACGACTGTTGAAAAAGTACAGAGCATTTTCCAAAAAAGGCAGCACTATTGTTGAAAAAGTACAGAGCGTTTTCCGAAAGAGGCAGGACGGTCAAAAAAGAAGTACAGAGCGTTTGCCACTAGATGTCACTACACAATCAAAAAAATAGTTCTGACGTTTTTCAAAAGGCGATAGTCAAAATCAATTTAATTATCACGTATTAATAATAATCACTTTTATAAAACGAAAATTTGTTTATGTTTACAAAATGCACACATAAAAATGTCATACAATTTTTGACAGCAAATTTTTAGTGACACCTAGTGGCATTATGTGAAAGTCGTTTTCGGAGTTTTCCGAAAGATGGTAGCTCTTGTGGTTGTTGAAAATTTGACATTTAAAAATGATCTATTGTAATAATTTTTCGGTATATTTCCCCACCTCACATATTTCTTGCTTAATTTTAATTACAGTAATTTCCGAGAAATGGATAGAGGTTTGGACAGAAAACGTCTAGGATCGTACAATTATTAAGACTTAACTACGCCAATTAAGTAAAATCAACAGGTTAAATAAATTACAGCTAGTAAATCAAAAAATGATTTTTTCTATAGCTGTCACAAATTATATCATAGGAATTGACTATGGTAATTTGGGTGTGTGCAGTTTTTTTCAAATAAATGTCAAAAACTAGTACTAAAAATTATTTATCACAGGTTTCGGACACAGTCTAAGATGAAATGTTTCTTTTTATCAAGAAAGTTAAATTCAATTGCATGCCACACGTAGCCAATCTCACTTTTATGTTGCTTCGTCGTCTCATAAAACTAAGAATATATTTGTGAATGGGTTAATTCAATATAATACGTTACCATAGCTGATTTAAGGAATATTAACAGGCTTGAAGAGTTTAAATTTAAGTTGAAATTATATTTGTTATTAGTTATTACCTTATGATTAATGTTAATTTTTTTTTATGTAAATCGTTAATATAAATTTTAATTTTGTTAAAGATTAGTTAAAGTATCATAAAATTTCTTGTTTCTTCGTTTAGTATTAGTTTTTAAATGTAAATAACAACAACAAAGTATTTGTTTTGAAATATTATTATGTATGTATCTATGTTCTACAAAAATGCTTTCCTTGCTCCAAGTTATCCATAAAAATACACAGAAAGATTGGCTATGTAGGACCTACATAATACGAAATGAATAAAAACACAAAATATTTTTCAGGAACAAATAATTAACTTTGCATTATCAGTCAATTTTTCTCTATAACTTGTTTTTCTCTCGACCATGTGGTCAATTTGATTTAAAACTCGTTTGGAAATAAATAACTAACGCAATTCACTTCAATTCTTTATTTAAATTCAATTATACTGTTACACGATCAATTGTCCATACGATCAATTGTTTCCACGATCAATTGTTTCTATGGTCAATTATTGTACGATCAATTGTTGTACGATCAATTATCACGATCAATTGTTTACGGTCAATTGACAGTAAATTGCTTCAGTCATTTTTCTGACTACTAGGAGCATATTTTCTTAAATAGCTTAAAAAAAATCCAATATATGCATTGTGTTATCGTAAAACAATTATAATTAACCAAAAAAAAACTCATTATTTTAAATTTCACACGACTTTATTTTATGATATTATATTCTTTTTGTAGCAACTAGCAACTGCTTCGTCCTGTTTTTCAAAGGCAACTAATTACAAAAAAATTAAAAAATACAAACCAAGAAACAAAAAGGTTAAAAAAGAGAACATTTTGAAACAAACGTTAGCGAGTGTTTCGTTTTAATGTATTCCAAAATAACAAAATTAAATCTCAACATACCGCGTCTCTGGAAAGGCTTTTGAACAAAGGTTTTTCCAAGAACCTTACCAACAAAAAAACTTTATCTTAATTTTTGCGTAAATTCATTTTTAACTGACGCTTACCAATTCCATTTTTGGTGCGCACTTCAACTCGGACTTTATAGTATTTTCCTGGAAAAAGTAACGTAATTCTTCCAAACAGCCATCTGATTGGATGGTATATCAACAAGAATCACAATAGTATCATTAATTTTATTGTTTGGAACTTTCTGTTTCCATTTATTTCTTACTTTAAACTTCTGTACATATTCAACTGAATAACGATTTCCAAAGGAATTAACCATTTTTGACGCTCTTTGCCATTTTGAAAGATATTTATCGGGTATGTCATTTAATGTTGGTTCATAAAGAGTTGTGTTCTATTAAGAAATGGCTCGGAGTTAAAGGTTCTGTGTCGAAGTTGTCAAATTGTCAAATTCCTTCCTAAATGGCCATATTTCAGAACTAACTAATGCTCCTATCATCACAGAAATATCTGTCCGTGTCCACCCTAATAAAGTGTCTGCTTAACTAAGGGAATTTTCCATTTTTTCAAAAACTTCAGTTTTGCAAGGGACTTAAATGTGTGTCCGTTGTAATGAGGTGCCCCTTAAAGTGGGTGTCCATTGAAATGATGTTTCACTGCATTTATGTTGTCACATATTGTATTTATTTGATGAAATAAACAGAATTTAATTAAAAACAAAAAAAAGCCAAACAATCGGTTTTAATTAATAATTTATTTCCGAGCCGTAACCGATCGAAAACATATAACTAGTATACATACATACTATAAAACGCAACACAAACACAAACCGAAACGTAATAAAAAACGTAAAAAAAATTAGAAAAACAGAAACCAAAACCAAAAACGATATTTATTTTTATTCAATAACGAAAACCGAAAGCAGCCGACGAAAATAAGTTTCTTCGATTTTGCATCGAGTTTTCTCCGTTTTTCGTCCGGTACATGAACCATTGCTCGCGATCTAAAAATTCGCAAATGATTTAAATTTGGTTTCGACCCTGTCCAAATTTCAAATGGCGTTTTATTGCGTTCAAAACACGAAAAACAGAACTTCTTTTGAAATTAGTCGCCGTCTCATCGCTTGAGCCCAAAATTTATTCGGAATTTTTACGACTTGTAGCATGCATCTCGCACGCTCGGTCAACGTTCGAATTGTTCGCTCGGCAATTCCATTTTGATGACGCGTATATGGCACGGATGATTGTCTGCCGATACCGCTCGACTTGAATAATCTTTCGAATTGTTGATTGCAGAATTCGGTTCCATTATCAGATCTGAATGTTTTGATTTGTTTGCCAGTCTGCTTCCAGAAGTTTTATTCACAAAATTTGGCAGAAACTTCATCCTTTTTTCCCCAAAACGAGCATAAAACGAGCTCCACCAAGCGATTTGGTTTGCATTGGTCCTGCCAAATCAGCGTGAACGATTTCAAGTAACTCATTAAGCTCTCGATCCAATTTTGTTGAATGTTAAACCGGATTGTTTTCCTTTGTTTTCGATAAATGAAATATGCCATTGACAGCACCAGATTTTAGTTTCGTCATGCCTTGAAAATTTAAATGGCCCAAGCGTCGCACAGTGGGGCCGATTACCAAAAAGCTGGCCAAAATTAAAAAAAAAAATTTTATTTATGTTTTTTTTTAAAGTTAGGTTGGCTTTAATAACACCCTAGGCGTCTTAAAACACTCATAAGAGCGTCGAAATACATAAACCTGCTCTAGAATTTTGCTTGCAATATACCTTTACTCAAGCTGCAGTCGTTGTGTTAAATTACTTAATATAAGGCACTAGTGCAAAAACATACGTAGAAGTTTAAAAATACAACTTATTTTAATCAAATAAAATGGAGTCAATTCCTGGAGGTATGTAGAATATAATAATATGTTTTAAAATATTAGTATTTTAAACAATAAATATTAATTAAACAATGATTTTTGATGTTTTTTTAAACTTTATATTTTAAAATAAAGCAAGTTTTTAATGAAAAATTTATATTGTTCTGTAGTGTTCGGTCATCAAATGCATAAGAGGTTGCAGTTAAAAGTATTACCTATAAAATAAAATAAAAATCAGCTGCCCCTAGCTGCCCCTCGATTTTTTATGGACATTTAAAAATAAACATTGGCTTTACTATTATTTCGTCAACCTAGCCTCTTAATAAGGAAAATTTACTCACACGATGCCGAAGATGAATAAGCGAGAAAAGAGAGAGAAACAATGAGAGAGAGAGAAAAGAATATCTACGTATAAATATATATACAGGTTTACATTTAAATTACGTACCTGAATATCTCGTCACAGGAAACACTAATCCAAAAATAAAAGTTACAAAAATTATTGGGTGCGGAAGGAGAAATCGGATGGTGACCTTGACTTTGACCTTCAAGGTCATTTGAAGTGAAATCGAATTATTTAAATAAAAATCCCTATTTTTGACCCGCATTCTGAAAGAATGGGAAATTTTACGTCCGAATACGTATTTTCCATGACCTCGCAAGGTCATCATGAGGAATATATTTTCTTGAATTTTTTTAAAATGGTTTTTCGTAACGACCAATACACGTGAATTGATTAATAAATGTTTCTTTTAATTATATTATGTATTATAAATATTTATTTATAGTTTCACAAACAAAATTTCAATCCGATAATCAAAATTTCATAAAATATCGGTTATTTGACAAATAAGGGTTGCTAATAAGGGATGAAAGGGGTGAAGTTTTGTAAATGTGATGGGAAATTGGTAATCGGTGTCCCAAAAACCATGAAAATGACATGCATCTTGACTGTAATATGATAAATACGGTATTTTACACATAGGGGTTGTTAATAAGGGGGGAAAGCGGTGAAATTTTCTAAGTCTGCCTACATATTCGTAATCAGCGACCCCAAAAACCCCCGAGTAGGGAACTTCAGATCCATTACTTGATTTTACAAATTTTGGCCAGCTTTTTGGTAATCGGCCCCACTGTGCGTCGATGCCATGTTTTAGAATCTTTGGTCGATGCGATCACAACGTTCGCCATACACGATATAGGCGATAAAGTCCATCGATCATTTTAGCTTTCGCCAACAATGTTTGATTTCGATAACGGACTTCGCATCGATTTGAAAAGAAATTAACGACACGTCCATGTTTTGGCATTTGACGCAAAACGTGTTCAACTTTGATGCAATTAGCGTTTCCATTTACATCAGTTAACAATTTAACCGTGCCACATGGTTCAACTTTCATGTTTTCGTTGTTTGTCGTCGTTGTCAGTCACAGCCGGATTTCTAGCGTCGAAAATTATGTTTTGGTTCATGGTCAGATGTTGCGTTGCGTCAGAATTCAAATACCAATCGCCTCGATTATAATTTCCAGTCAAAAATACTGCGCTGAATAATGGACCAGATTTGCCATCGGAACCTCCTATTTTATAGGGAGATTTGTGGCTTTTTTTGTGGCACGAGTAACAGCGAAGCCTTTGAATTTCGCTTGGCCTTTACTTCTTTTGTTCAAAACGCGCCTTCACGCTCGTGGACGATTCTTCTTGAAGCAATTTTATTTTGACGACGTCACTGGTATAATTTATGATCAATATTATCGACGGCTATCATTTACGCCGCATATTTTACCGATAAATCATTGAGCAAAAAATATGCAATCCATTCGTCGTCTAATTTCAAGCCAATTGCATTTAATTTCTGTGCTGCCGCACCAACGATTTTGCCAATATATTCTTGCACGGTATCGCATTCATCCAATTTCGTCCAACTTAGAATGAAACCTTTATCTTCAAAATACGCCATCAATTTTTCCCAAATTTCTTTGGCAGTTCTGGTATCTTGAATATGAATGTAATTTGGCGGCTCTTCAAAAGAATTACTAAAGTTGTTCGCGCTTTTGTATTTTTCCTCGCATCATTTTCATGCCCTTCGATCGATTTCCAAAACTCGCAATTTACATCCGCATAGCAAATTTCCACGTACCAAAATTCTCAGAGCCTTTCAACTTGTTGATGGAACTCAAAAAACTGTTGTTGTTTTCCATGATGTCGATTTATAGCACGTATTTGATTTGGAAAATTGAAACTAAAAGTTAGTTTTGTTTACACAGAACAATTTTGGAGCACACAACGTCAATGATTTTCCGACTTTCGTTTTATTTCCAGTTCTTTTGCGCAATTCCAATTTAATTAATGTGTCGATGATTTCGCGCAAACACACATAACCTCACTTTTCGGAACAAATTGAATTCAGTTCGGTGAAAAAACTAATTTTTCAAATTTAAATTTATTTATGATCTTTACGGTTACTGGGCCCATAACCTAAAGACGTTATGCTTTAAATTTATTTAAACAAACTACAAAAGCAAATTTAGCCAAGGAGCGAGTGAAAAACTGCGAGTGGACAATAGAACAATTTATTTAGAAATGTTAAGAAAAAAGAATGACATTTAACACTTTGCTCAGTTGATTTTAGTATGTACAATTTTTTCGTAAGTGAGCTGATTATTCAGTTTTACAACACTTATGAACATCAAATCAGTTGTTTCATTAATAACATAAAACGTAAAACGCATAACATAAAATATTTCTGAAGCCAGAATAACGCCTATTATTTATTTTGAAACATTTAACGACATCATCTTCAATTAAAATTTAATGTAATTTTAACTGAAGATGATTTCTTTGAACATCGACATCGATATTACAAAATAGATTATAATTACCTAAAATACATAAATGGATTTTCTAATACCAAAATTTTAATATTGGCTGAATATCATCAATGTAGATTTTCGACCAAATTTCTTTCGGTCAATTAGCCCGGTTACTGGCCAACAAAAACATTTAAATTGGCTTATTAATAACAAAAATGTTATCTGTTTCAAAAATGAACTGATTTAGTTTGTATTGCAAATTTACAGTACACAATTTTTTTGTTTTTGCTTTGTTTTTACTTACCAAATCATTACTATTTATATCACTATTATCTAATTGAGGGTTAATCACATAATTTCGCCACTTGCTCATTTTTATATCCAGATATTTTCCTTTCAAATGCGAATGCATTTTATAAAATAAATGATAATTAAATTCGGTCACATTGCCCCAAGTTTCACGTATTGTTTGGCTACAAAAGATAATAGGCAGACAGGATGTGTGGTTGTATATAAAAATAAATTCATATCACAATAATTAATGTTGTTAATTAATAAGTTAGTTAAATAATAAACATACCGTGCATAAAAATTTTTTACTGACGAACAGACAACGATGAGCAAAATAAACTTGTTCCCTTGACATATGTGTATGGGATCAATTAGGGTTGTATTTATATTTGGTATTACATATTCTATTGGATCACGAGATGTGTTCAGTGTCCATCCGTCAATTGCAACTGAAAGTAAATGAGAGAAAAACGGGTGATTAATAATAATGCAATTGTGTAATATGTATAATGTGTTCCTGATTTTGATATGTCTTGTTTGGTGAATTTTAATTTGTTTGATGTACTGAAATTTTACTTTTGATAATAATATGTATCTTATACTGACTCATTAAAAATTGAAATTAATTACGAGTCTAATGCTATAGTTGCGCAAAATATTTATATTATAAAAATTAATATTTGTCCTTCACTTAATTAGTTATTTGAACGACAGTGTGTCATTCTCTCGTTAAAATGTTCATGTAATATAATTAGTTAAAGGCCGGCACCCCACATGGGATAATCGCCAAATATTTCCGTTTATATGTGAACTATTACCGAACCACCATCACGTTGTTTGCCGAACAAGCATCTTTACACAATAATTAATGTTGGCATTTGCCAAATAACAAACATTTGCTATTTGATATTCGGCGAATACCGCATGATTGTGGGGTGCCGGCATTACATTTGAAATGATATAATGTCACATCGTTTACCGTAATTTCACTGAAAATTTCGCTGAAAATTCAATGTTTTTTCGAAATTTAAGCCAGTAGGTATTGTAGAAGTAATTTGTTAGTTAGTTATCATATAATTATTTTATAATGTTTTAGAAAAAAAAAAAATGTGTTCTGGAAAAGATTTATTCGTAGCCGAAAAAGCTAAAACCAATCCGTAAAATGATGAAGTTGAAATTTCCGTTATATTGTCCAAAAAATTGGTATGGTTAAGATAGCAGTAAGCACTTGAGACAGGCGCACGATTCTTCGCGAAGTATCTAATTTGGTCCTATCAACAGCTAAAATTAAAGCTAAAACTGGGGTCATCGCGTCCAAAAATACCGTACATCAATGTAGATGGAATTCCGATAAACTCGTACGTCGCAAATGACAAAAAATACCATTAAACGGGCATCGTAAAGAGCAATGGCTTTAATTCGCAAGAGACCATAATATGACGTCGAAAAATGAGCGAAGGGTTATGTTCTCTGATGAAAAAAAATGTAACCTAGATGGATCGGATGGATACAACGACTACTTCCATTATTATTATTATTACTTGAGGGCCATGTGGGGGCTCAAGCCACCCCGCACTGCGACCTAAAAGATCTTTTGTGCATCAAGCCCTACTTAATTATCCGTCCAGTCAATATTCAGGCTCTTAATGAACCTGATAATACTGCCTAACGGTACGTGATACATATACTATCTGGGCTCATTGCTCTCCCTCCTAGATGTAATAAAATTTACTTCTGCTATGAGCGGTAGCATTGGGACTCAAGGACTTCGAGAGGGCAGACCCACTCCCGTACATTCCTATCCGTGCCTCGTCTACCGTTTTGATTTGACTCTTGCGAGCTGCTGGGACATACTATCTGGGCTCATTGCTCTCCCTCCTAGATGTTTACTGTTGGAAGTACTTCTACACGCGATACATACTATCTCGGCTCATTGCTCTCCCTACTAGATGTCTACTGTAGGAAATACTTCTACACGCGTTACATACTATCTGGGCTCATTGCTCTCCCTCCTAGATGTAATAACATTTACTTCTGCTAGAAAAGCGGTAGCATCGGGACTCAAGGACTTTGAGAGGGCAGACCCACTCCCGTGTATTCCTTCCCGTGCCTCGTCTACCGTTTTGATTTGACTCTTGCGAGTTGCTGGGAATAAAAAAGTCGCCTGTAGGTCACTCAGGTTTACTACAGGAAGGCTAAATAAAACTGGAGGGTGCCTGGTATCCAGAGTCCGCATATATAGACTGATTAACCTATCAGCCATTCATCCATCGGCATATGCTGTTCCACCTTAGATTAGGGATTTTTTGTCAAGGTTTTCTCCTTTAGCGCCGTACTTTAGCCTGTCACAAAAGTCTATTTTCAGCCTAATGGTTACTACTTCCATAATGTAAGAATGGAAGATTTTCTCAGAAAAGCGGCATAGTAGAGGAATGGCCTGGGGGCGGTTTCATACTGCAGGACATTTGACTTGGCTTATGGGGCTTTTCCGAAATTAAAGGAGTTACTTGGTGAACTGTGTTAGATTTTCTAACAGTTTATGAAGACGGCATACAATTTATGATAAAGAAGGGTATTATTATAGTTAGTTCCCGTTTTCTTCACATAAGAAATTGGTTACTAAAATTAAATAGTTAATTAAAACTCATTCGATAACAATAAATTAATATCTAAACGTAATAGTAAAATATAAAGGGCTGAAACCTCACGAGGTGATCAGAACTTCGGTCTTTGGTGTCTTCAATGGGGATAGCATTCATCAGTGTCATAAAGTTGGTGTGACAATTTTGACAGTATTGATTTCTATTTTAACCAACATTTAATTACTTATACAACAAGAGCCAAACAGGTCAAAAGCTTCAGAAACATGGGTACAGGCATCCAATTTAATACGAAAAATCGTATTCTAGAACTTTATACCGAAAGTAGTATAAAAAAGTATACTGATATCTTTAACCGTTTAACTGGCCATATTCCAGAACTTTATCCAAAAATCATTTTAGAATCCCATTTCCAACCCACATCAAATTTCATCATAATCGGTTAAGAAATAGCCAAGTTCCATCCTACTTGCCCATATTCCAGAGCTTCATCTAAAAATCATTTTAGATTCCCATTTCCTATGCACATATTGAATTTCATCATAATCGGTTGAGAAATGGCCAAGTTCCATTATAATTGGCCTTATTGCGGAACGTCATCCAAAAATCAATTTAAATTCCCATTTTCAATAAAAAGGCAACTATTGTTAAATAGGCAAATTCCATCATATAAAAAATTTGTTAACTACTCACTATATCCTAATTCAACCCCACCTCAACTACAACTTAACTTCAACTCAACCCGCAAATTGACTCCTAACTTAACCTTCAAATCAATTCCAAATTCAATGCCCAATTCAATAATCAAACCAACATTGATAAAAAAATCGTAAATATTTATAAACCCAGGTATTTTGGATCAATTCGTATGGCAGGTACCCCACCCTCTTAACTTAGTCTCCAAAAACTTTTCAAATCACCGCCTTGACCATAGAAACAGATTGGCGAAAAAAATTCCAAATCGGATAAGCCATTCTCGAGATACCATGGACGGACGGAATTTTTTTTTTTGTTTTGTTTTTTCAGACTCAGAGACTTTCAAAACGTCGAGAAAAGTGGTTTTGGACCAACCAACTTTTTCGTTATTTTTGACAGTATTTCAATGCTTTGGTTTTTTTAGACCGAAGTAATTGGGATCTATCAGTTATGCGAATACATAGCTGGAATATTCAACGCTCGAGTTAGGCAATGATAAGAGTTAACTTGTCTGTTAAGTTATATTCAGTCCAGTGGCGTAACTGCAAATTTCGGGGCCCCGCAACGTTTTGCTTGGGCCCCTAAAAATGATTCTTTTACTTATGAACAAGTAAAGATTTTAGTTAAAAACTTATTTCTTCCTATGACGATTTGGCGTCTGCTGGTGGGGGGATCAGCTGATTAGATCAGCTCCGTAACCTTCAGTAGGGTGCTCTTCACGTGAGCTGTTCTGGTCATGTTTCAGGCAGCTGGCGGGATGAGTACGATTGTGGTAGGGGTAACCTTGCCACAATTCGCAGGTGTACGTACTGCCTCCACGTGGCAATCGTCGGTAACTGATGTCGTCTATTACAGTTTTGTTCTAGTTGACTCAGGCCAAAGTACGGCGCTAAAGGAGAAAACCTTAACAAAAAACCCTAATCTAAGGTGGAACAGCATATGCCGATGGATGAATGACTGATAGGTTAATCAGTCCCAAATATGCGGACTCTGGATACCAGGCGCCCTCCAGTTTTATTTAGCCTTCCTGTGGTAGCTGGGTGTCCCACAGGTGACCTTCATTTCCCAAATACTCGTGGGAATAAAATGCCTAAAAAAATAAAAAATTATGATAAGGATGGTAACGCTCCTAAAGCGTCACGGACCAGCGAGGATTCTGCGGTGGCTTTCGAGGGCTCAGGTCCTCTCTCCGCTGTGGAATCCTCAATGGTTGACACATCGGATGGGGAAATCCGTTCGGAGATTGAGAACTTAAATCTCAATTCCGATATGGTAACCTCAGGAGATGAGGAACTGGCCCCCGTAAGTGGGGGGATCTCCTCTGTGGAAACAGGGGAAAGTGCGGACGTCGGGGAGTGTCGGAAGGAGCAGGTTGACATCATCAAACCTGCTGCGGCTCCTCATGTGAAAAAAATGTGTGGGGCTGCGAAAAAGCGGTACAGGAAGCTTCTGGCTGAGGGCAAAGCGCCCGGTAGCGAGACAAGGCTTCTGGCGGTGCGGCCACGGAAGGAGACTTGCGCTCCTACGATGGACCAACCGCCAAAGAGGGACCGCTCGGAGGACGGCACTTCACCGGCACAAAAAAAGGCCAGGGGGGAAGAACATGTCCTGGTGGCCTCGGGTTCTGCGGTCCGGCCTGGAGTTACCTTCAGGCAGGCTGCGGAATCAGAGAGCATTGGGATCTTACCCTCTGGCTTTCCTGAGGTTGCCCTCACTGGAGAGCAGCTTAAAGCTGTCCAGGAGGGAATCTTGGATAAGGTGCTGGAGCAGGAGGCCAAGGAGCTTAAACCTAAGTTCCTTGGCAGTCAGCTTCGGCTTGGTTGGCTGGTAGTGACCTGTGCCGACCGGGCCACTGTACAGTGGCTCAGGGAGACCATAGGCACTATTAAGCCATGGGAAGGTGCAGAGCTGATTGTAGCTGAGGCGGGAAACCTGCCTCGAGCTAGGATCGTGTTTGGTACCTTCCCAAACAGTGCCGAATTGCCCACGGATAAGCTTCTGGGTTTTATCAGAAGCCAAAACGAGGGCATGCAGGCGATCAACTGGAGAGTGGTCAGGAGAGAGGCGAAAGGCACTTCAGCTTTTTGCACGTTCTCCATGGACCACTCATCGGTTGAGAAGCTCAAACAAATTGACTTCAAAATCAATTTTAAGTTTGGGATTGTCCAACTGCACCCCAAGGGGGGCCAGGGTGGTGGAAAGCTAGGTTCCAGGGGCGGGCCCCAAGTGGTCAAGCCTGTGGAGGACATCGTGGCTGCACCTGTGAAGGCGATCGAGGCCGCACCTGTGGCGGCTATCGGGGCCACACCTGTGGTTAAAACCACTGGTGTGGCGGCCCTTTCCAGGAGACAGGCGAGGAGAAGGAGGGAAAGGGAGAGGAAGGCGTCAGCGGTTGTACGGGGAATGGCCCCGCGAGGGGTCACCCCGCGCAAGCCACTGGTGAAGCCTGGTGGCTCTCAGTCAGCTGTGGACAACAGCAGCAAGATGGAGGACATGGATTCGCCATCTGGCAATGGCGGTGCGAGCAAGGAGGCTAATGCAGGCCTTCAGCAGACGTCGCTGCAGTGATGGCACACTTAACCTGCCTACAGATAAACCTGCATCATGCAAAGGCGTCTTCGGACGTCCTTTGTCGTAGGTTTATCTGCCAGAAAATTGGCATGGCTCTAATACAGGAGCCATGGGTAATAGGTAACCAAATTAAAGGTATACCAAAACAAATGGGTAAGTTGATTTATTGTAATGGAACTGAGAGTCCAAGGGCGGCCATTTTGGCCAGCTCGCAAATTAATTTTATTCCCATTTCAGAGTTCATCTCCAGGGACTTAGTGGCGGTAATGGTGGAGGTTCTGGGTGAAAGAGGGAAACAGGAGGCTATAATGGCCTCCGCCTACTTTCCTGGAGACTCGGAAACGATACCTCCTCTTGAAGTTAGGCGGCTCATAGCTCATTGCCAGCGCAATGGGCTGGCTTACCTAATAGGATGCGATGCAAATGCGCACCACACGGTGTGGGGCAGCACAAACATCAATAATAGGGGTGAGTACCTTTTTGAGTATATAATTACTAATAATGTAGATATTGTCAATAGGGGAAGGAAACCTACTTTCATAAATGCGATTCGGCAGGAGGTCCTAGATTTGACCCTCGCTAGTCCGCATTTTAGTCATTTTGTTAAAAATTGGCATGTGTCTGAAGAGGCCTCCTTATCGGATCACTTGCACATCAGATTCGATTTGGCGGCCGAGGCCATGCAGCGGCAGGAGATAAGAATTCCAAAACTGACCGATTGGGACTCTTATAGAGTCTCACTCGAATCAGAAATGCCCTCGGTAATGGGGAACATAGAGTCTCCAGAGGGCTTGGAATTCTGTTCAAACCAGCTGCATAATTCTATACACTCGGCTTACGAAAACAGCTGCCCAGTTAAGCGAAGAGAGTCCATTAAGTTGGTCCCTTGGTGGAACGGGGCGCTGAGTAAGCTGAGGAAAAAATCTAGAAGGTTGTTCAATAAGGCTAAACGCACCGGGGAATGGGGCGAGTATAGGATGGCCTTAACGGAATACAATCTGGAATTAAGAAGATCCAAAAGGGCTACCTGGAGAAACTTCTGTGAGGGAATTATTGAATTACCCTCTGCAGCTCGTCTCCAGAAAGTCCTTGCTAGAGATCACTCAAATGGTTTGGGGCTTCTTCAGAAGCAAAACGGGATGTTCACTGAAAACCGGAAGGAAACCCTGGAGTTACTATTAGGTACCCACTTTCCGGACTCAATAGTGGTAGGTACCCAGGAGGACCCGCATGACCCTTCAAGTGAGGTAGACTATTCACCCCACAGTAGGATCTGGAGCCTCTCTGGAAAAATGTTCACACCCAGCAAGGTGAGATGGGCTATTGGCTCTTTCAAACCGTTCAAATCTGCTGGAGGGGATGGTATCTTTCCGGCTTTACTTCAAAGAGGTATTGAGGAAATACTCCCCAGCTTGGTCCAGTTGTTTCGGGCAAGTTATGCTTTTAACTATATTCCGAAACTATGGAGGAAAGTAAATGTGGTCTTTATACCAAAGGGAGGGGGTCGTCTGGACACCCAGCCCAAGGCTTATCGGCCAATTAGCCTAACATCGTTTCTATTGAAGACGATGGAAAAAATCCTGGATAATCAAATAAGAAATGAAATCCTTGTAAATAACCCACTGCATCGGAACCAGTTTGCTTATCAAGCTGGCAAATCCACTGTGATGGCTCTTAGTGGTCTAGTCACGAAGATTGAAAGAGCGGTGGCTTTTAAGGAAATTGCCCTGTGTGCCTTTGTGGACATTGAGGGGGCATTTGACAATACCTCCTATGGTTCAATAGAGAGGGCAGCTACGGAGAAGGGGGTTCCGCCGTCTACAACTAGGTGGATCCGCTCCATGCTGAAATATCGCGATATTACAGCCACACTAGGTGGCGAGTCAGTAACCATCAGGGCCGTAAAGGGCTGTCCCCAAGGAGGTGTACTGTCTCCTCTTTTATGGTCATTGGTTATTGATAGACTGCTGGTCCTCCTGAATAGCCATGGGTTTGATGTCCAGGGCTATGCGGATGACGTGGCTATCGTGATTAGAGGCAGGTTTGATGATATCATCTCTGATCTCATGCAAAATGCACTCAACTTGATATGGCAGTGGTGTAACAACGAAGGACTTAGTGTCAATCCAAACAAAACTGTCATTGTCCCTTTTACGAGGAGGAGAAAGCTCTCGCTTGTAGCTCCCTCGTTAAACGGTACTATTGTTGCCTTTTCCAAAGAGGTTAAATATCTAGGGGTTATCCTGGATAATAAACTGAACTGGGAACAACATATACAAAAAATTCATAATAGAGCCACTAAGGCTTTTTGGGCCTGTCAGAGACTCTATGGACGTACTTGGGGACTACAACCAAAAATGATCTACTGGTCATTTCTAACAATTATTAGGCCTATGATCACTTACGCATCGTTAGTGTGGTGGCCTAAAACTCAACAAAGGACAGCGCAAACTTTATTGAATAAGGTTCAGCGTATGGCCTGCATTGGGGTTACGGGCTCAATGAAAACATGTCCGACCGCAGCAATGGAGACACTCCTAGGACTAACTCCATTGCATCTGCATGTAAAAAAGGATGCTGTTAATATGGCCCTTAAGATGCAGGCGGAGGGTAACATCAAACCAGGCAATATGGTGGGCCATCTGGAGATCCTTAAGGAGTTTCAGACAGATCCCACTATAGGAATGCCTTCCGACTGTATGCCAGCCAAACTGGATTTCCACAAACCCTTTTGTGTTAGATTACCTGACCGGGAGGAGTGGAGTACAGGGGGACCATCCTTTGAGCGAGGGTCATTGGTGTGGTATACAGATGGATCAAAAACGGAAGATGGGGCGGGGGTAGGAATACATGGGAGTGGAGTATCACTCTCGAAGTCCTTGGGTACCAATGCAACCGTCTTTCAAGCAGAAGTGCATGCTATAGAACTTTGTGCTAGGATAGGCATTTCTAAAGGCCTAAACGACGCAAAGGTTTATATCGTATCAGACAGCCAATCGGCCTTAAAGGCTCTTAGGTCTTTTACCATTGAGTCAAGGCTGGTATGGGATTGTCTGAAGGTTATTAAATCGCTGGCAAGCTCAAATAAGGTAACACTTGTTTGGGTGCCAGGGCACACTGGAATTGTGGGAAACGAGGCAGCTGATGTCCTCGCCCGCGAGGGATCTGCCTTTCCATTAATTGGACCAGAGCCCTTCTGCGGCGTCTCTAAGGGGCACCTTAGGGCAGCAGTTAAACGCTGGGAGGATGTGCAAAAGTCCTCTTACTGGCGCGGAATTCCAGGTTTGCGACAGGCGAAGGAATTTATTTCACCTTCGTCGGCCAGGGCCAAGGAATGTCTCGTACTTAGGAAACCTGAGTTGAGGCTGCTTACCGGCTTCCTCACAGGTCACATCCCCTTAAGGTATCACCTTAAGAAAATGGGCCTAAGTCCGACGGATAGATGTCGCTTCTGTGACATGGAAGCGGAATCAGCGGAACATGTTCTGTGCCATTGCCCAGCCATTTTCTGCAAAAGGTTACAACATCTAGGAGGGAGAGTAATGAGCCCGGATGGTATGCACCATATACCGGCCGTCAGTATTGTCAGGTTCATTAAGAGCCTGAATATTGACTGGACGGCTCATTAAGTAGGGTCCATGCACAAAAGATCTTTTAGGTCGCAGTGCGGGGTGGCTTGAACGCCCACATGGCCCTCAACTAATAATAATAATAATAATAATATTTCTTCCTATTATTTAGCATTTGATACACTGCAGTTTGACATTCTTCTTGGAAAATTAGACAGATTTGGACAGATTTTGGAGTATGCAAATTAATTTTGGGTTGGATTGGCTCGTACCTGCGTGAACGAAAGCAAGTGGTTATAATAAATGAAATTACATCTAAAACCATTGATGTTCACTCAGGCGGTCCTCAAGGTTCTCAAATTGAACCTGTGCTGTTTATCATATTCATCAATGAAATTGCATCTTTGCTCAAATATAGCGACTGTGAACTTTATGAGGATGACCTGAAAATATCAAAAATCGTAACTACTTCGCAACAATGTATGGAACTGCAGAGTGATCTAGAATCTAGATGTATTATACAAATGGATCATTACGAATAAATCATACTTGAATCTAAAAAAATGTAAGTGTATAAGATCGACCACCCCGAATCCGAAGTAAATAATGTTTACTGAACGCACCGACTAATTACAATAGAACGCACCCGTATACATCTGGTCATACCACGTTGTATTTGAGTTTTCCCTTTCCCTTTTTTTTGTATAACGTTCTTTTTCTTACTTTTTATCTTTCATTATTCTGTATTTTGTTCTTGCGATATCAACATCAATAAATATTATACGTAATAATTCTGAGTATTTTATTCGTGTGACGAGCATAATATTATACAGTAGGGTTATGAGTTTCTTCAGAAGAGGAGAGATGATCACGTAAATAATCATCCGCTCGATAGGGTGACGACATTTAAGGATTTGGGAGTCATCTTGGGCCATCAGTTGAATTTCCGGGATCATATTATTAACTTAATTGTAGCTAAGTCTAAAAATTTACTGGGCTTCGTTCGTCGTGCCACCAAGGATTTTCGTAATCCACTTTTCGTTAAGAGTTTGTACTGTTCTCTTGTATACGGTCTAACCTGTACCTGGAGTGTGCATCGATTATTTGGGATCCGATGTATAAGATTGATATTGATCGAATTGAACGAGTACAAAAACAATTAATTCTTTACTTGCTGCACAAAATGAAGTGGCCGTTTGATCCTAAACTTCTAACGTGGCAGAATAAAAGGAATTTACCATCTTATGCCGAACGCTGTAAAATTGTAAAGTTGAATTCACTGATGGACGGCGTGCGTAAGGTTGCAGCTTCTATGTTCATCGCTGATGTTTTAAATGGTGCAGTTGATTTCACTGAATTTCTTGCCAATATTGATATTTATGTGCCCTGTAAACCAGTTCGGGTGAAACATTTTATTTATTTACCGACTTTTAAGTTCAATTATGCGCATAATGCCCCTATTCCAACTATGTATCGGCAATTTAATGCTAATTTTAATAAGTTCGATTTCAACTTATCGAAATATGTATTTAAAAAGCAAATTAAATGTAAATTGTAGTTATTTAATGTCCATGTTATTGTCAAAAAAGAATTTTTTTTTCTTGTTGATATAAATAAATAAATTAAAAGTAAATGATTTCGAGACTAAACGAAACAAACCCGTGATTCATTTCAATGGCCTCAAATAAAATGAAACATCTTGCAACTCAATGTTAAGACGATTTCTAAATATATTGATAAAACATCACAAATTTCGAATATAATTTGAAAAACATCCAAGAATTTCGAAATATGAAATCTCAAAAATGTCGAATTTTCCAAGTACGAGTATCTTGAATATTCTCAAATATTGAATTATCCGTAAGTATGTAAAACCAAAGGAAACCCTACACGTGCTAATCACCGCCATCCATGTAAAACGTAAATAACCTGAACATTCTTGAATACATAATTCCAAACAACCTAAAGTGACGATTGAAAAAGTAGAGAGACCGCCGTTCGCGGAAAAATTAAAAATAAAATGTATACATATATTTACATAAAATACATGCATAATGACACTGATATGGGGGATATACATTAGATATAATAAAAACAAATTCAAATCATCAACCGGAAATCAGGGAAATATTGAAACTTTGGCATAATCTCAAAAAATCTACGATTTAGACTTATTTATATTTATTAGGTTTTAGGTCTGATTAAATTAATATCGATCTTAATGGCTACAATTATAGACCTTATTGCTAAGATCAAGCAAATTACGGCTAAGATCAACAAAATGATAAGCAATAAGAAAAGAACCCTCAAATAGTATCGGATAATTTCTTAAATATTAAACAATCACCGAAGTGAAATTCTTCCCAAATAACAAAAAATATGTATGCATGTGTTTGTACAAATTGCATTCATTCAGGCGATATTTTGTGCAACAAAAGTTGCATATAAATCCCAAAAAAGTTGCGAATCACAAAAAAATTAATATTAGGGTTGGCTAAATGCCAACAAGGCTATAGGCTTTGAAATAAAAATACCAAATGGTCGATAACAGGCAGTATATGTATGTATGGTGACCAAGTTTCAACGAAAAATTTGTTCAACAAAAGTCAAAAGATTCATAAACGATAAGGGCTTCTGAAATGCCTACTGTTTAGGTTTTGTATAAAAAAAGTCAAACGGTGGATCCCTGGTGTCGGCTATACGAAAAAAGGCAATATACATATATACGGAATGTTGCAGCACGTTTCAATGAAGATTGAATTGTCTGTGCAGATTTAGAGATTTTCTGGTTTGCCGACTCTAGAACACGCAACGTATAATTGTCCAAGTGAGAAGCAATCCGTGTCTAGATCTAAACCGCACAATTCTATAGATTGGCCCTGAGCTTTGCTGATGGTGATTGTAAACGCCAATCGAATTGGGAATTCAACGTCTTAAATTGAAATGGCATATCCGTTGGAATCATAGGAATGCGAGGAATAAGGACATCTTCAACTTTGAATGGTCCTGTCAAGATTGTTGCTTCTACGACGTTGATTATTAAATTTTTTACTGCAAGCCGCATTCCGTTGCAAAGCTTTGGCTGGTTGATATTCCACAACATGTAAATTGGCATGCCGATTTTCAATTGCAGTAAGATCCAGTGAATTTAAAAATTCTTTAACCGCTTTATCTGCTTCCACAACAGTGTCGGCAGACTTGTACGTGACTCCCTTGCTCTCGCTTTGAATTTTAGACTGAATAACATTGTTATAAGTTCGTAGACGTCTTTGTTCTTAGCGACAAGACTACTAGCTCGTTCACTGAACCAATCGTGATTATTATAATTGGTCTGAATATTGGGAAATACTTTTTCAGTAAATTATTCTTTTGACGTCACTAAATTGCAGAAGTTATGAGGCAATGGAATTTTTCCTGGGGTTAGATCAACCGGCAACTTTCCGTTCCCAATTTCCAACAATTGATGTGAGAATATTTCATCTGATCGATCATTTTGCAGCTGGACACGCATATTTGTAGTTAATTTCAGCGTCTTTACGTGTCGCCAGAGTAGATTATTTCAGGCAAGCATTTATTTAGTCCGCTGGTATTGATCGAGGAATTACAGGTAATGTTTGCCTGAAATCTCCTGCAAGCAATATGAATGCGTTTCCAAATGGTTTAATATTTCCACGCAAATAATTTGTATTTCTGCAACACTTTCCATGCTGCATGCTTTGAAAATGTTGCACTTGGGAGTCCAATTGAAATTCCCAGAGTCAATGCGCCAGATATCCTAGAAACCATATTTGCATTTTGGTTTTTTGATTTTTGTTGAAGAGATTTCTTCATTGAAACGTGCTGCAACATTCCGTATACATATTGCCTATTATTCATATCGCCGACTACAGGGATCGACCAAATGATATTTTATAATGAGGCTTATACAATATACATCTCAGAAACTATATTCGAATGTCTATCTTTTGATTTTTGTTGAACGGATTTCGACGTTGAATTTTGTGCAACTAACGGTATGTAATATGTTGAAACGGGCCTGTTATTTATTTAATTTTACATAAAATCAAAATGTACAGCCAATGTACGGTTTTTGCGTTAGTCATTTTGACTAATAAAAGCTACCTAAATGGGATCTTTTAAACCAAATTAAATATTGGATTTCTCCTAAAAGAAGATTATTTGAAAAATGTTATTTCTGTAAATGGCATTTAGGCGAACAACTTACGTAATTTTTAACAATGTCACAATGATACTTCGCCGTTTGCTCCGTGTAACAAATCACATTCAATATTTTCTAATTAAAACTCAATTAAGGCTCAATTTGATTTGTAAAAGGTTGAACTTGGACTTACGCAAAACGTTTATTACAAATAAATCAACATAGCAAAACCGTTGTCGTTTGGCATCAAAATCTTTGATTTCAAACGAGTTTAGCAAATTTTCTTCTAAATCTAAATGTCTAAACAGGCATTTTACTTGTATAATGTAATTATAGTGTAATTACTCGAGCATCCATCTTCAGCAACCGAGAAGAAATTGCTGGGACTGTCTTAAGAAAATATTTAATAGCAATACCCTTTTCTTAAAAATTTCTTAAAAGTGTACCGTTGTGCAAATTTGAAAAGGTGGCTACTTTAAGTTTAATCTGAGCTATCTATAATCTTGGCTTTGAACTAATAAAGGAAATCTCGTGGGCCACACAACTGCCGATTTTGCATAGATACCCGCAACATCGGCAGTTGTGGGGACCCCACGTTTGTTGAGTTACGCCACTGATTCAGTCTCTAACATGTTTCAAACTTGATATCTAAAAATTCCACATCCACGAAAGAAGTTTTATGAAATATTTGATTTCTTCTTCCGTTCTATATCTGGGTCAATAAATTCTTCCAATCTTTTTAACAGTTATATGCTGCGTTTATACCACTGCTAAACTAGCAACTTACTTTTTAATTGTTTAAACA